>JAJJMC010018788.1:1835395-1857670 GCA_023531435.1 Papaver californicum
GGGGGGGCTAATTCGAATCCCTCAGGAAAAATAGGAACAACTCTTATATTCCTTTTTACCATTAGCAAGAACCTGTTTCAGTTGCATATCATAAGAGATTCTTACAACTGCTTCAAATACAGTATCAGGAAGTATCGTTTGTGGAACCTCAATATCCACATGCTTATTAGCCAAACGGCAATTGGCACATATAATATGCCCAGTCGCCTCTCGTGGATTTTCATAACCTTGTTGCACAAAAATGGGATATGCATATGAAGTAGATGACCAAAATATTACACATAGCATGATCGATAAAAAGTAATTCCTAACCCAGTAGTACCCTTCATATACCTTAAAATCCTTTTAACTAGTTGGAAATGTACATCTGTAGGTGAATGCATAAACTGAGACACATAATTAACACCAAAACAAATATCCGGTCTTGTAACAGTAAGATACTGCAAACCTCCCACAATTGTTCTGTATTCACTTGGATTAGCTAATAATTCACCATCATGAACAAAAACTCTTGTTACTTTAACCACAAGAGTATCACATGGTTTACCATCTAACATATTTGATTTTTCCAACTGCTCCATAGTATACTTTTTCTGTGTTAAAACCATTGAATTTGAAGACTTAACAACCTCAATACCAAGGAAATAAGCTAAATTTCCTAGTTCTTTCATTGCAAATTCTCTTTTCAAAGAAGTAATTATAGTATCTATCATCTCAGATGAACTACCA
This sequence comes from Papaver californicum, assembly GCA_023531435.1. Taxonomy (NCBI): domain Eukaryota; kingdom Viridiplantae; phylum Streptophyta; class Magnoliopsida; order Ranunculales; family Papaveraceae; genus Papaver; species Papaver californicum. The sequence continues at coordinate 1,836,125 of JAJJMC010018788.1, forward strand.
GTCAATACCATGTCATCTACATATAACAACAACACAATCATATCTTTCTGAGAAGTAAGAACAAACACGGAATTATCATAAATAGACTTCTTGAACCCATAAGAAATCAAAAAAGAATTGAACCTATGAAACCATGCCCTTGGAGCCTGTTTTAAACCATACAAACTTTTCTTAAGATGAGACACATGAGTAGGATTAACAAACCATGGAGGTTGTTCCATATACACATCTTCATCCAGAAAACCATGTAAAAAAGCATTACTTACATCTAACTGTCTAACTTGCCAATTATATGTAAGTGCCAAACAAATAACAACTCTAACTGTTGTACATTTTACTACAGGAATGAAAGTCTCATTAAAATCAATATCATCATGTTGATTATATCCATTTGCCACCAACCTGGACTTATATCTATCTATTGTGTCATTTGATTTCTGTTTAATCTTATACACCCACTTATAACCCAATACATTCATATGAGGTTCATATGGTAATTTTACCCAAGTACCATTTCTTTCCAAAGCATCATTTTCTTCTATCATTGAATCTATCCACTTAGGATCTTTTGCAGTTGTCTTAAATGTCTTTGGCTCAGAAAAAGTAGTTAATAATGCAGTATGAGTCTTAGAAATTGGATGTTTAATACATGAAAAAGACACATGATCTGGAAAGCTTTTAGGTTTGGAGATACCTTTCTGAGCTCTAGTTACAATTGTTGTAGTTGGTAAAGATTTAAAAGATGATGAATTCAGTAACAACATCAATGTTTGAAGGATTTGAGGATGAAGAAAGTGAAGCAGAAGACACAGGACTAGTAAAATAGAATTGTGATTCATCAAAATTATATGTCTGGAAACATGAAGCTTTTTAGAAACAGGACTGTAGCACTTATAACCCTTATGAAGAGAACTATAACCAACGAAAACAATCTGACATATTTGGGTGAAAGTTTATCTGCTCTTGAATGAGCCAATCAAGGATAACACACAACTACAAAAAATTTAAGAAGAAAATAATCAGGAATCTACCAAAAAGAATTTCAAATGGAGATTTGTCATGTAAATTTTTGTTGGAGTCCTATTTATAAGATATGTAGCTATAAGAAAAGCATCATACCAATACTCTTTTGGACAAGAAGCATTAAACAAAAGAGAAATATCCATCTCATTAGTGTGTCTATGCTTTCTTTCAGCAAGGCCATTCTGCTCAGGGGTTTTTGGACAAGAAATTCTTATAAGAATACCACTAGTTTCTAACAAGACCTTGAATGGTCCTTTGACAAGTTCAGAGGCACCATCAACTTGAAAAGATTTAATTTTTGTAGAAAATTGATTTTTTATAAGATTTTTAAAATGAGTAAAGCAAGAAACAACATCAGATTTTAATCCCATTAGATAAATCCAATGAAACCTACTAAAATCATCTATGAATACAATGTAGTATATATAACCGGCTAATGAAGGAATTATTGGACCCCAGACATCACAATGTATAAGAGCTAATGATGTTGTTTCATGAGATTTATACAATTGAAGGGTAACTTTTTACTTTTAGCTAGCTGACAAGGATGGCATAAAGAAGATGAGGGTGCAAAATTGAGTAAAATTTGTTTTTGAGAATATAACTTATGTACTATTTGTCTAGAAGGATGACCTAACTTGACATGCCATATTTGTGGAAATACAAACAAAATAGTAGAAAAAGAATAATAAAAAGATACAAGTATATGAGCATGAACTATAAGATACAGATTATTAACCATTTTCCCCTGAGCCAATAAGACATCTGAATACAAATCTCTAATTTCATAACTATAGGGATAAAATTAGAAGTAACAACTTTTATCTCTAGTAAACCTTGCCACTGATAATAGGTTATGCTTCATTTCAGGAACTAATAAAATGTTGTTCAACCTAAAACTAGTTCCAGGTGTTTGAATACTAGAGCTAGTTGTAGAAACAATGGATAAAGACTTACATTGCCTATTTGAACTTGATCATTTCCTTTATAAGAAGTAGTTTGCTGAAGCTGAGAACCATCCCTAATCATGTGTGTTGTGGCTCCAGAATCAGACAACCAATATGGTGTAGAGGTATTAGCATTAAATCCAGTAAATTCTTGAACTCCAGAAGTATTACCACTTTTTGAAGTATTAGAGTCACCTAAATGAAGTACTTGTTGAGAAACATTTGTACTATCACTAGAAGAATTAGCAGGTGGATGATATCTGAAATGACATCTACTAGCATAATATCCTTTTTCCCTTCTTTTTGCAAATTTGACATTCAACTTGAGAATAATCTCTCCTAACATACCCACTAGAAGATGTAGAACCTTCTCGAAAGCCATTTTGCTTAAAACCACCATACTTTTGAGAACCATTATGTCTAGAAATACCAACATTCTTGAAATTACCACCATTACCAGAATTCTTGTTTCTAAATTTTCTATTACCACCACCAAAATTATTACCAGAATTCATATTTCTATCATAAAAGGTTGTAGAATTTTGTGTACCAAAAACATTAGTAACAGTTTGTTGTTGATCAATAAGCCATTGCTCATGATTTAAAAATCTTGGTTTTATTTCTGTAAAGGTAAAATGATTCTCCCTATTCTAAGCTGATATAACAAAATTACCAAACTCTCTTCCCAAACCATTTGACACATGCATTATCAAATCTGATTCACTAACCTTCTCTCCAATAGCAACAAGAGAATCATCTATAGTCTTTAGAGAATGAAGATAAACAAGAACTATAAGATTACCTTTCTTAAAGCCATGTAATTGATTCCTTAGCATAGATTTCCTAGCCATAAACTGATTTTTAAATCTAATTTCAAGAAAAGACCATATTTCTTACAGAAGAGGTTAAATTTGCCTTTAAACAGCTCATAACAAAGCAATCTAGCTTTCTCCAGTAAACCCATCTTGAATTGATACTTGATACACCATTAACTAAAATTTCTCTAGCAGGTTCTGGATCATCAACAGTCACATGACCATATAAATTCGTTGACATCAAAATTGATTCAAACTGGTCTCTCTACAAAAGATAATTTGTTGAATCTAGCTTTATAGAAACAAAGTTTGCTATATTGGAAAAAAGACAAAGAAAATTTCTGAGAAGATGGATTACCATCTTGAGCAGAGGAAGTAGATCTTTCGAGGTTGTTTGACATTATTTTTCCTCTTCTTGTGTAGACAATTAGTGCCAGCAATAGTGAATAATGAACAAGCATGAATCTTGAAAATAATCTGAAATTGAATCGAAAAAGGTGTTGAAAACTTGTCTGATTCAGAAATTTGTTGTGAAATTAAATCTTAAAAGATATTGAAAAGAGTTCAAAATAAAATTTGCTCCAAAAGATTATTGATAAAAGATATTTACAGAAACTTGTTCTTGAGATTGATTATAATTTTGTGAAATTTTAATGAAGGATCGAGTACCGAGTGATACCATGAGAAAGGTTTAAAGAATAATAGAATTTAATCTGATCAAAAAGATGTAAGAGTTATTACAAGAATATATACTAGACTACAACCGTAATAGAGTTGTGCCATAAGAATAGCTGGACAGATAGAAGTCAAGTCAAATTAACTGACTTGACTTTAACAATACTCTAATAGTTACTGTCAAGTCAAGAGTAATGTCAAGCTCAGTCTTCAGAGCATAGTTCTTTGCGTTTTACTATTTAACTTAGCAGCAGTTGTTTGCCCGATAAATATGATACGACACAAGCAGAAAATTTACCTCTTTGCTAGTAATGCACTTTTCGAGTACCTACCAAATAGCAGAGAGTGAAAGGACAATTTAGCTGCATGCATATAAATGGAAGCTGGTTTATAGCATGTATGCAGGATCTAACTATATCTATGCGCCAGGCAACACCAACGAGGATTCTAGCTTACAATGGATGATACTATTGGGTGTGCAGTGAATGTAGTAGAAAAGTGGTAGGTGATGAAGGTGACTACTGGAGCAACAAGTGTGAGGTGAAAATCGAATGGCCTTTACCAAGGTTTTGACATCAATCCTATCACTACCTTTTCTGTGTTTATATATACTATCATTGCCTTAGCTGTGCATATATCTGCCTAACCATTTCCAGAAAAACAACTTCTTAAGAAATCACATCTGAGCTTTAGGTACCTCTTTCGCTTCGAGGTCGAAGACCTAACTGGCCACGAGGTATTCGTTGCTTTGGAAAATGAAGTCTAAAAACAGCTGGGTAACTGGGTTGGTCACGTTGGAAGAGGTAAAAATAAATGACAGTCATGTGCGAAATTCGGCAATGAATACATTCTTTTTCTTTAATCGTGTTACGTACCCTGACATACATATACATTTGCTAAAAGGTGGATATGTGGATACAGACTTCATGTACTCACCTTTGAAATTATATGAATGCAACAAAAAGGCAAAGAAATGGTGGTAGAAGCATTTGAACAGTGCTTGCATAATGAGGTTGACATCCAAATTACCTAGGAAGCCTTCAATACGAAACAGCAGAACAATCCGAGTTTCACTGTCACTAGGTTGCGCCACCACCTTGGCAACCATTCTCCCCCAATCACACCTCACATTCTGGTAACCGTCCAGTTACCCTCAATGAGTCAGCTCTATCACTTATTGTAAATTTCCACTCAAGTTCTCACTAAGATTAGACACTATCTGCTGGGAAAACTTAATTGTAGCGATAGGCCAATCTGTGAATGACATAATCTCTTAACAGATGAAACAATACCTTAGATTGCAGAGAATGGTTTCTTCTTCTTTTTTGTTTCTTTTTTCAGCGTTGATTGCAGAGAATGGTTTGAATAGGAGAGCCGCTGCATATCTATGATTAGCTTAGATTGCAGAGGACTTATCCATTAAAAGTTCACAACACGACTAATCATAAAAGTTTATTAGATTTCATCCTTCGAATTAGAACTCAAGTCTAACCGATTCTCAGAAGGAACATTATTCGAGTTGTAAACTTCTTGATCATACCAGGAAATTATTGAAGACATTCTGAAATTTACGAAACTAGAGAACAACAATTATACCAAGCAATGATTTAGAGTGACCAGACAGTTTGATGTGAATATGCATAAGCAAAATCAAGAGACAATAATAAGAAGGAAGAGATAAATCAGAAAAGTTGAACATTAATATTCAGTTTTGTAACTTCAAATAATAAGAACAACATTAAATACAGTAAATACATCTAAATCCTTCCTAAACTCCTTCCTCACTTGAATGTGTCCTTCGTAAATGAGTGGAGGCGATTCTTGCATCTTTTGATCATCGGTCTAGTGCAGACTACAACTCATATCGAAGGAGTGTACGAAGGAATTTGAGTAAAAGGGGGTGCTTCCCCTATCCATAGTGGTATTTAATTTGATCGATTTTGCTCAAACTTCTTTATTTTGAAAGAGAACACTTTAGGAAAATTTTGATTTTAGGTCCCATTAAATGATATCTCTTAGCGTTTAGGTCCTAACTTTGTCTAACTTTGCGTTTAGGTCCCGGTCAACCAATTGACCAACGTTGACCGCCCATCAGATGGTTAAAAATGTAACGCCGTTAACGGCCGTTAAACATATATTTTGAACTGCTGAAACAATCTCACTTGTTTTGTCTCCATTTCATTCATGCACAAAATCAATCGCATAGTCATTTAAGCATATATAGAACTGTTAAAACAAGTTGCCAACATGTTTCCGACTTAAACATAAGCATTCAACTGTTAAAACAAAGCCTACGCCTGTTAACAAAAAGCTAAATTTGAACTGATATTCATTCATCACTCGTAGGTGTGCCCAGCCAATCCATCAGTCTACGCCTGTTGCCACTTCTAGCTGTTGAAGAAAAGATACCTCCACCTCTCATGGCAGGTCCACCACCTCTCTAACCTCTCCCAACACCTCTCTGACCTCTACCAGCACCTCTTCCATTAGGTGGTCTGTTATCTTGTTGGGGATTTTGTACATATAACAATAGTTAAAAATGCAATGTGCATTAAACAAAATGGTTAACAATACACCTAGAACAAATGTTTAAGAATGTAACATAACTGGGATTGTGCACTTTGTATTGGCACTTCAGCTGGTTCTCTAACTATTCTTGGCTCCTCAACAACCATGATGCCAACACCCACAATCTCTCTTCCTTTTCTATGAACTATATTTTCCTTGGCTAATCCCCTTGACCTTCTTCCTCTTAGTCCACCACCTCTACTGCTTGTACCCTCAATGGTAGTAGTTGTACCAAATGCAACTCTTGTAGATGGAATACTAGTAGCTGTGGTAGCAACATGAGTTGCAGATGCTCTTTCACCTCTACCTCCCATACTTCCTCTGCCTCCTTCTGCACTTGTAGTTGCAGATTCCATCATTTGTTTATGTGAAACTGTAGGAGCAGCAACAGCTCTTTTCCTTTTATTACCACCTCTGGTTCTTTGAGTTGTAGATGAAGGTGTTCTTGTCTGTTCATTTGTGGCAGTTGAAGATTCAGGTGCAGAAGATGTAGTGGCAGTTGCTGGTGCAGGTGGTCTTGTAGTTGGATTTGGCCTCACATGAGGGCCTGTGAAGGTTGATGGAGCTGCATACACATTTAAACTTACTAATAAGTACAAAAATTACCAAAAATCTAGTAAAACCATGAACATATTACCTTGATCCAAATTCTCAGCAGAAACCCATTTGCAAGTCTTTCTGTTGTGACCAAAACTATAACACTTTCCACACATGTATTGTCTAGAATTCCTACCAAGTGCCTCATCTCTGTCTCTTCTTCTTTGAGATCTGGGCCTACCTGTAGGTCTAGGAACTTTAGGAGGATTCACAATATGTGTTATAGACTGCAAACATATATACAATGTGAATTAGTACCTTACAAACTCATCTATAAGATTAAATGAGTAAACATTATAGTATTAAGTGGCATTACCTTTTGCCATAAAGATATGTCATGGATAGGCCTGACTGATGGAGCATACAATGCTCTATAGGTATCCACCTTCATGTATGGATGAACATACCTACATAAAACAACAATATTAAACTGCAAGTATTACAAACACAAGGTTGAACAAATTAACAAAATTAAGATGACTTACTGATCAAAGTTTCTGGTTCTGAAATACAAGGATGCACACATTGCATGGACACATGGAATTCCACTCACTTGCCATCCATTACAGCTACAAGTATGCTCCAATAGGTCAACAACCCATGAAATATCTTTATTTGTGTCTAACACTGCCCAAACAAACTCAGATGAGGCTTGTTTTGTGAACTCATGGCTGAAGTAGAGGTGCTTCTGAACTATAGTAGTTAGTCTGATCATCGAAAACAGACATCATATGAAGAATCTATAGCGTTTTTTACTAAAGGACGTCATGTCTAAAATTTTCATAAAAAGCTAACACCCATGGGTGTAAATAATAATAATGCTCTTCAAAGCATAGCTTCAAAGAGCATAGCTTCAAAGAGCATAGCTTTAAAGAGAAAATAAGATAAAGAAATAAAATAATAAGAAAGTAGGAAGATTGCGGACCGGAGCCAACCGGAACAACACCACCATCAAGCATTTTCTTACCTACTTGTTCTCTGTCAAAGAAGATCCTCATCATTAGAAAATGAAATTTCTGCACTAACTTGGTTATTGGCATGAACCTCAGTTCTAAAATCCAAGCATTGAAGGATTCACAGAAACTGGATGTGATATGATCACGTTTTAAGGACTTATCAAAATAATCCCTTGCCCATGTCTCAACAGGTTCCCTTGTGAACCATTCAGGTGCAGTAGGCTTCACTTATTTCAGTCTTTCCATCCAAATTTTGTGCCCAACTTCACTATAAAACCTTACTGCTCTCCATACTATAAACTCCAAATTCTTTCCAGGGTGTAACTTCTTTAAATTCTTATATAAATGTCTAAAATAGAATCTATGATGGTGATTCACATCACTAAAATTTCTAGAAACACCTTCTACCAATACCTTTTGTCTATCACTTATAAATGTTAGTGCCTTTTCATGCTTTTTCAGCTCTGGTGCCAACATGCTAAGGAAATTTATCCAACTTTCTGTGCATTCTGACTGAAAAATATAAATCCCAATGGGAAACAAGCCATTGTTGCCATCAAGGGCAGTGATTGCCAACAATGTACCACCATATTTCCCATTTAAATAAGTTCCATCTAACCCTAAAAAAGGTCTGCAATGATTGTCAAATTCATCAAGTGAGACCTTATATGCTATACAAAGTGACTTGAACCTACCATTTTCTGGACCAGTTCTACATGAAGCAATATTTCTATCATCCAAAACCTTAATTTGCTTACAAAATGCAGGAAGAAATTTATACCCATCTTCATAACTACCCATTATCTTTTCTAAAGTCAGATGATAACCATGCCGTGCAGAAAATAAGAGATATCAACTTTATGGTTCTTTTTACCTCAGTCTGGAAATCCCTAGGCTTGAACTTAGGATGAACTTTAAAAAACTGTAAAATTACCTTTGCAACCCATTTTGCATTTGCCAAAGGATGTTTTAGCCCATAAAATGATTCACAAGTATGATTGAACACACTTGCAAAATACATGTGAAGCTCAAGTCAGCGAAGAACAAACAACAAAGAACAAACAACAACAAAAAAAAAAAACAGCACAAAAAAAAGACCTATACAGAAATTTAACTACTCACCGGATTTGCATTGAAGAGTTTGCCTATCAGGAAGTCTGGCACAATACACTTTCCATTCACATTCAGGATCTCTGCATTTGTATTGTTGCTTCTTTTTGGTATTTTTAACCTGAGTTATGACATAGTTCATTTCTATGGCTAGTTCCCTTATATACTCCCTGCATTCTTCAAAACTGACCCATTCTTACCCCACAAATAATTTCTTTACACCTTGAATCTTTTTCAAGCATCTTATATTCACCATCTATGCTTTTAGTGCCTTCAATTTTTTTTTGGAATCAGTTGTTGAACCAAGTGTGGATTGTATCTCACCACTTCTTCCAACACTTCATCTTCACTGTTGTCTCCATCCTCATCCAAATCAATTGACTCATTCTTAGATGCAAATAATATTTCATCATCTAGAAGAGGGTCATCAACAATAGTTACCTGACTTGACTCAGCAACAGTGCTTTGTGAACCAACTTTCTTAGGGTGCAAAAGTGGAAGAAAGTCAAGCTCTTCTTCAAGGTTAAAATCTGGTAGAATGTGCATGTTTGGATTCTCAGCCCTTTTGCTGTTACCAACCACATATCCACCTTTAGTTGGATAATATCTCAATAATTCATCCTCCATAGTAAAATAGGACCCTAATTGTATGTCTTCTCCTACAATTGAATACACACAATAGCAATTATTAGTGCACCTAACTTCAATTCGACAAAAGAACAAACTGAAACAAAAATAAACCCTAATCTTTCTAAAAAGTAACAAAACCCTAAATTCCAACAAACAAAAAACAAATAAAAACAATAAACAATCAATCCTACTACTAAACATCATAGGAGTTCAACCCAACATGACAAAGAAGATAAAAGAAAGAATGATAAAATCGAAAAAAAAAAACAGAGACAAAAACCAAAAAAAAAACCTAAATTATTTTTGGGTAAAAAAAAACCCTAAATTACAACAAACAAAACAAAATTACTCTGTTAAACTATATATTCCACTATTGTAAAACATGGGTATTCATCATAAAGAACTAATTTTATAAACTCCCAATTTTGATTAACAAATTTAAAGTTTCCTGCAACTTACCTTTGTGACCTAAAATCCACAACACCTTTTAAATCAACTGTAATTCTTCTATTACCTTGTTCTTTGTATAATCATCAATCAATAACAAACCCTAATCCTCAAAAATACGATCGAATTTCACTCAGATGATAACTGTCGGCTGCCCTAATTCCTTTCTCTCCATTTTTAGACCGAAGAAAAGAGAATGGTATAAAATCGATTTTATGTTTTATAAAAGTACACCTCTATCTCGACCGTCCATCTTCGAGTAGTTAAGATCATGCCACGTGTATAACGTGGTAGAGTTAGTAAATATTTCAAAAAATGGATTTTAGTTGGTCATTTCATATTTTTAACCGTCTGATGGACGGTCAACGTAGTTAACGTTGGTCAATTGGTTGACCGGGACCTAAACGCAAAGTTGGACAAAGTTATGACCTAAACGCTAAGAGATACCATTTAATGGGACCTAAAATAAAAATTTCCCAACACTCTACCCAGAGTCCCGGCTAGTTATTTTTTGAGGAAAGAAATGCATAAAAGATACGTATAGGTTGTTGTTGTTTTTTCCGACTCGTATGGATCTGACTCATTTTATATGTATAGGTTGTTTGTTTTTTTTATAATTCAATTAACACATTTATATTTGACTCATCTGAGTCTAACTCATTAAATCAAACTTAAAAATAATGATATAACAAAGTTATGGAAAAAAACTTAGTTCCAGTTAGATATATGTCCAACAAGTCAGGAACGAAACTAAAAACACTACGCAAGGATGGCTAATGTAATTATGGGTGTGTGTGGGGTGGGGTGGGGTGGGGGTGGGGTGGGGGCAATTAGTATGAGTATTTTTAAAAATTATAAAAACTTTAATGATATAGTTAAGGATTGCAAATTTTCATGATGGCGAGGATCACCCTTGATCAAATGACAATTCTGTCCATATACGAAATGATACCTGACTTAAATAGCTCCAAGTCAATTAGTTACTAGAAAAAAGTACGGTCTAACATCTAACTCAGCCCAAATCAAATGTCGAATCAGATTTAGATCACGAGTCAAATTCAAACAAATATGGTAGTAGTTTAAATCAAAAATTAATAAATTTTGATAAAAATAAATAGGACTAATTATTAATTTAGCAATAAAATTATACATGTGCCCGATGCTTTGCAAAGCCTCAAATACATAGTAGTCATAAATTTGGTGTTATGAGAGACGTGTTATATAGTCGAAACATGTTTTTTTAATGGGGATTATGCCTATATGACCCCACATTTAAATCTGCTTAGCATATATACCCCCGTTTTTTTCAAAATTGCAAAAACAGTCATCATGCTAACTTTCCATCCATTGTACCGTTAAGTACTTTATGTGCTGACGTGGCAAAATAGTAATTTCCTTCTTTGTCCTTTTAATATTTTCTAACCCTAAAAGAAAACTCTAGAAATCTATCTATCTAACGGTTGTGATTTGGAGCAGATATAGATGAAGGGTCAAGATTAACTTTCATTTCTAACCCTAGTTTTAAACGAGTTTCTCTTATTTCTTTCTCTCCTTCTCTTTCAGCGCTACTGTGAGTTTCTCTCACTTTCTTCTGATTTTCTTTCGTCTCTTCTCTTTCGCAGGATTACCAATCCTTTTCTATCTGCAGGATTTTCTTGTGCTTAAATAAGTCTGTTAGTTTTATGTTTAACTCCCGTAGTCTGCAATTCTCGTAGCCGTAATTCTGTTTAACTCACTTTCTTGTGCTCTTAGTTTGTCTGTATCTACATATTTCCAATGGTTTTAAGTCTGATATGGAAGTGCGATTATTTGTTTACATGATGGAAGTATCTGCTTGATTCATTTTCCAAGGCTGCTTCGCCCTTTGCTGTTTTCTTTCTGCAATACAACTTTTTATGTCTTGTCATGAATAACTCAGTATTTTGTTGTCTTCTTTTTGTGCAGATGCCAATTACTCTTATCAAGCCTCCAATACTGATGAGAAAACCAGGCAGGCCATCAAAGAAAAGGAAGAGATCTTATGATGAGTCACACTCTGAGACAAAAGGGAGAACTTGTAGCAAATGTAAGCTCACTGGTCATAACAAGAAAACATGTGGTTATGCTGCAGTTGGGTCTAATCCCAAAACTAAGAGGCCAAGAACTGCTGTAGATGGAGCAACTTTTATTGCCACCAACTCTTCACAGGGAGAATCAAGTACAGCTACAGGAGAAGGAAGAGGTAGAGGAGGGAAAGCTAGAGGACCCAAAGTTGTTGGAGGCAAAGGAGCAAGCTTCTTCAGGTCTTGTTTCCAGGCTACATCTGATGCTGGCACCAGTTCAAATGATAGAGGAGGCAATGGTGCAAGAGGAGGCAGGACAAGAGGTGGTAGAGGAACAAGTATGGGAAGAAGTGGTAGTGGAAGAAGAAGTTAAGGTGTGCACCAGCAAGACTAGTGGGTTTTTAGTTTCATCTTGTACATAAATAAGGGATTGTAGAGCTTTAAATTTTGTGATTTAGAACTTACATAGGTCTGATTTTTGATTCCACTGATGTTATTTACTTTAAGTTGGGATTGTAGAGCTTTAACTTTTGTGATTCAATTTTGGATGATGAACAGTTGTGGATCAGTGTATACATATGTAAGGGCTGACTAGACACAGTAAGTTAAACTGTGAGTTGAGTTGGGTAAAATTTATAAAGGTAAATGTGTATTTTTCTCAGGGAGAGAAAGTGTGACATGTGGCAGTTAATGGTGTTTGAAAAAAATGGGATGAGAAAATAAAAAACGGAATAGATATATTTAAAAAAAACGGGATAAATCAAGTTAAGTTATAAAATGGGGTTATATCAGCAAAAAGTTCTTTTTGTAATGGTAAGATATCACCCTGATGAAAAATCGGATCACGTTCATAGACCCACATTATGTTGCTATTTCTTTTTCACGTGTCAAGCTCAAGTTTCATCATGGAATTTGATAGAAGTCAAAAACGTGATTTTCCATTACAAACAACGTCCTACAGAAGTTATTTAACTATAATACTGCTTGATGTACAATATCAGTTGTCTCTATTTGCTGGACAAAAAGAACTCACTCTATAAAAATCGTGAGAATCTCTCCCTCAGAAATTCAGAATCCATTTTCAACTTTTTCCTCACCTCCGTTAATAACTCTCTGGTTTTTCTTTGCTTGAGAGAAACGCTATGGATTCTTCTGGTACTATCTACTATTACATCTCTGAAGAAGAATAGGAGGAGAAAGAAGAAGAAGATATTCATGCATCCTAACGTCATGATTCAACATCAAACTGTCAAACTCGAATCTTCGATGTCACTTTTTTTTGGTAAATCCATTACTACCACAGTAACATCAAAACCGAAAGAGATTAGGTTATGGATTCGCAGTTGTTTGTATTACCATCGTCGTAATCGATACAATCTTGTTGTTGGACTTGGTGTTTAATGGTTACCTTCCACTTATGGTTCTGATGATCCTGCAGAAACTCTTCAAATTTGCAACGGTGTTAGATGTCTCATTATTCATCTTTCTCATACTCCTTATCTTCCTAAATTTCATCAAAGATTTCAGGCTAATGAGAAAATCACTTTTGTTGGAATATGGAATTATTCTGATAATAGTAAGCTTTTGAAATCAGAACATCAATTATTTATTTCAAGACTGATTAATCTGAGTAAGTTCGGAATTGAAAAGGAGTCATCTAGTGGCTCTATGGAGAATTTGGTTAGGGATTATCTTGGTTTTGATGGTGTGAGAAAAGATGGAAATATCGGTAGAAATAATTGGAATGCTAAGAATCTCAGTATTGATCAAGTTCAGTATGCTACTGTTGATGCTCATGGTTCATTTGAGATTGGTAAGAAACTAGGAGCATGGAAGTATAATCACTGATATTCTCGTTATTTCTGTTTAAAATGGGGTTTTGGTGCATAATGAGGTTGGACTACTTTTACTGGGTTTTATTTGGTTTTGGTGGCGGTGGATATTGTGATCAATGGAAACAAAAGTACAGTTTCTTCCTCTTTTGGTGTTTTTTTTGTCTCAGCAGTGGTTTGGTTTCTGTTGGAATTATTGAAATGATTGTAAACTGTAACTTGGTATATTATTGATAACTCAGAGGTTATAGGATTTTTTTTGTTCCAACTCTTAGGTTGGTAACATACTTTTATAGTTGGCAACATATACTATTACCATACTTAACTAGATTACATTGACTCTATATTATTCTCCTTGATTCCTGCCTTTATTCTTGTATACAGGATTTCGTTCTGATAAAGAATTACTTTCAACACTCCCTCTTAATTCCTTACGGTAGCTTTCATCAAGTCTCTGAAATACTGATGTTTATCTTTTGGAAGTGCTTTTGTGAAGATGTCTGCCACTTGGTCATTCGTGCTACAGTATTTCACCTCGATCTTTCCTTTCTCCACGACATCCCTAATGAAGTGATGTTTGATTGCAATGTGCCTTGTACGGCTGTGATGAACTGGGTTCTTTGTCATGGCAATAGCTGACTTGTTATCGCACATTATTGGAATAGCTTCTACCTGTTTTTCTCCAACATCCTTTAGTATACGTTTTAACCATATTGCCTGTGACGGTGCTAGTGCAGCTGAAACATATTCCGCCTCGGAAGATGATTGTGCCACTATTCCTTACTTCTTTGATGACTACGCAATTACACCTGAGCCAATAGTAAATGCATAGCCCGAAGTGCTTTTCTTGTCATCAACACATCCGACCCAATCACTATCACAGACACCAAACAGCTTTACCCCTTCTACTCATGTATTCTTTTCATACCAAATACCAATATCAAGTGTACCTTTGATGTATCTCAGAACTCTTTTTGCAGAAGTGAATTTGAGTCGGCTTGTGCATGAACCTTGACAATAGACTTGTTGCATACATTATGTCCGGTCTTGTAGCTGTCAAGTAGAGTAAGCTTCCTACCAGGCTTCTATAGAGAGATGCATCCACTTCCTTGCTTCCATCTTATTTGCTCAGCTTTTCTTTTACCAGTAGAGGAGTGCATACTGGATTGCAATCTTGCATTCGGAATTTTTCAAGAAGAGATTTTGCATACTTCTTTTGGCAAATAAGTATTCCCCCTTCTTCTTGATAAACTTCAATTCCTAAGAAGTGATGCAGTAACCCTAGGTCACTCATCTCATAACGTTTCTTCATCTCAGTCTTGAATTCTGAGATCATTGCTTCATCATTGCCTGTGATCACCATGTCATCCACATAAAGAGAGATAATGAGAATTCCTGACGTACCTTGTTTCTTGACATACAGGGTCGGCTCATTCTTACTTCTTTCGAACCCTTTATTTTTGAAGTAACCGTCAATCTCACTGTACCAGGTACGCGGTGCTTGTTTGAGCCAGTACAGTGCTTTCTTCAACCTGTACACTCTATTTTCTTCTCCGGGTATCACAAATCCTTGAGGTTGTTCCACATACACTTCTTCTTTTAGTGTTCCATTCAGAAACGCTGATTTCACATCAAGTTGATGCAACAACCAGCCCTTTTGTGCTGCCAGGGCTATGAGAACACGAATTGTGTCATGCCTTGCTACAGGAGAGAAGCTTTCTTCGAAGTCGATTCCGGGTTGTTGTGAATAACCCTTAACAACCAGCCTTGCTTTCTTCTTGAGAATGGACCCATCCAGATTGATCTTTGCTTTGTATATCCACTTCACCCCAATGGCGTCCTTCTCTTTTGGTTTCTCAACGAGCTCCCATGTCTTGTTCTTCTCAATTACTTCGATTTCTTCCTCCGTTGCTCTCTTCCAATCTTCCTCCTTGACTGTTTTTTCATATTTTCTCGGCTCAATAACACAGAAATTGCACTGTGCATACACATCAGCAAGACTTCTCATTCTATGTGGAATTGAGTCTGGTGAAGAGGACTGTGGGGTTGATGCTGAGCTCGGTTGTGGGCTGTTTGTCGGAGACCTGGGTTCTTCATGAGCATTGTCTTCTTCTTCTTCGTCCGACGATTCATCACAGGATACAGGGATGCTTGGCCTCTCCTCGGTCAGAACTTGAGCTTGTTTCTGCCAATCCCAAGTTGATTTTTCATTAAATATTACATCACGGATGATCACTAGCTCCCTCTTCTTTAAGTTGTAGAGTCTGTAACCTTTTGATTTCGAACTGTATCCCATGAATATGCACTTTTCACTTGTTTGGTCGAGTTTTCTTCTGAGTTGTAAGAGAAAATAAGAGGGAAACTCTTGTTTTCCTCCATCTTGACCTTTGCTACTTCACGCTTTCTTTGATCAAGAATCTTACAGGCGAGGTCCTCAAAGTGGACAACGTATCCACGTTCTAACAATTGTCCAACACTCAACAAGTTTTGTGCTAAGTCAGGTACAAGCACCACATCTTGAATATCTTTCCTTCCCTTATTCGTTTCTACGGAAATTGGTCCCTTTCCTTCTGCACCAACCGAGACACAATTTCCCATCTTCACCTTGGAATTGCAGGCTGAATCAATCTCTTTGAAGATGCTTTTACTGCTGGACATATGATTGCTACATCCACTATCAATGAAACAGACTTCGTTCTTCTGTTCTTTGG
This sequence comes from Papaver californicum, assembly GCA_023531435.1. NCBI lineage: Eukaryota > Viridiplantae > Streptophyta > Magnoliopsida > Ranunculales > Papaveraceae > Papaver > Papaver californicum. The sequence continues at coordinate 1,852,478 of JAJJMC010018788.1, forward strand.
CTACTTGACAGGCGCAAGACATGTACTCATTTCCTTCTTTCTCTTCTACAAAATTTGCTTGATGATTTTCTTCTAAGTTACGGTCTTTTTAGAGATGACCAAACCTCTTGCACTTGTAACATTATGGTTTATCTTTAAACCAACAGTTTCTCTCATCATGCCCGTTTTTATGACAGATTCCACACCTTGACGCTGTGGACACTTCGGTGTTTCTTCTGGAAAAATAGCATGTAGCTCTTCCACGACCTCGTGCATAGCGACCTCTTCCTCTTGTGGTTCCTCTACCACGAAAGGATTCTTGAGTTGAATTCTTCTCGTTATTTCTTGAGACAGCATTGAGCTTAGATTGAAGGGCACTCTCAATGGTTTTTTTCTGTGCGCAAATTCCGTCTCTGCTCAAATGCTTTAGTATAACCCATCAATTCTTCGACATCCAAAGTTTCAAGATCTTTGGTTTGTTCTATGACGGCAACAATTGAATCATATCTTTCTGGCAAACTGATGAGAATTTTCTCAACAATTCTTTGATTGGTAATTGTTTCTCCATCTGATTTATTACGTCCATGACTCGGGTGAAGTAATCTTTTAAGAGCTCGGAATCCTTCATCTTCAAGTTCTCGAACTCCCTTCGTAAAGACTGAAGCTTTATGGTTTTAACTTGGGAACTTCCTCTATATTCCTTTTCAAGAATATCCCACGCCTCCTTTGATCTTGTAGCATTGATGATTCTTGGGAAAATAGTTTCCGTGACTCCTTCTTGAATTAAGAGAAGAGCTTTAGCATCTTTCTTGATGTTCGCCTTTAATTCTTTGGCTTCACCGTTTGATAGGGTTTCCTTGTCTTCCGGTTCTTCAAAACCGTCCTCTACATAATCCAAGAGATCTTGTAAGATGAACAATGTTCTCATTCTCACACACCGCAAATCATAATTTTCTCCATCGAATTCTGGTACATAACTTTGCTTGTCGTCTTTTCCCATTCTTCCCTAGGCTCTGATACCAATCTCTTGGAATTATTGAAATGATTGTGTTAGAATTAAAAGTGAATTTATTGCTTATTTCCAAAATTAATTGTTTTGTTACCAAAATTATCTTGATAGGACCAAAGGGTCACTAGCCTATATTGTGGGTGGAAATAACAAATCCACTTTTCGCATATATGTGAATGAGAAACCTTTGGTTTGTCCCACATGGGATAAACCAAGGATGTAGTATATCCTAATAACCACATACGTTCTATATAAGGAAAAAGAACTAGTGGATTGAATATGGACTAAGGAATGGGCTAGTGGGCAAATGCACACATGTGCGGTGCTTCGCACCGAAGCACCGCGGGCCACGGGCTTGCGGAGCTTGTGTGTGCTTTTGCGTGTGCCTTGGCGTGACCATTGGCGCGAGCCTTGGTGCGAGCCTTGCTTGGCGTGAGCCTTGGTGCGACCATTGGCGTGTGCCTGTGAGTGCATACGTGTACCCATCAAAGATCCAACGGTTTTAGATTTTAAAATTATTACAATAAATAATTTCTACCGTTTTATATTAATGGATATTAAATCAAATTAATTCAAAAATCTTTTAATTAAAGTTTTTGAATTAAAATTATTTGAATTAAATATTTATTACCGTTTGAAAAATGAAAAGCTTTCTTCTCCTATAAAAGAAAAAACAAAATTCATTTTCAATCACCCCAGACACAGCTACTATCCTGTCGTCTTATCCCTCTTCCTGCCTTGTTTTGAGCACGTAGATAAAAATATTTTCTTTATTATTCTGCTGTTAAGTTCGCAACGGGCCAACGAGTTTTGCTAGATGGGTTGGTATCAGGTGGTTTTATCCTGGATTCGATTTGTCTTTACTAGTGGTATAGCAACACTCTTTCTAGAGGTGTACCCGACAAATATCGAGTTAAGGGTAGTCTGTTGAACAAGCGACTCCATCTTTCTGTGTGTGTGTTTGTCTGAAGTCTGCTGCTGTTTTCTCTAACCCTTAACTATTTTCAAGCTTTTGTTTGGTTTGTTCTGTGTTACAGGATCTCTAAGCAACAATCTTAACTCGATATTTCGTTTGTTTTGAAAATTTTACTTCTGTAACAATGGTGAAGACTGATGTTGTCAAACCTCAGAAATTTTCTGGAAAGGACTTCAAGAGATGGCAGTCAAAAATGTTATTTTTCCTGAGTTTCTACATGCTAGATGATATGGTTCCGAAGCCTTTTGATGAGTCTCTAAATGAACCTGAAAAATTACAGGACTTAGAAAGTTGGAAGAGAAATAATTATATGGCCAAAAATCATATCTTAAACTGCCTAGAAGATGCTTTATATGATTTTTACAATGCTAAGGATAATTTTAATGTTTACAATTTATGGACTGCACTACAAGATAAATATGAAGCAGAAACAGCAGGAAGTAAAAAATTCCTGGTTGCACATTTTCTGAAATATAAAATGATGAATGATAAATCAGTGGTTGATTAGTTTCTGGAGCTGCAAAAAAATTATTAATGAAATAATTGCTGAAGGAATGGTTATTGACGAAACATTTCAAGTTTCTGTTGTTATTGAAAAATTGCCAAATTCCTGGGCTGAATACAAGAGAAGACTAAGGCATGAAACTGGTGAAATTTCCATGGTAGAATTGGGCAATTAAATCCAAGTTGAAGAATTGCTGTGTTCAAAGGACAAGAATGTTTCTTCTGCAAGAGACATGTCAAACAAAGCTCACGTTCTCGAACACAAATTTTCTACTCTAAGTCTGGACCACAACAAGCGCAGCCTAGCCCACAAAGAAAAGGTACCTTTCATAAACCAAAATCTGCTATTGGTAAAATTAAGGGAGCATGTTATGTTTGTGGTGTGTCTGGCCATATGGCAATTCATTGTAGAAAACGCAAAGATGCGAATTTTAAGAAAACAAATGTAAATTTAGTTGAAAGTAGTAAAAATGAGTTTTCTGGCACGGCGTCTGAGGTTAACTTAGTTACCAATGTGAGAGACTGGTGGGTAGACTCTGGAGCTACCAAACATGTCTGCGACAGTAAAGACAAGTTCACCTCCTATCAGATGGTAGGAGGAGGAGAAAAACTCTATATGGGTAATTCATCTGCAATACAGGTTGCAGGAAAAGGAAAAATTTCGCTGAAGCTCTCTTCTGGGAAAATCCTCACATTGAATGAAGTTTTACACGTACCAGACATCTAGAAGAATCTCGTTTCAAGTGGTGTGCTAGATGATAAGGGCTTTAAGATTGTATTTGAGTCTGGGAAAGTGATTATCACTAAGGGAAAGGATTTTGTGGGAAAGGGCTATAAGGATGAAGGCCTATAAAAATTATCTGTAACCTCTGTTGAAGTTAATAAAGTTGATTCTTCTTATGTTGTTGTCTTATTGAATATCTGGCATGGTAGACTTGGTCATGTAAATTATAATTCAATGAACAAATTGGCAAACTATGGCTGCTTTCCAAAATTAAATTTGGAATATGAACATAAATGTGAAGTTTGTGTAGAATCAAAATATGCAAAGAAGCCCTTTAAGAAAAATGTCCACAGAAATTCTAATCCCTTAGAGTTAATTCACTCAGACTTAGTTGATATGAAATCAATCCAAACCAGAGGTGGTAAAAAATGGTTTGTCACTTTCATAGATGACTGTACTAGATACTGCCATATTTACTTGCTTAAAGGAAAAGATGATGCTTTATAAGCATTTAAATTATATAAATTAGAAGTAGAAAACCAATTGAACACCACAATTAAAACCATTAGATCTGACCGTGGAGGTGAATATGTAATCCCTACAGGAGACTTTTGTGCACAACATGGCATTATTCATGAGGTAACTCCTCCTTATTCACCACAATCTAATGGAGTGGCTGAACGGAAAACCGAACCCTTAAGGAGATGATGAATGCCATGTTAATCAGTTCAGGACTACCGGCGAACTTGTGTGTGTGTGTGTAGGGGGGGGGGGCGTCCTCTCAGCTTGCTATATCCTGAACAGAGTGCCCCTTAAAGGATCAGTCAAATCACCGTATGAATTATGGAAAGGCAAACAACCCTTTTATGGATACCTCAAAGTGTGGGGGTGTTTAGCCAAGGTCTCTATTCCTCCACCTATGAGGACTAAAATGGGACCTAAAACAGTTGATTGTGTCTTCATAGGATATCCCGAACATACCACTGCTTATAGGTTTATGGTTATGAGTTCTGAAAACTCAGAAATTGGTGTGAACACCATTATGGAATCTAGGGATGCTACATTTTTTGAAAATGTGTTTCCGTTGAAATTTGAATCTCGCATGATATGTGATGATCCCCTAGATGTCCCTTCTTCTAGCCATATTTTACCGATAGAAGAAGATGAACCTGTTTATGAACCTAGAAGAGGCAAAAGACTTAGAATAGAAAAATCTTTTGGGCCAGACTTCATAACCTGTTTAGTTGAAACTGATCCACAAACCTATAAAGAGGCCATGACTTCGTCTGAAGCTCCATGGTGGAAAGAATCCACTATTAGTGAGATGGATTCTATTGTTCAGAATGAAACCTGGGAGATAGTAGATTTACCTCCAGGGTGCAAACCCATAGGTTGTAAATGGATCTTCAAGAGATAACATAAGGTAGATGGAACTGTGGAAAAGTATAAAGCTAGACTAGTAGCTAAGGGCTATAAACAAATAGAAGGTGTAGATTTTTTTGACACTTATTCACCTGTCACTAGAATTACTTTCATTAGGATGCTAATTGCAATCGCTGCAATTCATAACCTAGAAATACATCAAATGGATGTAAAAACTGCGTTCTTAAATGGTGAATTAGATGAAGAAATTTATATGGACCAACCGAAAAGCTTTGTAGTGAAGGGTTATGAAAACAAAGTGTGTAGACTTAAAAAGTCTTTATATGGCTTGAAACAAGCACCGAAACAATGGCATGAAAAATTTGATCATGTAATGTTCTCTAGTGGATTTAAAATAAATGAAGCTGACAAATGTGTGTACAATAAATCTGCCAATGATGCCTGTGTGATTGTATGCTTGTATGTTGATGATATTCTTATACTAGGTACAACCTTAGAAATCATTAATTCCACTAAGAACATGTTGAGTGAGAACTTTGACATGAAAGACTTAGGTCCTGCTGATGTAATCTGATGTGGTTTATATAGTGGTAAAAAGAGATTCGATTCTCGAACTTG
>JAJJMC010018788.1:1910503-2202066 GCA_023531435.1 Papaver californicum
TATTATTATTATTATTATTATTATTATTATTATTATTATTATTATTATTATTATTATTATTATTATTATTATTATTATTATTATTATTATTATATTAGATAGGAAAAGCTGATTAAACGTTAGTGGTGGGAAGCCTCACCACAAGCTGGGCTCCGACACCCTTTTGTATGGAAATGCTTAATCTAAAGAAAAGGGAGTTGCCTATTTTGTAATTGTAGTCTAGGCTTGCAATACGGTTTTGTAGCCTAGACACAAAAGCTATGAGGTCCTCGCCTAATTCCCCCAAAGTTGTGAACGCTAGCACATTGAACCCATATTCATGGTCTTCGCATTGGTAAAGGTATTTACTGATCTTGCGAGCCGAAGCATTCGAGATTGCCTGACCGGGCGTGAAAGCGGCTCCCCTGGCACCCGTAAACGGGGACACTCCTATGACGTCAAGGCACACGTCTCGAACATTCTCCCAATTGTATACTAAGATATCTGCCGACCTCAAGGAGTTCTCATTATCCGAGAGGAATCCCAGGTTGGCTTCTTTACGAGCAGCGACTCCAGCTTTGTAGCACATGTCTGATAGCACATCTCTGACCAAATCATGTCTAAATTTGAGGCCTACCTCGCTGGCACAATGGAGTGCATGATCGCCAAAGACGTCCATACCCCGCCCACAACAATAACATAGGCTCCCCTCCTCAAACTGTGCTAAACCAAGCCTGTAACTGAGGATATCCCGGAATTGCCGAGGCCCAAGAGCTTGGTGAAGCCCAGCTATGGGAATGGCCTTAAGAAAATCTTGGGCATGGCCCAGCTTGTTGATTTTCCATAGGATGGTATCTCACTCAGTCAAGTTGAAGCTAGTGGGTATATTCTTCTTGACCACATCAAAGTATTGGGCTGCCAAAGAGTGCATAGGGAGCGGAGCAGCGACTTGGAAGTTGGCACAAGATAGAGGGAGCCCACAAATCTGTGTGAACCTAGCTTGAGCCTGTTGGAAGCTAAGGTGTTGGTCCATAACGCTGAGGGTTTTAAGGATGATCCTTGTCAGCAGATTACATGATAGTTCCCATGGATCCTATGTTCCATGATTGGTTAGGCGACGGAGACAGGAAGAACACACACATATTGCTATCAAAGTGTCAATTTTTTAAATTTAATTTAATTTAATTTAATTTTTTTTGGTCAAGTTCAATTAAAATAATAGGGCTTGATCTCAACCATTTTACTTCATCCTAGCGAAAACAAGGCGATACTAGTGACCTACCAAATCACTTAGAGAAACACAAAAAGTTACAAAAAAAAAAAACGTGATATGGTGACGACTCCGAGATATGATGACGACTATCATGTTATTTCTAACACCTGAGCTCTGTCCTTTTATGAATAGACCATTTAGTTGGGTCCCTCAACTCCTATAACCAAGAGGTTTGTTTCTATCTACCTAGAATGGTCAGTGTCATCCTGAATTGTTCACAAGTTTCTAAATTTTGGAGTTTCTTATTGGCATCAATTTTCTAAACCTCTACCCCCAAACCTAAATTTAACATTGTCCTCAATGTTTCAAGTTGTGCAACCTAGAATGATATGCAATATAGTTAAGAGAGACAAATAAAATTCAAAGAAAAGGGATTAGAACGTATCACCTGATTGACACAAAAAAAGTAGTATTCTCTATAACACACATCAAACAATAGTAATAACAAAGAACACCAAAAATAAAAATAAACAAAAAGCCTATAAAGAAAATAAACCTGAAAATTTGGGGATCAACCCAAACTACAATATTTAGAAATGACAGCTTCACACTTATGTTATGGCAACCCGAAGACACTGAAACTATCAAAAACAAAGGATTACCCTCAAACCAAGTTTTTACTACATCTGGGAGTGTATAAAGAACATATTATGGGGATACTATTGGGACTGTAGAAGTATCAATTTGTTCATGCACGATGTCAGGAACATGCAAGTCCTCTGGGTACTTGGATGTAAGATGATCCAACAAAAATTGAGAAGCACACAATTCTAACCCTAAATTAAGTAACTTTTGGAAGTCTAAGGGTCTTAAAACAACCTCTAAGTCGGGTGAATGATCTTGTGAGATAGATTCATCTATAGAATCAGGAAAATCATCCACACAATCATCCACAGGGTCATCTATATATTCTTTCTGGAACAGAGAGTCACTACAAAACTTATCATCATCAACAAATAATCTCTGGCATTCCAGAACTCTTAATCTTTATTCCAAACTAAACGGTATGTGTTTATAATACTTCTCATATATCATTTGAGGTGATTCTTCACTTACCATATGTGAAGCAAGTACTTCCTTATGCTGTGAAGCATACATATATTCCCTAAATGTCATCTTAGATGACGTTTCCTGAGAAGGAGTCATCATCCTAAAAAAAGTACCTAAAAAATACTAAAACAAAAAAACAAGTAAAAAGGAAAAAGAAATCCTAAAATAAAATAAAATTAATAATATTGTACAAAATAAAGAAATTGATAAAATAAAAAATAAAATAGAACCTAAGCTTCGATTAGTAAATCAAAAATAATAATTACAATATCCAAAACCGCTCCTCGGTAGCGGCGCCAAAAATTAATAGGATTTTTGAATACCTATATATAATAACCGCATTCGCACGACGTCTACAATGTAGAAGCGGCAAATACGGATCGAACCCCCAGGGAGCGGAAAAATACTGCAATCAATATCTCTAATCAACTAATCAAGAATTATATTTTTTGGATTTTTAAGAGTGCGAACGAAATAAATAAATAAAACTAAACGAATAAAGCAAATACAATAGAAAAGTCGGTAACCAGGGTTTTTAGCATCCACCATTATTTCTATTCAATTACTGAAATGAATCATAACTCATGAATACTATTGTCCGTTCTATCGACATCACCTATTATATGTTAGAGTCGCAAATATCACTGGGACACCCTAAGCATGGCGCACCAAAAGGTCTAAGTTTCAGCATACACCATCAAATTGCGTTAGCGAGAAGATTATATGAAACTAAATATAGGTTCACAAATAATACCTGACTATCCTAAGCATACTCCATCAAAGGAATTAACCCAAGTATGAAATATCAAATAATTAGCCAAATATATTTGCGATCCTATTGATTAGGCACAAAGGTTACTGTACTGTACAGAACAGGTGAAGCAACAACTCATATTATCATTAAATCAATAAACAAAATTATGGAAATAATCTAATCAAATCATAATAGTCTTTCATTAAATAATCAATTCAATTGGCCTAATACTTCAAATGGTTTCAACATAAAACTATACCTACAAAAATCAACAAGACATGACAATGGATTTCTCAAAACCCATAAAAAGAATTAACAAAAGTAAAGAGGATAGATTAAATCGAAATTCTTTTTCTGTCTGTTCTCGTTAACCGTTCCAACCAACAGAACTTCGCTCCCTCTCTCCGTCCTCCAGTTTCCACTTTGCCGTCAACAAGACCTCGAACTCCAATCCCCTTCATTTTTTTTCTTCTGACTTTTATACTCCTCCAACTCACCTTTCTCTCACGTGCTTCTTCTATCTCTCCCCTTTTTCACACGCAAACGGCCAAACAGAATACTACTCCAGTAGTAACCCAACTCCAAGTCTAGCCAGGATCGGTCCCTACCTTTTTTCTTTCACCTCCTGCCAACACCGACCCCACTCTCTTTGTACGCCTCCGACATATGAGATTCCCCACCTATTATTCTTTTACACTGCCACCTCCATCTTCTTTCTGCATACCAAATAGAAAACAATGAGTACAAAACCCATTATTTCTTCGCGTCAAAGACTAAAGACAAGTCTCCTCCCACGTTAGTTTCCGTGCTGCCTGTCTCCATTTTAGTCAACTCCACCATCCATAAATCAACATTGCAAATAAGAATATGAATTATATTAGCAAGTTAACCAATTTAGTCGTATTTATTCATAACTTCGGGTTTTATACGAACCACCTATTAAAGCAATAAAATGGTAAAATTAATACAATTATAAGTAGTAGAAAATATAAATTAGGCGGTAAATATGTATAAATTATGCCTGTATCAATAGATTTGCCTCAAAGTGGACCAGTTTTAAGGATCATTCTCTTTGATCTTCCTAAGGATATTACTTGGTGTAGTTGCATTCATCGACTTTACCATTGCTTTTTGATGTGATTTTAACTCACAAACGGAAGCGTGTGCAACAAGAGATTCCGGATCATCATGATTGTGACAACCATTCAACACTCTACATAGCTTGTATACACAAATGCGTTTACGCACTATAATCTTAAACGGGCGATCATGCTTCTTTGATTTAGTAATGTAGGCCCTTTACATCTTCTTCACATACATCCTTTGCCCAATGACTTTCAATCTTGCCACCTCTCCCGCAAACAATTTCCAAATGATCATGCATCAAACGTTTTCTTAAGACTAATGTTTGTTTGATCTCTATCCGTTTGTCCATAAAACATTGGTTTGCATCATCTCTCCTTTCCCACACCAAATCATTGTAGTTGTGTTCAGAAGTATCATGTCCCATCTGTGACACGGGTTTCAGGTTAATCGATGCCGAGTGTTTCAACAATCTACAATACATATCGAAAAAATTAGCCTAACATAATCGGTGGACATGGGACAATCGTGCGAACAATTCTAAAGAATAGTTGGTTATGGCCCCCATATCGACCGATTCTACATTGTCTACATTTTTGAAAAAAATCCCCAAAGGCTGGACTCGGCACACATGAATTGACTTGTGTGTCGACTCCTGCATTCAGCAAAGTGGAACTCTCTAGATACTTTTTCAACTAGAATCGGTGAATAGCTCAATACATATCGAACGATTCTGTTTTTGGAGAATTTTGTGAAAATCTCCAAGAGATAGAATCGTTCGATAAATGAGTCCATAAATGCCGATTTTTTACCTAACAATCCCGCCAAAATATATACTAGAATCGGTCGTTGTTCATGACCACATCCACCCGATTCCGGTTCATATTCTCCATGAGATATAGAATCGTTGGATACGATGTTATGTTATCCAACAATTCTGGGTATAAAATAGCCCATAAAACAACTCACAATTTTACAAAAAAATCCACTTTTGGGCGATTGTAAGGTTGAAAAGCATGTTTGGAGATCCTAATAACGTATACCTGATGATTGGAAGCATCAAGACCTTTATTTTCCCGGTTAGATTCTTCATTTGCTTGAGTAAATTCATCAAATATGCCTTGGTTCAAACATTCTTGTTCATCCAACAAATAATCCAAATTGGTAGGATCGAACTCTCTTTCGTAGTCTGATTGGTGATACGTAGATGCACCTACTTCATCACCACTAGAATCCTCATCGTCACTATAAATTTTCATCTTTACTACCAAATCACAAAATTCTAGTTTTCCCCAATTTTGTCTCCTTCTTCTTCAAATTTTGAAAAATAACTCTACTCCAATTCTTACAATCTAACACTAACTATAATCTAGTTTCAATCACTAACTAAATTTAACTAACATTCGAATTAATTAATACTAATCAAACATATTAGTTAATAACATAAATAGTTGGATAAGGGGTTTTTGTTTTTTTTCATAATGACCATATTTTAACTTTTAGTGATAAAACCAAAATAAATCCTATAGGCCTCAATTTAACCAGGTAAAAGTAGGGTTGCACATACCCGACCTGCACCCGCCAGTTTTGACCCGACGAGAAACGGGTCGGGTACGGGTGACAATTTCCTTTACCCGCCTTCTGGCGGGTCGGATGCGGGTGACACCTTCTTTCACCCGACCCACCCGCCCAACCTGCCAGAAAATCCCTTATTTGTTGGCCCTTGGATTAGATAGGTTTGTTTCATCTTGGCCGTTGATTTGATACGAAAAGAAAGTCTCTTCTGTTTTGTCTTCTCCCGTTCTGTTCTGTTACTTCTGTACTTCTGTGTGTCTCTGACTCTCTGCTGGTTTCTCTCTCGAGTCTCGACCTTCAGTACCTAAGCGGAGCTTCTCTTCTCTTTTGCCGTTCGACTATCAGGATTCAGGAAGTAAAACCATTCAACATTTCTAGTATATTAGGAAGATAAACCACTAAGCCCTTAATTTTTGAACATAAATTCTTCTGCCGTGTTGAATTTGGGGTTTCAATTTGGGGTTTTTATTTTCATTAACTGCTCATTAAAATTGGGGTTTAGTGTGGTTTAGTGGGGTTTTGATCAATTTGGGGTTTTTATCAGGAAGGTAAACTATTTTGGATTCTGCTCATTCTAGAGCAAGCTATTTTGGTGTTAACTGCTCATTACAGTTGGGGTTTAGTGTGGTTTAGTGGGGTTTTGATCAATTTGGGGTCTTTATCAGGAAGGTAAACTATTTTGGATTCTGCTCATTCTAGGGCAAGCTATTTTGGTGTTAACTGTTAAGTGTTAACTGATTCTGTAACTTCTGTTCATACAACTGTTTATGGGTTTTGATATTTCTAATGTTAGATCACTTGTATGCACTAATGTTAAGTTTTGATATTTGGTAACCTTGCTGCTTCTTCCATCATCATAGATGATGATTGATTCCTATTCGGTGACCTGGCTGGCGCTGCTACTAAGATGACCTTGTTGCTAGTTGGAAAATGTCGTAGAATTGCAGTTCTTGAACTTAGATGATTTCGATTTCGGTTGCAATCTAAGAATATTAAAACTTTAATTTTATTGTATAATTTTGAATGTTGGGACTTAGATTTTAAGATGATCGAATGTTGGTTAAAATGGTTTATTAGGTGACGCGCGTGTGGATAAAAAAACAGGCAAGTCATGGAAATTTTTTTTGCATTGAATCTGGACGGGTGACCCGTACCCAACCCGCCGAAATGACGGGTCAGACCCGACCCGACCTATCATACGACGGTTGGATGCGGGTGAATACTTCAATCACCCGTCAACTGGCGGATCGGGTGTGGGTGAGACTAAATCCAACCCATCTGACCCGATGTGCAGCCCTAGATAAAAAGATACTATCATTTTTTTTTCATTTTAATCAACTAATAATTTATTTATTTTTTACTAGAATGAAGGTAGTATTAATAATAAATGTAAAAAATTAACAGTGTTGGCCCTGGCGCGAACCCAGGGCTACATGCTAGATATTGGTTTCCACCTCGTAGGGTACAGGGAACTATATATATATATATGAATATCTACATGGATCGGGGTACAACACCGAGATGACTCATCCGGGTTTCGACGATTTGACATCATAAATCTCTAGATTTTTTTTTTATAGAAAAAGAAAAGATTACATAGAGTAAAGGTGATTAACGGCTACAAGAGCGTAAAGGTGCAAACAATTCGTATCGACAGATGATAAGAATCTGACCAATCGAAAGCAAAAAAAACTAAGGGTCTCAAAAATGGAGGGAACTTCTGTTGCAACACCGCCTAGGGTTTCACTCCTCAACGCTTCAGCTTTAAAATGCAGAAACAAGTTCATGGTTAGAAGGTCAATTTCAGGATATCTTTTCGAGAACACACGGAGGAATAATTCAATTAAGTGTGTTCTATCTCAAGAGGTAATTGAAATAATTGTTGATGTTTGGAGATTAATATATGGTTTTTGGCTGGATTTGATATCAAATTGTTGTGTTTTTTTTCTTTGGTTTTTAGAACACTTACAGGTTTGTGAGTTCTAACTTCTAATTTAGTGTTTGAAATTTGAATTACATGGTCATGAAAGTATTCTAAGTTAGATTGGAACGTTGAATGTTGAATATTCTACATTCTCTTCAAATAGTGAATGATAAGAAGAATATTCTGATAAATCAGGTGACTGCTTGGTCCAACTTAGAATGTTTACTTATTATTTTATTGGTGTTTGCAGTCGGAGGGTGAAGCTTCTGTAGCTTCTTCTTCTTCCACGAGTTACTCCAATAGTTCGGTAGACGACCAAGGTATCAAAATCAGAAGAAGGCCAACATCTGGACCTCCTTCGCATGCTGTGGGTCCTTTCGAGTTCAGATTACAGAATGACGGCAATACTCCTCGAAACATCCTGGAGGAAATTATATGGAACAAAGATGTAGAAATTACACAGGTAATTTTCAGATGCAAAACGCCTTTGTTTGCTTTATTACAGAATGCCGGCAATACTCTTACTCTTACACAGGTGTAAGAGTAACGTAATTTTGTTATGTTTTTGACGTTTAGCTCAAAGAGAAGAAGCCTCTTTATTCGTTGAAGAAAGCGCTTGATACTGCTCCTCCTGTGAGGGATTTTGTTGGAGCTTTACGATCAGCTTATTTACGAACTGGTGTACCGGCTTTAATTGCTGAAGTGAAGAAGGCTTCTCCTAGCAGAGGAGTTCTGAGAGAGGATTTTCATCCGGTAACTAGTTAGCTTTGTCATGTCCATTCAGGTTTCCTGTCCCATATAGTTGTACTCAAATCAGGTTAGGACTAGATTGCGAAACTTCAGTCCAAATAAATCATCAGATTAAAAGGAGACTCTTAGGTGAACGACTGGCGGTAAACTATTCTTATTTATTGATAAAAGGATTAAAGGTATTGAAACCTGAATTGCTTCAACTTAGCCTACTTACTTAAGATCGATTCATGCTGAACTAAGATTTTCTGCTTTTCTTTGATCAGTCAATCTAAGCACAGTCGTACCATACTTCTTGTGGCTTAATTTCTGATTCACAGACAGCTGAGTTTATTTGTACTTTGTAACCAAAATAGGTTGGAAGGATCTAAAAAAATTCACCTCCTGAATTTGTTACAACTTCCCCTCCCTTTTACTTCCAAGTTCTGACTTTCCTCAACTTATTGCCTAACACATCAATCAAGTTTATAACGTAGAGAAGTAGTGAGTCTACTGACGTCTGAAAAAACATAGCTGCATAAGTACATATAGTCTGATGCTTCTTCTGGCAATGATGACAAGACCAAAAGTGAAAGAGAGAATGTATTACAAGAACCTCTTGATCTGTATGAGGTGAGTAAACTGGTGGAGTGTAACATATTCTTTGGTATCAGTGTATCACTGGTGGATCTTGGTATCTAATTACTTGCTGTTACCTTTCCAGAAGCAAACATTTTACTTATCTTACTAAGAAGTTTCATGTCTATGTACTTCATATTTTACCGGTCAGCCTTTTTCTTCTTCTTCATAATGAAGGCTCTGCTTGATTTTCAAACAGGTCAATATAGCTCAAGCTTATGAGAACGGAGGAGCGGCATGCCTCAGTGTGTTAACTGATGAGAAATACTTTCAGGTAACATTTTTTTTTTCTGAATAAGAAAAGTACTCCCCTATTGGATTTAGATGCTTGTCGTATCCAGATGTCATGGGCCATTGGGTGGGAAGTTGGTTAAAAGTGGACATTTATTATTTTCTGACTACTGTCCCTATTTGTTGGTTTGTTATACAAATCAAAGGGAAGCTTCGAGAATCTGGCAGCAATACGTCGTTCTGGAATTAAGGTTTGCCATTACTTAAGTATCTCTTGTCTTTGTTATATGTGTTCAATTTTATTTAAACTGAAGTTGTTGACTTGTAAGAAATGCAGTGTCCTCTTCTCTGCAAAGAGTTTATAATTGATGCGTGGCAAATTTACTATGCTCGGACTAAAGGGGCAGATGCAATTCTTCTGATTGCTTCGGTATTGCCGGATGTTGACATCAACTACATGAGTAAGATTGCCAAAAAGTTTGGGTTGTCGACAGTAGTTGAGGTTTGTAGAATGCATTTCCTATCATAGTATAGTTGCAATTTTCAAAAGTGATGATTTTTCTGAACTGTGCATAATATTTGCCTGTCAAGGAACACAACCTAGGTAGTAATGAGATCGTTCAACTTTTTGGTTTTTAGGATCTTTAGCATATCTCTAAATTTATCAGTAACTCCATCCATGCTTTACCTACGTTGCTTCCCAAAGGCACGGAGTTGTTTACTCTTACGTACTTTAAGCTCTCCAAATTTATCAAGTATCTTGTATTATTTTCTTTCTATAAGGTACACAATGAATCAGAAATGGATCGTGTACTAAGAATCGATGGGATTGAACTTATTGGGATCAACAACCGAAACCTTGGTAGGTTATCTGTTTTCCTTTCCTATGCTAACTGTGCAAATTAAAATGGCTGCATTCTCATCTGCATGGCTAATCGCTGTTTCTGAGTTGTTGGCAGAAACATTTGAGGTTGATATCAGTAACACCAAAAAGCTCCTTGAGGGGAAACGCGGTGAAATAATCCGCCAAAAGGATATTATTGTAAGTGACTCCTACCTGATTACCATTTCCTCTTTAGTTTTATGTTTCCGACAACATTGCTTTTCCTTGCTGTAAATGAACTCTTTTATTCAATCTCATACTCTTCAGGTGGTTGGGGAATCTGGATTGTTTACTCCAGATGATATAGCCTATGTTCAAGAAGCTGGAGTTAAAGCAGTAAGCCACATGCGTTTTATGCATCCTCATTTATGGTTCCAAATCCTTGGTCAGTTCAATTTTGTATGGTGTGCCTTAAGGAGCACTCGTTCATTATAAAATGTGTTTTTTGTAGGTTTTGGTTGGAGAATCGCTTGTCAAACAAAGTGATCCAGGAAGTGGAATAGCTGATCTTTATGGTAGAAATATTTCTTCGTAATCAAAAGGTTTTCTGTTTTTCACCCTTTCATTTATATAAGTCAAATATTAACAAGTCGTGTCGTTGTAAAAAGATTGCTCATACTAAAAAAAAAAAGAAGAGGACATTGTACATTAACTGCGATTCTATGACTGAATCCCATCTAAAGAAAATCTGGTGTACAAGTTTTGATGTTCCTACAGAAGTCCGTGTTTCTTTCCTTGTACCAAGTTGGAAAAGGAAGATAGGAAGTATTATGATCCTATTTTATTGACAAGCTTATTCTCACACTATCTTACTATTTCGGTACCAAGCTTACACTTACACTTACACTTGTACATGCATATCACAATTATTTGAAAATGAATAGAAGCTAAGGTTTTCCCCTTCACTTTATCTTTTTGGTTGCTCCATTCTGGTACCCTGGAATACCAGAACTACGCAATTAACAGCGTGTTTGGCCTATCCTGCTAATCCTATGGCCAAGCATTCTGGTGTCGCCTACTGTTCCATGTACAATTTTGAGGTTAAAACTAATGTACAACAATGTCTGATCCTTAGTACATATTCTTTTCTCAATACAGCCTTCTTTAAAAAAAACAATGTCTGATCAAGAGCTAATTTTCCACAACAACAGAAAAGAACACAAAAAAAAAAACCTGAGCTACAAAACAACCAAAAAGGATGAACTCAACAATTCAATGTTGACATGAATATATTTAGGTGATAATCCTAAAGCCCAAAGCCAGACCTAGAAAAGATTTTGGGAAAAAAAGTCTTTCCTGTCATTAGTTTTAAAGACAAAGCAGTACTTAGCAGTAAGTGCAAGTAATCTTATTTCTGAGCAAATAGTTAATCATACCAATCTTAATGAAAACAAAGCCTGAAGAAGAAAGAGAAGGAGAAAACAAATCTAATTTTGAAAATTCCCCTATCCATCACCTATTGCACTTAATTTTCAAACCAAAGGGAGTCATGAATTTAAAATCTGTTAATTACCTCGTTAGCTGACTACTGTACATAATTCTTATCATTTTAAATTTTTTCTCCATAGAAAACAAATGCAGGAGGTAGACACTTTAACATTATAATAAATTTAACACAATATCAGATGACAGCTGCTGAAGCCTAAACTCTGGATGTGCCAAGCTTTCTCTCAAACAAGCGGCGAAGGAGGTACACCTGTAGAATGCTAGCCCCCACAAGTGCTGCAGATTCAAAAATGGCCTTGTGAATTGCTCTTCTGCTCATTCCTTCATTAACTGCAACCGCAACGGAGGAAATTAGTTAATATCTTAATATCTTACATAAGATGACAAGGAGACTTAAGAAGGGTGGTGTGATGCAGATATCAAATAAGAAGGCTGCTAGTGTACCCTCACAAAAAATCAAATACACTTGTATACTCTCGAACATTCCCCCGAAAAATCAAAAGTTCTGCTAGGTTCTTAGTAGCGCTACCTTCTTCTTTACTTAATATAGGACCAGCTAACATAGACCGGTAAAACAACCCGCTACGATCAGTTCTTCATTATAGATTGAGATATTCTTAGAACTTAATGCACAAAGAAAGAGAATGGCAGTGAAGATCATCGGCTTCTTTTTTGCTCTTTTTCGGGCTTCTTTTCATTCTTCTTTGGCACCTACGGTAGAGATCGGAGGTATTTGGCCCCCAAAAGGGATTGAGTAAAAGGATTCGAACCTTTGCATGCCGGTATCAAAAACCGGTGCCTTGCCACTTGGCTAGACCGAGCGAGCAGATGAGCTCTTCCCCGCCTGGCTTTCCTTATTTTTTCCTAATCTTTGTGCAGCAGAGCTTCCTTCGGGGGCTTCCGCCGCGTCTCTGAAGTAGGTTTCCAGGTCTATGGATTCAAAGCGACTTGTCAGACATATTGGGTCATATGGGATTTCCCCGTTTTCTCCCCCGATCGAGATATCCTCTGTTTCACCCAAGAAAGATTGATTGAACCATCAATAATTTGAAGCGTGAAGTGCAATTAGAGCAATTTATTTGGGGGATCAATATGCCTTCGATCATAGGGATCAATTTCTAGTCTCATAGCTTCATAATAATTCTGTAAAGCTTCCGCATAATTTCCTTCGGATTGAGCTGACATCCGTTACGGTCGTTCAGGAGCCGCTTGTGTTCTTTCGTTTCAAACTTCCTTCTCTCAAGAAAAAGAACGCGAGGAGCCAACTTTCACTGCTTTCGCTAATCTATTGGGCTGCGGAAACAAGAAAAGAAATGATCAAGCGCCCCGTTTTGTGAAGGCAGGCCTAAGCTTAGGCACCGCAGTTTCTGTAGCAATTACATAGATAGATAGCCTAGTAGATAGGGTCCCAAAAAAGAGGGATAACGTAATTTAATATAATAGAATAGATGTAGTTCCTCGGTCCCGAGAGATTCATGGAATTCAGACCTTAACTTGGAGTATAGCCAAGTGGCAAGGCACCGGTTTTTGATACCGGCATGCAAAGGTTCGAATCCTTTTACTCCAGATTGACTCGCCAGAAGTCTTTTATAAAAAAAAGAAGGAGAATGAAAGCTACTTTCTTGTTCGGAAAGGAAGAGACTCGACTGAATGGAAGAGGAGTGGAGATAAAGAGAAAGCAACTAGAAGTAAGTGACTTTCTTTGTACCAAAGAATTTCTATACTAATAGAAGCTTACTCCATTTATTTTATTATCTCATCAAAGTTTTCCTTTTTTTTTTTAGTTCATCGAAGAAGTTCCGTTCGAGCTGGGCGATGAAAAGTAAAAAAAAAAGCACGAGCTTTTGTTCTTTGCCCTTCTTTTCATTCTAAAGTTTTAGGTGCCTTAGTAGCTGGGTAATTGACTGCAATGAATGATAAAAAAACAGGGGTTAGTTAAGCATAATGGAATCACTCAGAATTCACGATAGATGACCTTTGAACTGTGCAAGCTTTCCTTCGATTCTTCAGGGAAACGCCCCCAACGAAGAATGGCATCAACGAGGTGAGACCAGCTATCAATAGTGCATCAATAGTGTCTAACAGCACAAAAGAGTGAATCAGTAGAATCATCAAACTACGCTACCTCAGACAAGGGGTCGGCCCAGAGAAGCAGAGAAACCAGCCTTAGTCCTAGGTCGCGCAAGGAGCGTATGTGCCCCTCGAACCGGTGAAGGGATAAAACCCCCAATTTCCTTAGCCCGATGAGTGGAATATGCGAATTTCCTCATTCGAAGAGGCGGACTAACAATCATAAATGCTGTGACCAGAAGCACCTAGAACTATCTCTCCCCCAGTCATAGGCTGGACCCAAATACATTCTACTAAAAGCTGCCCAGCGTATCTCCGAAGTTAGAACTCAGGGCATTGATTTCAAGAGATTTAGAGCTAGCTAAGGGGTATGCCCTCTAAATTCGGCTCAGGTGGAACAGTCCCACTTGCGCTGGCTTGAGTTATTTAGTTACTACTTACGGTTGCTGATTGATTGGAGTTATTTCGGTCCCCCGCTTCATGGACATCCATCCAACAGACTCTACGCATTGGATCCACCTACTTTGACTACTCTTCTTCCTACCCATAACTAAAAGATAAGGGGAAGGTTTCACCAATATAACCTTTTTTGTTACACCCCCACCATCGGGAACTCTAACTAATGCCATTCTTCTGAACTTCTTCCACTAATGATTGAAAAACTTGATCCTTTTTTATATAATAAGCATATCTTGGATTCACGAATGGAAAGCCAGGAAGAAAAAGAGTCTCTTCGATCTCGCGCCGCCTGGAAGAAAGAGAAGATGACAGGCATTAAAGGTCCAGGTGACCCGATATTGTATTCTTTAGTAGATGCACTCTATGCTAGAGGTAGATTTGATTCCAATTCGACTAGCATCTTTCAGGAATCGAACCCACTTAAGCTTTTGATCTGTTTGTTCGCAAATAAAGGTCGTGCATAGTAGCATCATCTGATTTCATCAAATTGTTTCAGATACAGAAGTAAGACAAGTCAAAGTGAAAACGTAAAACCAATCTAATTAGGTGTAAGAAAAAGAAAAATCAAGAACTTAAATAGAGAAAAATAAAGAAGGTGGGCGGATCTATAAATACAACATCAACAAAAGAAACAATAATATTTTTTTTTATGCGGGCATCCTTCTATAACCAGAATATACCAAAACGGAGCAACATATAAAAAATGGAACCATAAAGTAGTCTAGATAATTCAGTATCGAATGCTACCTAATGGTGATGCTGGAGATCAATACAATTTCACACAAAATGAACAATCAGTAAAGATAATAAAATAGAACACTGCTGGTTCAATCTGAATCCGAGTGCCTGATCTGGGTACTCACAAATTCTTTTATATGATTTACTACTTACTTTAGTCGACTAGTACAGATATCTTATACTTGTTTGAAACGAGAGACCAAAAGCAAGATCAACCTATAAAAAATAATCTAAAGCGTTGACGAGTGTGCATTCTTAGAAGAAAATAGCAAATGTAGGTGGTATTGGTACAGCACTAGCATAAGCATGAAGAGCAATAATTCTCTTACAAGTGAAATTTCATACCTAGTGCTTGACGATCAGTTGTAGCTTCTAACCAATGCTGTTCAAATTGGATGTTGTAAAGAGCTTCCTCTAATTTAGAAATTTGTTCCAGCAAGGGATTGAAGTGCTCTGCATATATTCATAAATATTAGTAGAAGCAAATATTAAAGAGGTTCACCACAAAAGATGTAATCCACGAGAAAAAAGAAGGGAACAGGTTACCATCTTTAGCGTGCTGTTCAAAGTATGTAAAATGTCCGACATGAATATCGAAGTCTAGGGTTTCATGATAAGGAGATTTGTTAGTGAAGCAAAATTTATGGACCCCTTTCTTGTGAGCCACAAACTCAAACTTTTCACTAGTTTTATCACGAGCGTCATGCAGTTGTTCTTCAGTTGGTCCTTTAACCTGCAATATCATAATATGCTTAAATGGTTGTATTTACAGCATAACAGAAAAATAACCCAAAAAATGAATGTGTTCCCCAATCACGGGAATGGGAAAAAAAAAAAACTCAATCTCTTTTACAACATTCTATATGAAAAATCACTTTGAATGAACAAAAAATAATCACACATTCCCCATAGCCAATCAAAGGGTTCGCCATTCAGTCTAACAGGATCAGATGACAACAAGGGTAGGCCAAACTATTTATGCTCAAAACACATTGGTATAACTGGGTAGACAACAAAAAATATAGGAGCACCTAAGGGTAAGAGGGAAAACAATCAAGCAAACAAGAAATATAGAAGCACCTAAGAATAATCTGAAGTGTGGACAAGTGTGCATTCTTCAAAACCTTCATGTACTATTACATCTACAGCAAACATCTATGCAAGCCTTTTTCTGATATGGGCTTAGCAGCCTAAGATTTTCAGTTTGGATCTTTATTGCGAATAAGTACACACCTCGGACAAGTTTGGTTCGAACGAGCTCAACTTTTCGCAGCTATGGTAAATGCAAGCACTTCATTAAGAATGTACTATGTATCAAATGACAGACATCTATACGCATATGCAGTAGATTAAATACTAACAAGACCAGATATTAAGGACAGACCTACAAATCAATCCAAATTGTTATTCTTTGTAATAGTAAGAGCGTACTTGTTCAGGCTACACAAATGAACACATCCCCCCCTAAAGAATGTTGAGGACCAAAAAGCACCAGCTATTTGCTATTCCTAATGAACAGGATCACCACGTGACATGAATTCCGACAAAATCCATCAACTCTAGGTATTTAGGCTTTTATAGCAAGCCCAACCATACAGCTTCTAATGCATTCCTGCCGTAGTGTTTTCAGAAAGAGTTTATGCCCATGTTTTGTATTTCCTAACTACAGGGTAAACATTAAGTAGTGCTTTTATTTAATTAGAACCTTGTAATCATTAGATGGAAACCAAGTGGAAAGTGAAAAGCGAAAGGATGAAGGAAAAAGATAAAGCAAAAGTAAGAAACTTGACAAACTCCTGAAATACTTCTTGAGGAAAGACAATACTTACAACTAGATCTACACCATCTTCACCATAATGCCATCCCTCAGCTTTAATCACAACAAAAGAAACATGGACAGTATCCCCTTCGTATGGAACCGAATGAGAAAAGCATTCCTCCCTGTCAATCACAAATCTAATCCCAACTGCTACTTGTAGGATCGATAAAATGGCCAACAATGCAAAAGGAATAAATTTGGACGATAGATATTCCATCTGCATGATACAGATAAAAACCTCAAGTTACGATTTCGTTATTGCGGTGGCGATAATACACAACTATTAGAGTGCAGGCCACACCTATTAAATACAGAAAACCAAAAGAGGAAATAAGTTTATCGTGATTTAGAAAAACCATTAACAAATAACTTAAAGGAATCAAGTTCAACCTACCCAAGTAAATAAAAACAAAAAAACGAAAGCATATTCAATCAAATGTCTGTATAAAACCACTGCACCAGGAAAACTAGTACCTCTAGTAAATTGTCTTTTGCTATTTTCTGTTATCATTACTCAAAAATGACTTATGACTCCCAAATTTTTACTACGGTGTAGTTGCCCTCAGATCTCATAGCTTCTGTTCTGACTTTCATTGACGGTTGAAACTAATGGGTTTTATTGCAAGCCTTTACACCTCTCATCATGGAACCTTAAGAAAAGGTAGACAGATAGGGAAACAACAACAACAACAACAACAACAACAACAACAAACAGCAGCAGCAGCAGCAGCAACAACAATAACAACAACAGCCACATGATGATATAAAAGCTTTCAATGAAAACCCATGCAACCGCTCATCAAAGTGAGTTTTCCATCATTGGGCAATGGGACGTTAACAGATAATACTAGATTACTTATTCTTTCTAGTGTAGATGGGTTTCACTTTTAATCAGGTCACATCTGATTTCAAGTATAGTCAACAGAATTTACTAATTCTAAGTATCTTGTCCAGAATTCAAGTCAATGGCAAGATATATTTCAAAAAAATAAATAAAGCTTTTCTTTCAAAAATAAGACTAATTTGTAATCGATAAATTAGGGCATCGAATTTTACTTCATAACCATCAATTAATCAGAAAAAGAAAATCTAAAGTAACGAAACACATACCAAAAACAGTTAAGCATCAAAATATCAGATAATTCTCAACTTTCTATCACCAACAACAACACCAAAAACCCAAAATTCTAATAATTTTCAGTACTTATTAACATGATACATGCAAAGTTATACTCAACCGAAACAATTTCATATGTAATTACAATTATAAAAACAAAAAAAACAAACAAACTGAAAAACCAAAGTCAAAATAGATCTTAAAGGAATGGGGTTTTTTGATAGTAATTGATCTGCTCAAATAAAATCCCTAAATAATAGAAACTAAAAATAACTAAGAATCTAAATAAGAACTCTTAGAACAAGAATTTTACCGTTTTATTTCAATTTCTCTGAAAAGACAATGTTGAGATCAAAATTTCTGTATATTATTAGACTTGTTCCACAAAGTCTTCTTCACGACTCCACGAGAAAGTCTTATTATGACTGATAAAAATCCGAAACTTTAACAAATCGGGTTCGGGAATGAATATTATGTTATTTATCTATCTACCGTACACGTGCCCTTGGTGTTAATCTTTTATTATTACATTGACTAGTCTGAACAAGGATGAAAAACTGATAGAATATGGTAGACTGAAAGTCCAAACTAAATGCTTCGGACTGCCGGACAAGAGAGCCATACCCTCATTGTGCACTACAGAAAGCTGCTCAAATTGCCGGTATAAACCCGAAGAACTATAGCGATATCCAATGCTACCAACTTCGGGCTCTCTCCAAATTCACCTCAATCAACAATTCTTGCTGATACTCAATCTGGGTTAGTTCCATTATTTCTATGTGCCACGGTCGGAACAACTTCGTCAACAGCCGTAGATCCTATTTTGTGAGGTTGCAAAGTACACGGTATTTGGGTTCACGTAGATGCAGCATCTGCTGGAAGTGCTTGTATATGCCCCGAGTTCAGGCACTTGATTGATGGTGTGGAGGAAGCAGACTCATTTAATCTGAATGCACAGGTGGTTTTTTCACTACTTTGGATTGTTGTTGTTTATGGGTTAAACACTCCATCTCCCTTGTAAAGACCTTATCAACAAATCCAGAGTATTTGAAGAACAAAACAAGTCATCAATTACAAGGATTGACAAATAGCTCTAAGCAGAAGATTTCGATCGATGAAACTATGGCTAGTACTTCACGGCTATGGAGTCAGCCAACTTACCAACTTTCCTTAGGAGTCATGTTAAAATGGCTAAACATTTTCAACGGCTCATCAGTATGGATAACAGGCTTGAAATTGTGGTTCCAAGACATGGTTTGTTTTTGCCTTAAACCAACTGCAATATTCAAGCAAACAATAGCCGAAAACAATTACATCGAAGCTCAAACAAATAAGATCAATCAATGCGTCTGGACAGATATATATGACTCATGCTGTTGTAGGATTCGGTTTGAGGTCGGGGCAACGCTGACAGAGGAACATCAGGTGCCATACTTGGTGCCCTCGATGGTAACACTCAGATTGCCGCTTAAAGCATAGAAAAGAAACTGAAGGATCTCTTACGTTCTTGATTTAATTGCAACCATTTATTTTCAGTTTTTGTAAAAAAAGTTGAGAAGAAATATCAACTCAATTCAATTTAATTTAATAGCCAGAGTGATTCGCCTTCTTATCACGGTAAATTCCTTTTTTCGATCCAATGAATTTAACCAAAAAGATATTTGGTGTCTTTTCCCATATGTTGCAACCCTTGAATGTTAGCAGTTAATGGCATTGTTTCATTCCCTTATATTCTCTTCACTTCCTTAAACTTTTCTGCTAGAAACCAAATATCAAATCTAAAGGGTTTCACGAGAATTGCACAAAAATGGATCATTTTCTCTTCTTTTCACTACTTTTGATGTGTTGCTTATTATCAGAAGACTCAGTCATTTTCTTTTACATGGCCAGGGTCTTCTTCTTCTTCCTATGAATCTAAAAAGGATGATCACAACAATTATCAGAAGTCTAAGTCGGGTGGTGTTGCCAAGTTCTCAATGGAACTGCCTAACGATCCCAAGGGAATTGAGTCAGTTGAATCTGCACAACAGAGATTAGCTAGTAGGCGGAATTCTTGTTGGCAGAATGCTTATGAGAATCTTTTCGCTACGTGTTCTGTAATTCTCAAAGATGATGGGAAGAGATCTAGACTTGCTTGGCAGTTAAGTGATTGTTTCCAAAAAGATTCCGGTCGGCCTTCGTTTCCTTCATGTGATTCTCGATCGAATATGTTGAAATGTCTGACGAAGTTGGGCGAATCAGAACATAAAATTTACCTTGAATTCTATCTTCAAACAAATTCAATATGTCACCAACTACAGGCTAATGCATTCAAGATTGAAACGGAGAGACTTGTAAATGGATTGAAGAAGTCTGCAGAATTTGCCGAGGAAAAACTACAGACCATCCAAGAAAATTCCGAAAGGCCTATACAGAATTCGGAACAGATTGAGAATTCATTAACTTCCTTGGATAGTAAAACGCAACAAGTGGCCGAGACATCAGAAAATGTTAGATACCAGATTGACGTTTCATTGAAACATTCTAATGTTATTTTGAAACAATCAAAGTTAATCGCGGCGTCTCAATCGGAATTACGACAAGGACAGTCAGATATGAGACAAGTGTTGGAGGGAGGAATGGAAATCCTTCATGAATCTTATGAGAAGTTGGGCCAAAATGTTGAGAAACTAGGAAATGAGGCTGTTGAAATAGAAAAAGAGATACATAGAGTTAGCAATTCAATGTTCACAAAGATGGAAAATCTGCAAAACAAAGCTAACGATATTGGAAATATCGCGGGAATTTCTTTAGATAAGCAGAAACAACTCCTGGATGGGCAATCTACAGCTCTGGAGGGACTTGATTTTTTGACTAAATTCCAGTCTCAGGCACTGGAAGAAAGCAGGGCTTCTCTGCAAACACTAGTTGAGTTTGGTCAAAAGCAACAAGAAGAACTCTTAAGACGGCAGCAACAACTTCAACAAGCTCATGACCATTTGACTGAGAATTCGAAGTCCATATTGGCAGCTCAGGAAGAATTCGAATCGAAGCAGGCTAGCATGTTTATGGCGCTTGACAAACTCTTCACCTTGCATAGTGTCATCTTGCTTGAATCGCGTTCTATAAAAGCTTTTTTCTTCTACTCCTTTGTCATCTTTATACTCTACATGCTAACCAGTGCTAAGCAGACGTACGGCATGAAGGCACGGCTTTATTTAGGACTATGTGCTATATTCCTTGTTGAATTCATAATGTACCGGTTCGGAGTAGATCTGGATCAACAAGTATGGATAGCGTCAAAAGTTACACTTGCTAGATCATCGTTTCTAGTTGCTGCGGCTGTTCAACTTGTGTATTCCATTTTCACTTACAGGGATTACGAAGTGCTGAACCATCGAATGTTAGAGACTCTAATTGAGAAAGTTAATACAATGGAAAGGAAGAGAGCCATGCCCTTGGAAATTGATGAGAGTAGTGATGATGTCGACTTTTCAACTTGGGTTGATGAAGATTTGTCAGAAGAAGAAAATTCCTGTAAAGATCCTGACTTCTTGTTACCAGAGGAGGTTGCAGAAAATTCAGTGTTGACAAGTTCATATTCAAGAAAATATGATCGTCGGCCTCATCGTCTATGCCAATGAAGTAGATTCTCATATATTATTTTAAAAAAAATTGTTGTCTATAAAGTGTGTTTGAGTTCATTTTGTTTAGTCACTAGCTACATTCTCTACTCTTTAATTACAATTATATCATTACAATGTATTGGTGGAGGAACCTTTTGCTCTATTAATATGAATATTCAGTTGAACAATGTAATGTAATTTTTGTTTGAATAACCTAACATTTTATCCTATGATAGCCTGTGCTACTCGAGCCGTTTGGGATAATTGCATTAAGAGGAAATGGGAGTAAGGAATATATCAGAGAGAAGAATATAAATTCCACAATCTACTTGCCTTGGTTCTGTAAGATGACAAATTCTGAGAGATTAGAGTTTTTACAGTAGACTTTGTTGGATTTCAAGGATATCACATTCAAAAGGATGTACCTGTAGTAGAACCAACAACAGAACCAACCTAAGGTAGAAACAAAGGAAATAAAATACTGATACAAATAGGAACATCATCATTCGATTTATTCCTGCATTACTTTCTCAAAGCAGAACAAGTAGAATGGAGTGAGGAACAGCAAGTAGAAGTTCGCGTCGGAAATGTTTGTGACATCTCCTCCACTAGATATGACGACAACATTGAAAGATGAGGCTGAGCAAAATTGATAGGCATCGCAGTGAGCCACAATCTCCCTTTTAGGTGCAGTTCCATATTGGGGAATTTTTTCCTCAACAGCATATGTAGCACCCACATTGCACAGATTAATAAATAAGAGCTTTTTATGATTTTTTATCTCTAGTAATATTACTGGTAATCGAAAACCCAACCTAATGAAGATCTTGAATCAAACCCTTCGTAAGCGACCAAAGTCACGGAATAATATCGAAGAGAGAATATGGAGGAATTGTGAGAAAACATTACATGATTCCGCTTCCCACAGCTACTTGGAAAAGGAAATTCCATATAAAAACGTTTAGAAACCCAAAGTTTGGAAACACTGTTTCCTATAAATACACCCCTTTATCCTCTACATTAATTCATCTTTATTTACTCTCCTCTAAATGGCAGCCATGAAAAGCAATGGTATTACTTGTTTGTGCACCTCATGCACACGTAGGGCTGTTAACGAAACTTATCGAAACGGAAACTGGTTCAGCCGGTTCCGTTACGATAAGGCTTATCGGATATCCGATAATTTCCGACGGAATCTTAAAAATCAATTCTGATTCCGTTACGATAAGGTTATTGGATATCGGATATTTTTTTGATAATTTTCGATATCTGACAGAAATCAGATGAACCTGTTTTTCAGTTCAAACTTTAGTTCATATAAGCATTTTCAGTTCATAATTCAGTTCAAACACATAGAAAACACATACAAATGTTCACAGTTTATAAATTACATGTTTTATTGTTCTTACAGCAAAAGAAAACACAAAGAAACTGAAATTTGTACTAGCATTGGACTAAAGTACATCATTTGTACTAGCATTGTCATTGAGATACAACCTGCAGCTTTCAAAGTACATTTGCATTTCAAAGAAACTGAAATTTGTTAGTTGGCAGTGCAAGAAATATGAAAGGAAAGAAAAGAAAAAAAAGGAAAGAAAAAAAAAAAGGAAAGTTACTAACCTGTACTACTAGTATTAGCATTGTCATTGAGATCTGGCAACCAATCACCTATCACCTAAGCAAAGAAATGCTTGAACAATTTCTGGAGCCAATGAGCTTCTGTGTGTTGTAAGGACCCTTCCACCAGCACTGAACATGGATTCTGATGCTAAACTTGTCACTGGAACAGCCAACACATCTCTTGCAATCTTTGCAAGAGTTGGGCTCTTAGGAGCATGATTTTTCCACTAAGCCAATATATCAAACAAACCTTCCTATTTGGGTGTGCCTTTAGTAAGCAGTGGTTCTTCTAAGTATTTCTCCAACTCTGACTTATGAACCTCAATCTCATTGTTTTCCATCGTAAACTCATCATACTCATAGTCACTTCTAGTTGTTCTAGAATTATCAATTCCAGTTGAACATGTTCCACCGCTAGATGTAGGCCCAAAATAATCTGCAGCTGTACAGTTACTATCACATTCATATGAAGAGAAAAAAGCATTGATTGTTGTATGAAATTTGTTATACTGAGTTACATAGCCATCCACTCCATATAACTTCTTATAAACAAACTCTATCCATTTAGCCTTGTACATTGGATCTAAAACTACTCCAATGCTCATCAACAGGTTACATTCTTTCCAATAACTATCAAACTTCTCCCTCATATTCAATCCCATATCTCTGATATACATGTGAGGACTAGATTCCCATTGCCTAATGCTCTTATTAATCTCATATACCCCATTGTAATACATATTTGTTGTTGGATAGTTAATCCCAGCAAATTTACTTGAAATAACATCAAACACTTCCAAACACTCACAAATATGTATTACTTGTTGCCACTCCTCTGAACTTGGTAGTATATTGAAATTAGAATCCAAATCAGCTAACCTGACAAATCCTTGTCTCAAATCAATTGCTTTTTTAAGCATCTTAAAGGTGGAGTTCCATCTAGTGTCCACATCTAAACTTACAGACCTTGCAGGAAGTTTAAGTTATGCTAAAACATTTGCAAACCTCTCTTTTCTATCCTATGAAGACTTAACATATTTGACACACTCTCTAATACTTTATATAAATCCAGAAGCTACTTTCATCCCACATAATACAACTAAATGCAATATATGATTGCTACACCTCATTTGGAACAGATCATCCTCAAGAACTAAGCAATTCTTGCTAGAAAGCCATCTCTTCAGATTTCTCATCATAACATCATTGGCTTTAACATTGTCAGCAGCTAAAGCAAACAACTTACTATCTGTATTCCAATCTAGAGCTACTGCTTTCACAAAATCTGCAAGAACTTCTCCAGTATGTGGTGATGGCACTAAAATGTATGCTAATGTTTTCTTATTCAGTTTCCATTCATCATCTATGAAATGACATGTTACACAACAATATCCATTTTTTGTATGTTTACAAGTCCATATATCAGTTCCTAAACTACATTTAGATGTAATTGAATCAAGTTGTTCTTGTAATTGAACTTTGAACTCAGCATATAGTTTCATAATGTCATACCTAGTTGTATTCCTACTATAACACTTGGAAGAAGGGTTTAAAGATCTAACAAACTCTCTAAAATATCCATGTTCAACCATATTAGTGGATAATCATGCTTAGCAACCATCTTAGCAACAAGTAACCTAGTAGCATCAGGATCTTATTTCCAATTAGCCAACTTAGTTTGTGTGTTACCTGTTTTGATAGGAGTAATTTTTCTTTTTCCAGGATGATTCTAAGGCTTCTTATTGCAGGAATTGAGATGGGATCTCAAACGGCTGGTTCCTTTTGCACTTGTTGCTTCAATTCTCTTTTTACAATGACTCCATATACCTATAACTTCAATCTCCTTCTTCCGATCTGCTCCAATTCTTGTAGTAATAATCCTTTCTAATTCATACCATACATTAGACCTTGTTGTACGTAATTTCTTCTTTGCTTCAGCTATAAATGAATCTTCCTCTTCTTCTCCTTCTTCTCTGGGACGAATTACAGAGACAGAGTTCATTTCTGAACCTTGAACATTTTCTTCTTGTAACTGTGATGCAACTGAAGTTGATGAAGTTGAGGTACCCAATTTATTTGATGCTCTTTGACTTTGTGACATCACTGATTGATTGATTAACCTAATTTCACAATCAAAACTCAATTTTTGAAAACCCTAATTGCATAAATCGATTTCTGAAACCCTAAATTAAGTTTCAAAATTGAACCCAAATTTGGATTTAAAAAGAAACCCTTGTTTTATAATCACACAGTGACCCTAAATTGAACAATAACCTAACCCTGATTTGAACAATTGAACAAAAACCCTAAATTGAACATAAACCCTAGTTTTCTAATAACTGATTCATTGGTTCACTCCTGGTAGAGAGAAAAATAGAGAAGAGATGAGGAGATGGTGGTGGTAACTGAGATTATGAGACGAATTAATGGGAAGAAAAAGAAGATTCATAAGAAGAAGATACGAATGGAGACTGGAGAATGGAGAGGTAAGTTTTCCTTATTTGATTGAGTCGATGGGAATGAAGAAAGAAATGAATGGGCTAACCGGCTGAAGATATATATGCTATCGGTATCAAAACTTATCGTAACAGAAAATGGTTCAGCCGGTTCCGTTACGATAACACAATAAATTCCGATAACTTTCCGTTTTCGACATCCGATAACCGTTATGTCGGATAATTTCCTATAGGATCCCGGAATTTCGGAAAAGGCTATCGGATTTCAGGTTGGGATTGACAGCCATATGCATACGAAAACAGACTATAAAACACTATGTACCGCAAAACCTAAAAGAACATTACTTACGGCAACAATTGCTCAATTATAATTTGCCACAACAACAAGAATTACAGCGCATACGACAACTGCAAAAGCTAAGGAAATTTCAAGAAGAGTACTTAAGGCAGCAGCAACAACACAAACAACATCTATCATATAGATATCGCATTGATGATCTTTATGAATGGAAACCACAACCAATCAATGGAGAAAAAGTGTCTAAAGAACCATTGCAGGACAAATATGAAAAAGTGACTTCCTTCTTGCATTCGTTAAGTCGGAATCCTGAGAGAAACGTAGTACCTAATAATCATAGTAGCTACACGCTTAATGACTTATTCCCAATGAGTTCCAATTGTAAACCGATATATATGAAATTCGAATCAGGATCATTCTTCGAGAAACAAGATTTGGATTTGCCAACTAAAAGGAATGTAAGGAGAGTTGATCAACCAAAAATTGCAAAATTAAAAATTTATAAGTTGTTGATTTTTTTTTTTCATTTTTTTTTTCAAATTTCATTATATAATATCATAACATGTATTTAATCTACTGAATTTCATAGTAATGAACGTTCTTGAGAAACTTGTAAAACTTTTGTTATTAGAAAATATTTTTGGATAATTTACAGACAGAGTTATTACAGCCTTTTATAGTTGTAAGAGCTAGACATAACTAAGGTCAAGTCAATACATGACTTGACTCTCATTGACTAACATACACTTGACTGACTTTGACTTAACATATCCAATACACCCCTCTCAAACTGATACTGAAAACAGTTTCAATTTGATTAAGCAGACTAACTGAAAAAGGCTTAAAAATAATTTGAAAAAGTAAACACAGTCTAAGTAGAAATTTTTGAACCCAACAGCTGCTTCAAAAGTCTTGAAAAACTTGGGAAACATAAGCCTTTAGTAAACAGATCATCTAGTTGTTCTTCACTTGACACATGTTGCAGCCTCAGTAAGCCTTTCTCCACCAACTCCCTGACAAAATGAAATTGTATCTCTATGTGTTTTGTCCAGGCATAGAAAACAAGGTTAGAAGCCAAGGACAAAACACTTGTATCGTCACATAAAAGAAGAGCTGGAGCATAAACTACAATATGTAATTCAGATAACAGAGATGCAAGCCATTGTAACTCAGCAAAAGCAACAAAAAGACACTTATACTCAGCTTCTGCTGAAGAATTAAATATTGTTTGTTGTTTTTAGAAGACTAGGAAATTAAGTTATCACCCAAAAATACTGCATTACCTGAAGTTGATCTTCTAGTATCTGGACAACCTGCCCAATCTGAATCTGTAAATGCTTTAAGTTTATTTAAACCACCACTTTTCAAAGTA
The DNA here is from genome assembly GCA_023531435.1 of Papaver californicum. NCBI lineage: Eukaryota > Viridiplantae > Streptophyta > Magnoliopsida > Ranunculales > Papaveraceae > Papaver > Papaver californicum. The sequence goes on from JAJJMC010018788.1 coordinate 1,937,624, forward strand.
ACACCCATACCAATTGTTCCTTTCAAATATCTCATAATCCTTTTAACAAGTTGAAGATGAATATTCATAAATTGTGACACACAATTCACTGCAAAACAAATATCTGGCCTAGTAATAGTCAAGTATTGTAAACTACCAACAATTGTCATGTATTCACTAGGATTATCCAGTACATTTCCATCATGAATTGACACCCTAGCAGCTTTAACTACTGGTGTATCACAAGGTTTGCAATCTAACATGTTAACCTTCTCTAATAATTCTAAAGTATATTTCTTCTGAGTTAAAACTATTGAATCAGAATCTCTTATTGCTTTAATTCCTAGAAAGTATCCCAATTGTCCCAATTCTTTCATTGCAAACTCTTTCTTCAAAGAAGTAATTAAACTATCAATTAACTTAGATGAACTTCCAGTCAACAATATGTCATCAACATATAACAGTAAAACAAGCATACCAGCAGATGAAGTAGAGACAAACATTCAATTATCTGAAATTGACTTCTTGAACCCATAACCAATAAGAAAGGTACTGAACCTATGAAACCAGGCTCTAGGAGCCTATTTCAAACCATACAAACTTTTCTTCAAATGACAAACATAATTAGGTGGAAAATCAGAATGTATAAAACCTTGAGGCTGTAACATGTACACATTTTCATCAAGATATCCATGCAAAAAGGCATTGTTTATATCTAATTATCTAATCTGCCAGTTATAAGTAATAGCAATACATCACACAACCCTGACAGTTGTACTCTTAACCACAGGACTAAAGGTTTCATTATAGTCTATCCCATCTTGATGATCATATCCTTTTGCAACTAGCCTTGAGTTATATCTATCAATTGTACCATCTGCCTTTTGTTTTATTTTGTAAACTCATTTTGAACCCAGAATGTTCATATTTGGTTATGGAGTTACAATATCCCAAGTGTCATTATCTACTAAAGCATCATATTCCTCCTTCATTGAAACTTTCCACTCAGGATGTTTAATAACAGTCCTAAATGTCTTTGGCTCAGTCTCAGTAGTTAATAAAGATATATAAGTTTGTGGAATTGGATGCTTGACTGACATATAAGTAATATGATCAGGAAAAGTTTTTGGTTTAAAAATACCTTTCTGAGCTCTAGTAATAATAGTAGTAGTAGGAACTGATTCTGAATTATCTTTCACCTCTACTGTAGAAGGAGTTGAGTGTAAAGTAGATGTAGGATTTGTAAAATAAAATTGATTTTCATCAAAGACAACATGTCTTGACACATAAACTTTTCTAGAAATATGATTGTAACACTTATAGCTCTTATAAAGTGGACTATATCCAAGGAAAATGCATTTGACTAATTTAGGAGAAAGTATATCCGCTCCTGAGTGAGCAAGATGAGGATAAAAAACTATGCCAAAAACTTTAAGAAAAGAATAATATGGAGTTACACCAAACAAGACCTCAAAAGGAGATTTAAAATTTAGAATTTGTGTTGGTGTTCTGTTTATCAAATATGTGGAAGTTAAAAAGGCATCATACTACATTTCTTTTGGACAAAAGGAATTAAACAAAAGAGTATTTACTATCTCAGTAATGTGTATATACTTTCTTTCAGCTAGGCCATAAAGTTCATGTGTTTTAGGACAGTAAATTCTAACAAGAACACCACTAGACTCTAGTGAAGCTTTAAAAGGACCCTTTACAAGTTCTGATGCACCATCAATTTGAAAAGATATAATTTTTGTTTGAAACTAATTTTCTGTATGATTTTTGAAAATGTTGAAAACATTGTAAAGCATCAGATTTTAGTTTCATTGGATAAATCCAATGAAACCTTCCGAAGTCATCTACAAACAGAATATAGTATCTATAAGCATTTAAAGAAGGAATTGTAGGTCCCCACACATCACAAATGAATTGGTGAAAGTGGTTTCTTTTCATGAGAATATGACATCTGAAAAGGTTAGTTCTTACTCTTTGCTAGTTCAAAAGGATGACATAAAGCTGAATCAAAAGAAGAATTTAAAACAATTGATTTTTCAGAGTGAAGTTTTTGCATAATTTGCTTTGAAGGATGCCCTAACCTACTATGCCATATACTAGGAGATGCAGAAAAACTAGCAGAAAAAGAATACTGACTTTGAGGCATAAAAGGTAAGTGACTTATAAGATATAGATTGTTAACTACTTTACCATGAGTCAAGACAATGTGTGAGTGTAAGTCCCTAATTTCATAACTATATGGATCAAACTTGAAATAACAAGAATTGTCTTTAGTAAACTTTGCCACTGAAAGTAAATTATGCTTCATTTCTGGTACTAACAAAAATATGTTCAACTTAAATCTAGTTCCAGATGTTTGAATAGTTGAATTACCAATTGAAGTAATAGCTAGAGACTTACCATTGCCAACTTGTACATGATCTTTGCCTTTAAAAAAATAAGTATCCTTCAAGAGTGTCTCATCTCAAGTCATGTGTGCAGTTGCACCGCTGTCAAAAACCCGTTATGGAAAACTTAATGTAGAAGGACCAGCAAAGGGAGCATGTTCATTCAAAGCAGAAAAGGCATGTTGTTGTTGTGCATCACCTGAAACAACATTGATTGAATTATTGTTAAAATTTGGTGGATGATACCTAAAATACAATCTACTAGCATAATGCCCTTTCTTTCTGCATATCTGACAATCTACTTGATAGAAATCTCTTCTATCACTTCCATCATATCCATATGCACTATTGCCTCTACCATTTCCACCATATCCATATGCATTGTTATCCTTTGTGTTTCTGAAACCATTATTGCATCTACTATTTCCACCAAAATTTCCTCTTGCACTCCCTCTATTATTACCAGCAAATCTTTATCTTGAATTAACATTACTACTACAGAAGGATTGTTGAGCATCAAACACTATAGAAGAATCTTGATGTTGTTCTATGAGCCATTGTTCATGATTCATTAGTCTAGGTTTAATTTCTGCAAAAGTGAAAGGAATCTCTCTATTTTTTGTTAATATGACAAAATTATCATATTGTCTTCACAACCCACTCAATATATGTATCATCAAATCAGACTCATTGACCTTTTCACATATTGCAGCAAGAGAATCAACAATTGTCTTAATATTATGAAGATAATCAAGAATTGTAAGATTACCTTTCTTGGTATTGTGAAGTTGAGTTCTTAACATGCTGATAGACACATTTATGTGTCTTAATTTGATTGATATTTGTATATTTAGTTCTCATTTTATTTACTAATATTATTATTTTCTACGTTTTTAGGTCTTTTTGTGGAATAAACAATTGAGGAAAAAAAGGCTTAAAATTTGTTAAAGTCACCCTTAAAATATGTTAAAGGCACCCTTATTTTGGATAAGGGCACACCTAGAATCACTAAAGGCACTCACTACCTTCTTGAATTTGAAATACAACATTGGCGGGGAAAATTATTTTACTTGCGTGAAGAAAAAACAGGATTAAGATTATAATTTGGAAAGTTTAATAGGTTGTTTCAAGACAAGGTATATTCTTACCATCTTTGCACAAGTTGTGCGGGATTAAAAGACTCTTGAAGTAGTTGTTATGTGTAAGAAAAAATGAAAGAAGATAATCTCGGCAGATTTGGTTTAAAGACAAGATAAATATTCTCTAGATCTTATTGCGTATATTACAGAGTTTGATGAAGAAATAAACACCGAGAGTTTTCAAAGGAAACAAACTGAATCAAGAGGGGAAGAAAATCAGATCGAGAAAATCATCGAAATTCTCCGTTAACTTCCGAGATTTAATTCTCATTAAATTTTTTTTTGGAAGAGATTAAGAGGGTGATGGTCGTTTTAGTATATAAAGGGGAGTAAAGGAAGCACTAAAAGGGGGTTGGCTTCGGCCAGAATCACAAAAAAATAAAAATCAGAAAAACCAGTTTCTCGTGAAAGAAGAAGAAGAACAGACTACACTCAAGAAAAGTCGCAGATACTATGGCTAATTCATTTGAAGTCTACAGCTCCAAGAAACACTCTTATTTCTAGCAGCTGCTTCTGCAACATATATTTTGAATATGAAACACTTGTTTTGTAACAGTGAATACTGTAACACTTATAAATGCTGCAGTTTCCCTGATTTATTCTTTATTGTTTATTTTCTTCTTCTCAAGCACTTTTGAGTTATATACCTATCTTTTGAGAGTGTTTTTGGCATGATGAGCTAAACCCCATCACTGGGCCAATGGTAGAAGCTAGTTTCCACACTTGTTTGGTAACTATATTCGATTCTTTATGACAATTTGCACTTATTTTACTTGTTTCATGATTTTTGTTAATTGTTTGTCATTTATTTCGATATGTCATGTTTGGCTTAAGTGTTTTGATGGTCCATGCTTAGGATTTACTATCAATGTTTCAAAAATCTACTTTTGGCAAACAAAAAGAGTCCATAAAAGAGCTTAAATGGTTAAGAATCAATATTTGTACCACATGAATGTGAAGATCGGTGGAATTCTCAGTCTCAGTCCCTTGTAATTTTGTCATTATCTTTTATTTATTTTTTAAATTAGGAGTAAGTCTAAAATCAATCTTCACAAGTCCAAGCGAACGATACTTTAATTACCACATCTAAAATCAACAACAAAAATTGGCGCCGCCGACGCGGACTTGTTTTTAGATTTGTTTTTAGTTTAGTTAGTTTAATTAGATTTTTATTTTTTTTATTTTGTTTTTATTTGTTGTATTTTACGTTTCTTTGGGATTTTTCTTTGTATTATAGGTTTTGGATCAAAAAAAAAAATTGGAGTCAAAGATTTTGGTGATTAAAGACTTGGAGTTAAAAGCTAAATCTAAAAGAACGGAAAAGGAGACAAAGAATTTTATTTTTAATTAGATTTTGTTTTTAGATTTTATTTGTTTCTCTTTTTAGGAAATTGGATTAGGAAATCATTTATTATTTCTGTAATTTTTATTTTATTTTTTGACACTTTTGGACTTTATTTTGGGATTTTGGACATTATTATTATTTTTAAACCTTACAGAAGGGTAATTTAAATATAAACTGCAACAGGGAAGGACAACAATTACAATATTGTCTCGGCCCCACAAGTTCGTACACTGACACAAGAGTCGGTTGCCCGATTCGACTACAACCGATTCATCCCCCTTCTGGAGCGGGAGGTAAGACTCTAACCACCCACGAATCTCCTGTCAGTGGGTTTTCTGTATTCCTTCGTAATGCGTATATGTTGAGGACTTGAATATGGAATTTACTTTTCTAGTAAAGGGCAGAAACTGGCCATATAAGATAAGGTTTCAGATTTCATCACCGTATCTTTTCTGCCCGACTTAGAAACATGTTACCTACGCGAACCTAAGCTTAAAATTTGACTAGAAAGAGACTTATAGGGTAACGAGCTTATTGGAAAGTCATTCAAAATGACTGTATTGGTTACTCTGTTATCCTAACTCAAAGTTCAGGGAGATTATTTTAAGTAGATTCGAGCCGCCTTGTAACCCAAGGAAACGTTGCCAAAGAGGAAGGGTTATCAAAGATCCTTAAAGCTTATCATGTTTATATTCGACTTAATCTAATTCAGATCATTCTAAGAGATTTGTTAAAATTGTAACTAGTTGCCTTTTGGAAGAATAAAAGCTGGTCTAAAAATAATCTAAGTGGAGACATCATGTTTTTTGTTTGCTAGATTCAATAAGATTGATTTGGTTGAGTCAGCCTTGCTTGTGTATGTTTAATATTCCCTTCCAGTTAGGATGTCAAACTGGTATTACAATAGTCAATTCAATGAATATCCGACTGAATTTCAAAATGGACATTATTCTGACCATAGTGTGGATAGTGGATGGGACCATCACCAATATTTCAAAGGTTATGGCTCATACCATATTGGTCCCAATTACTATTCATATATACACCCGTCATATAAACATGAAATGAGAAAAATTCGAGTTCTTTGTCTTGGAGGGATGCTCTAAAGTAGATACGATCTAGTACTCCCTATGATGACCCAAATCCTTCTCTAGAAGAATCACACGAGCAGTTTCGATCTAGTACTCCTTATGATCCATTTGTTTCTCTAGAGAATTCCTTCAAGAAGTTGAATGAGAATACAAATAGGTTCGTATTAAGTATGGGGGGAACAATTAGTAGTCCAACTCTTTCTCTAGAAGAATCCCTCAAGCAGTTAACCAAGAATACAAATAGGTTTGCATTAAGTGTGAATAAAAGTCTTGCAAAAAATAATATTGCTCCAAATGATCTTAATTGCCAATATAGTGCTACCCTTTATAAATATTCACCTAGTCAAGAGGACGAGGATAGAATTGGTAACACCACTTATTTAGACGAGGTTCAAACATCTTCATATTATTATGATGATGAGGATAGAATTGACGAAGAACTTGAAATATACAGGCAGAGTGATCAGGAAATTGTCACTCCAATTGTGCTTCATGATGATAGTGTTATTTCTGGTTCAAATCCAAATATTTTTTAATGATTATTCACTTATTCAAAAGGAAGAGGATTTGATTGGAGATACCACTGTTTTATACAATGTAGTATTGTCTTGTTTTGAGGCCGATAATGGTTTAGAGGAACGGGTTTATCTTGAGAATACTATTTTAGAGTCCAGCGATTTAGAAACAATAGTCTTAGGTAACAAAGATAGACTCGTAGAGATTTTAAATATGAGTGAGGATGCACCACCTGATTATAACCTAGAAGAAGCAATTGACCATTTTCGGGAATCTGACGATCTAGATATTAGGGAAATTGTGACTAGTCTATCTAAAGATATTGAAAACTTTAAGTTTAGGGGTGACTATCATTCTCCCTATGCTTTAACTTTAACTCTTAGAAAGGTCCCTAACTTGGGACTTGACATATGCACCTCTACCATTTTACAAGATCATCTTCAAACTAGATTCCTTGAGCCTGTTGATATCCAGAAAAAAGTTCAGTTGTTAGAAACCCATCCTCTGGTTAATGTGGTTTACCTAGGAAATAATACCAAGATTGACCTTGTTTTCCCACCAAAATATTTTCTTCCATATGTAGGAACGTTTGAATTTCAAATGTGTCAGTTATTAAGTTTTGAGACTAATCCTAATTACTTTAGGAAATTAGAATCAATACATTTGCTTAAGAATGACCACCATTTTCATAGTAGTCAACGGTGTGAGTCCAATATGATTAACTTTGAGGATCCATAATTATTCAGGTTATTATTATATGCTTTAAATTTATTAGTTGAGTTACTTCAGACTTTACAACCTAATGTTCCGGATCCTGCCAATGAGGAAATGCAGCCCATGAAAACATTTTATCTAGACCCTTTTATAGAGCCTGAACCTGAACCACATCTAGATGTAGTTGTCTTAAACAGAAAACTAGATAATGGTGTGCTCGGTTTGTTTATTTTCTTGGCCTGTTGCAGTTTTCTTTTATTTGGAATAACACTATTTGATTCAGATGACCCACAATTGTTATGGCTATTGTTGTATGATTTTATAAGGTGACTAATTCTTTATTAGTCTGGATGAAGACTTTAAACTTAGCACTTCTTGGGAGGTAACCCATGCTCATGTGACACGGTAATATCTTTCCTTAACTCCTTTCCTTCGATTGGTAAGTTTCTACGTGTTCATGTTTTAAATCATTCATCTTTAGAACATTGAGGACAATGTTAGATTTAAGTTTGGGGGTAAGGAAAAAACTTTTTAGTGCAATAATAAAAATCCAAACTTCAGAAAATTGTGAACAATTCAGGATAACACTAACCATTCTAGGTAGATGGAAACTTAGCTCTTTTTCTATAGGAATCGGTGTGCCCAGCTAAATGGTTTATTCATAAAAGGATGCCAGGCTCAGGTGTTAGAATTAACATGATAGTTGTCACCATATCTCGGAGTCTATCTCGACCATATCACCTTCTGTTTTTAATTTTGTAATTTTGTGTTTCTCTAAGTGATTTGGTGGGGCACCAGTATCGAATTGTTATCACCGCCAGGATGAAGTAGTGTGTTTGAGATAAAGCCCCATCATTGTATTATTTAGATTATTATTCAAAAAAAAAATCGAGTATTGACACTTTGATAGCAAAATGTGTGTGTTCTCCCTGTCTCCGTCGCCTAAGCAAACGTAGAACGCAGGATCCATGAGAACTATCATGTAAGATGGTGATAAGGAGCAAGCACTTGGATTCAAATTAATCGAATCATGTTGTCGGTACATTTAATAATATAAAGATAATTTTTTTATTTTCAAAAAATCGACCGCTGAGGCCCTTGTATATACCATCTGAGTCGATATTAGTATAAGGATTAAGACCAGTGGAAGCGTATCTCAATTCATTAGGATTCATCCTTGCAGTGACCTTCAGACAGATATGGGAAACACCGTTCACCTTAGTCAACATATGCATCATTCATTACTTCTATATCCATCTTCTAATCTATCCATGTGTTTGAATTCGATTGATTCCGAGCAATGTGAATGTTGATAATTTCCATTCAGTTTTGGAACGTTTGATGATTATTTGAGTAGAGTTTTGCATTCTTATATGAATTTTGATACGTTGAGTGCAAACTCGTGTACAACAATTGGACTCATATAGGGTAATGATTCTTATAGGCGAAGAATTTAGTATGCCAACTAAATAGTTTCTTTTGTGTCTACCCTCAATCGTTCACAAGTAGCTAGAGTTTGGAGCAAAGGTTTTGTGAGTATATCTCTTGTAAACCCTCACGAGAAAAACTCGTCCACTAGGGTCACCTAGTGGTTTAAAGGCTTGTTGCATATGCTAAGTGCAATCGTGATGCCTGCGAAAGTGAGTTAGGATTTTTACTTCATTAGTTTTGCTCGAGGACTTGCAAAATATAAGTTTGGGGGTATTTGATAGATACATTTATGTGTCTTAATTTGATCTTATATTTGTATATTTAGTTCTCATTTTATTTACTAATATTATTATTTTCTACGTTTTTAGGTCTTTTTGTAGAATAAACAAATGAGGAAAAATGGGCTTAAAATTTGTTAAAGGCACCCTTAAAATGTGTTAAAGGCACCCTCATTTTGGATAATGGCACACCTATAATCACTAAAGGCACTCATTACCTTCTTGAATTTGAAATACAACATTGTTGGGAAAAATTATTTTACTTGCGTGAAGAAAAAACAGGATCCGGAGAATAATTTGGATAGTTTAAAGGTTGTTTCAAGAAAAGATATATTCTTACCATCTTTGCACAAGTTGTACGAAATTAAAAGACTCTTGAAGTAGTTGTTATGTGTAAGAAAAAGTGAAAGAAGATAATCTCGGCAGATTTGGTTTAAAGACAAGGCAAATATTCTCTAGATCTTATTGAGCGTATATTACAGAGTTTGATGAAGAAATAAACACCGAGAGTTTTCAAAGGAAACAAACTGAATCAAGAGGGGAAGAAAATCAGATCGAGAAAATCACCGAAATTCTCCGTTAACTTCCGAGATTTAATTCTCATGAAATAAAAAGATTTAGAAGAGATTAAGAGGGTGACGGTCGTTGTAGTATATAAAGGGGAGTAAAGGAAGAAATAAAAGGGGGTTGGCTTCTGCCAGAATCACAAAAAAATAAAAATCAGAAAAACCAGTTTCATCTCGTGAAAGAAGAAGAAGAAGAAGAAGAACAGAATACACTGAAGAAAAGTCGCCGATACTATGCCTAATTCATTTGAAGTCTACAGCTCCAAGAAACACTCTTATTTCTAGTTGTTGCTTCTGCAACATATATTTTGAATATGAAACACTTGTTTTGTAACAGTGAATACTGTAATACTTATAAACGCTGCAATTTCCCTGATTTATTCTTTATTGTTTATTTTCTTCATCTCAAGCACTTTTGAGCTATATACCTATCTTTTGAGAGAGTTTTTGGCATGATGAGATAAACCCCATCACTGGGCCAATGGTAGAAGCCAGTTTCCACACTTGTTTGCTAACTATATTCGATTCCTTATGACAATTTGCACTTATTTTAATTGTTTCATGATTTTTCTTAATTGTTTGTCATTTGTTTTGATAGGTCATGTTTGGCTTAAGTGTTTTGATGGTCCATGCTTAGGATTTACAATCAATGTTTCAAAAATCTACTTTTGGCAAACAAAAAGAGTCCATAAAAGAGCTTAAATGGTTAAGAATCAATATTTGTACCATATGAATGTGAAAATCGGTGCAATTTTGAGTCCCAATCCCTTGTAATTTTGTCATTATATTTTATTTATTTTCTAGTCTAAATTAGGAGTAAGTCTAAAATCAGTCTTCACAAGTCCGAGCAAACGATATTTTATTTACCACACACATCACATGCTCTTCCTTGCCATGAACTGATTTTTGAAACAGACTTCAAGAAAAGACCAAATCTCGATACCTATAGAAAGACCAAATATATCACCAGATACAACAGGGGTGAAAGTTGCATTCATGTAACTTTTAACAAAACAATCTAGTTTTCTCCAATAAACCCACTTAGGATTCATACTTGAAACTCCATTCACTATAACTTGTTTTACAGGTTCTTGTTCATCACCATTAACATACCCAAACAAATCAGTTGAGATCAAAATTGATTGAAATTGATCACGACACAGTAAGAAATTCGTTGAATCGAACTTTATCGATACAAAATGATCTATATTCGAAAAAGGTAAAGAAAAATTGAGTGATCTACCATCTTGAGCAGCGGAAGTAGAATCATTATTTGTGTTGTTCAAGTGTTCCATTCTTCTTCTTCTTGAGTATACTAGTAAGGAAATGAACTAATTTTAACAGTTGTGTATCAAGAATTTGATTTTAGATTCAGATCAAAGAACAGACCTAGATCAAAGAAATTTTTTATGAAAATTTTTGATTGAACCAAAAAATTATATGAAAGATGTTGATTCTTGTTAATGGATCTGTGAGCTAAAAGATATTATAAACATTGCTTGCTAAAAAATTTCTTCAGGATCGTATTCTCGAATGATACCATGAGAAACATATAAAACTTGTATTATTAGAAAGTATTTTTGGATAGTTTACAGACAGAGTTATTACAACCTTTTATAGTTGTAAGAGATGGACATGACTTGACTCTCATTGACTAATATACACTTGAATGACTTTGAATTAACATATCCAATAATTATGATTCGTCGTTATTAAATCTACTCAGTCCGTCAACCTGGACTTATTTGTTGAGTACTTGATCACTCTATGCAACTAGTTTTAGGATAGTACTCTCAACAATTTATTGGTTATGCTCAAACTTTGATGCAAAAATTTAGTTCTCTGTAAATTTTGGTTCTTACATGTATTGTCAGGAATGATAAGTGTATGAAAAATCATCTTTGTTGTCAAAGCTATTACTGACATCGGTACCTTGTACACCTGCAGGCACTATTGATCTTCAACAGTGAATATTGTCTCTGAAGAATCAGATGATTTTGTAGCACAATTCTGATGAGCTCTCAAAATCCAATAGTAGATGTCCCTAGTAAGCAGTAAGGTTGTGAAACCTGGATTATTTGGGGGCTTGTAGAATTAATAGGGGGCTCTAGGAAATCTCAACACACTCCATAAATTATAGGGGGATGTCAAAAGATGGTGTAAATACTAAATTACCCTTCCATAATAACTAATCCTAAAACCCTATTGTAGCTAATATACTAAGCCCTCATTTTATTCTAAAATCATTCACCCTCTCCTCTATTCCAAAACCTAACGACCCCATTTCCTCTAAAAAAAATCGAAATCAATTAATCATCGTCATGGTCGCAAACCTTAGACCATGACGACTTTTCATATGCATGTTAAAAGTATGAAAAATTATCATGGTCTTTGATTTTCGAATATGACGACCTTTATTGTTCATTTTCACTGAAGACGAAGAATCTGTCAGGGTGGCATCCGTGTTCACCTTAAACGATGACGACCCTGAATAGTTATTTTCACTGAAGACGAAGAGTGTAGTTAGGGTCATCATGGTTTTATTTAGGGTTTTCATGGATTTATTTAGGGTCGTCATGGTTTACATGAGGGTTGTTAGGGTCGTCATGGTCATATTTCTGACCATGATGATTTTTTATAGCTTGGTAAAGTTGTAGGTAAGGGTTGTCATTGTTGGATGATACGACCATAACGACTTATGAAGAATCGTCATGGTCAAAACCTCACGACCATGACGATCCTTACCATGTGTCTTTGCTTTCCCACAATGATTCAGCGGTTTTTACCAAAAATTCGACCATTCGTATACTAGTAGTTTACCAATCGATTTTGAGCTGAGGGATCTTCATTTTGAGCATTGGAATCACTCATTTATGAAACCACAATTTTTAATTTTCTCCCTCCAAAAACCCCTCTTCTTCTCCACTGATAAAAAAAAATCTCTAATTTTAATCCTAACCATAATCTAATCTAATCTAATTAGTTAACTAAATTAATCATGTATTAGGACTAATCAAATGGGAGCACTTTATATGGATAAGGGGTAGAAGGGTATTATTTTTGGGTGACCATATTTTATCTTTTCCTAACTCCCTATTAATTCTACAAGCCACCAATTAAACCAGGTTATAAAACCCCAGCAGTAGAAGTACATAGTGAAAGCAATTTTTCAAAAAAAATGTTATAATCAGAATAAACCCCTAGTAATCCTAATCTTGTAATCTAGTGTTTTTGATACAGAGGCTTTATCAATGTTAATCAGTCCAGGCTCCGAGACTTACTAACGCTTCCCATAGATCTATTTTTTCTTGTCCTCCACCGACCAAGTGAAATGAAATTAAGATCTCCACATAAAGTATCTGTACAAGAACTTGATTTTAGATGACTTGTGTCGTACCAATTTCTATCATATCTTCCCAAATAAATCTCCGCAACTCTAGTTCTTTCATGTTTGGGGTCATAATATCCTATACCATAACTAAGTTGTACAAGCTAACATTGATAGTATTTAAACTAATGGACCACCAGGAGATGACAGTGTCATGCGAAAAATCAAGGAAATTAATAAGTTATGAATATCGAGTGATCATCGATTAAAATAAAATAATATTAAATTAGAACAAGAAATTAACTATAAATTTAACGTGGTTCGTTCATTATCTACGTCCATAAACAAAATGTCAGAACATGTGTAACATTACCTCTTGTACAACCTGTTTCACCTAAGGATAAGAGTTTCCATTTAGAATTGATATTATTTCTGTAAATATGTTATATTTAACTTCTAATCCAAGAATGTAACCCTAATAATTTTGTATAAATATTATTTTTCTAAGGGTTCTTTGAGAACCCATTAAATTTGTGTCTCACCTTGGTATCATCCTAACATCGATCCAATAGCCTCTTTTTCCTCTTTCTCTTCCAGCATAATTTCCTCCAACACTCCTTCTACTACTCCTTCTACCGAATCTCAATATATGCCTATCATCTCTTTTTTAAACCATTTGTTTAAGACGGCCATGACAGTTCTGCAAAAAAATATTACTGGGAAACTAGATCAAATGAATCTTTTGCTTTGGAAAACACAGTTTTAACCTTACCTTCAAGGTTATGATCTTAAACACTATTTCACCGGTGCTAAGCCTTGTCCACCGGCAGTTCTTAATGGTCTTCCAAACCCTGCTTTCACTACTTGGATCCACGAAAATAAAATCCTCCTTGGTTGGTTGTTTTCTTCCCTTTCACCACCTACTTGATGCTTCTCTTTCTTTGGTTTCTGTAGAATAAAGTAGATCCTTAGAAGAAGATTGACAGAAGTTCTATTTTTGCAAAATTTCGTGTATGTACATCTTGTGCTACAACATAGACTAAGATTGATGAATTGCTTGCTTCCGAATCAAAGGATAATGTTCTGGATATAAGGCGAGAACTTCAACATATTCAAAAATATAATCGTTCTATAACAGAGTATGGTTTCTATAGAATTATGGCAAACGCAATTTCATAGCTTCTACTAGCTAAAACCACCATCAGTCACATAAATTCTTACTTAAAGAGACGACCAATTTGAATGGGTGAATAGAATTCAATTTAGGGTTTTCGAAACGCTTACAAATAAGTTCGTAACATTTATAAGCGTCTCAAACGATCAAAGAATACTTTCAAACCCTAATTTGAAAAGGAGACGCTAGAGGTAAAGTGTTACAAAAGGTTATAGCACAATACTTGTGTGCCTTAGTTCCATAGCACCAACCATGTGTGTCTTAGTCTAAACACTAAGCATTTGTGTTTTAGTCTTAAAGACTAAACAAGTGCGCCTTTTTCACAAAGACAAGACTAATGCGTCTTAGTCTTGCTACAGACCATGTGTGTCTTTTTCTCAAAAGACCAAACTAAGGCATTTTTACTCTTTTGTCCCATAATGTGGGCTTAGTTCTGAAGACTAAACGTGTGTGCCTTAGTCCAAAAGAAAATCACATGCGTCTTTGTCTGTGAGCCCAAACTGAGACATTTTTACCTTTTTGACCTAAATTAATGAGCCTTAGTTCAAAGAGCTAAACTCTTGTGTCTTAGTCCAAGAGCAAATTTGGTGCGTCTTTGTTCAAAAACCAAATTCATGCGTCTTCGTCTCAAAGAACCAAGCTAAGGAGCTTTACTCTTTTTCCCTTAACTTGTGTGCCTTAGTTACAAAAGGCTCAACTCAAGCGTCTTAGTTCAAAGGCTGAGCTCATGCGTCCTACCTCTCTTATCCAAACAAGGCGTTTTACCCTTTTTTCACTCAACTTGTATGTCTTAGTGCAAAGAGTAAAACATGTGCGTTTTGCCTCTTTGCCCAAACTAGGTGTTTTTACCCTTTTGCTCTGAACTCGTGCGTCTTTTTTCATAGGGCAAAACTCATGCGTCTTAGTACAATAGCCAAATACTAAAGCATCTCACTCTTAACTCCTTTGAACTAAGGAGGCTTAGTACAATGCCTTCCAACTAAGGAGACTTAGTACAATTCCTCTAACTAAGGTGGCCTAGTATAGTCCGACTAACACTAAGCTTCAAAACCCTAATTTACCTATCAAAGGCCATACTAGGCCTCACATACATACTTTCGTGCTCAACAGCTACATACATATTCCCATGCTCAACAACATATACTTATTTCTACAAAATAAGCATATCAATGCAAATTGACCTAGTTGAACATATTGTTCCTCATAAATAAAATAACTACATATTTTATTTTATTATAGTTCAAGACTCATCAACCTAGTTAAGCTAGACAGGTTTTCAGTCAAAGACTAAGCAAGTCTCATTCGACTTAATATTATTAGTAGTACTTAATACTACAAAAATTACACGAGACATCAAATGTCACAAATGGGAGGATGTGCATGGGTATTGGTCTGGCGGTCTACGACACGTGGTGCAGCAATGCACCCACTATAGAAAAAACTGTGGAAAGTTCGATCAGCAGTTATGTTGAGGAGTGGTAAGTTGAGCAACCGTCAATTCAACCTTAATCGAAGTGGGGAGAAGTTGTCAACACTTTCTCCACCTTCTCCATTACTCAACCATCGACACGTTCATCCAGACAAGAGTTCAGGTGAATGTTTACAATATCCATGACTATAAAATATATTTTTCAATCTATTGAACAGAACAAGTCGGAATTCCATAAAAGATTCCAAGTCTAAGTGTAATACAGAATAATTCAAGTCGAACAACTCGATTATTCAAATTTCTTACACATAATTGTTCACAGTTATTCACACCAATTATATCCCACAGAGTCTGATACTCTAACCTCAATCATTTTCTCGCTTACCTCCCTAAGACCGACCCTTCTCTTTCTCCTTTGTAACTGAAGCAAAACTGGAACGACCAGTGTTTGGTTTAGGCCAGGATTATACAAATTGATCTCTCGAACCTAAAGAAAGTACTTCAACATTATAAATGTTTAAGGATTGACGAATTATTACCTGCTCACCCCATTTTTCTCCTTTAATTTATTTTTCCCACAAACAACAATTACACTGACACTCTTTACTTATAGATTGAATACAAAAATAATTAAGATATTATCTTATTCTTGAGAATATATCTTAATAAACTAGAATATTTTCTAATTAACTATAATATAGGAAATTTATTAGATACTTCCTTTATATAGAAAACTATTTAAACTATACAAGATCTTCTATTCTTGAAAACTTAATTTGATTTTCGTCAATCTTCTGTATTGCTTGATCTTCGTCGATCTTCTGGTAGATTGAGTTTTGATAAATTCATCTTGACCTTGACCACCTCGTTATTCATCTTGGTGTATATATTTTAACATCCCTGCAAGTTAGACACGGAGAGAATAGAAATGTTCAACTTGAACACTGATTTAACGAGCACAACTCAATTTCAGGAACTATATGGTGAAAAGAACGACGATCTCTATGGTTAAATGAGAATATATAAACATATATGTTGAGTAAAATTATTGACAAGAAACCACAATCTAGGTGATGAATAGCGGTGCCAAAAACGGAATAGAAAAAGAAAAATAATCTAGAATATAGCTAATAATCTTGTGACACGTAACAAAGATAGAATCAGTTGACTGAAGAACAAAACACAAACTTTTGGTTAGAGAGATAACTTTTCATAAACCAAAATTTTTGGATATAAGCCAACTGTTGACAGAGAAAACATTTTTTGATGTAAAATAAAATCATAAGAATGAAGAATTAGGAAGAGTTATTTGATGATAATTCTGATGAAAAATTTTAAGAAAAAATCATCGAGAGAGAGAGAGAGAGGAACAGAAGACAAGGTGGAGTTCTGCCATTTTTGGTGAAGTCGGCGTAGAGAGAGGGATTTTTACTGTATCAACAAGGGTTTAATCTTTTCTTTGTTCTCTTCATTTATTTTGATGGGTTTTGAGAAACTCATAGCCATGTCTAGCTAGATTTTATGACTAGGGTTTTAGGTAGAAACCAAATTTGTTTATGGAAAACTCATAAATAAATGGTTTAAATGTTTAGTAATTTATCTTTATTGTTTGCTTGATTAGCTATTACATAAATAGTGGAATTGATCACATATGATTTCCATTTCATATATCGTGCTGGGATTAGATTTTTTGACGGTGTATGCTCACAAATTGATATTTGATTCTTTGAAACTATATATTGGTTAGATAGCTCTACTAACTGTTTATGCTTTTAAATTGATATGCCATGCTTAATAACATTTGATGGGATATACTTTTCGATTGATAAGCAATTCTTTAGAAATGTCAACTTGGAAGCGAAATAAATTACAGTGGTGAAACGATTATTTTGGAGATTAGATGTGAGTTCTATATATCAAATTGGTGAAAACCGAAAACCCTAGTGCCCTCTCTACTTGATAATATTGTATATTTTAGCTAGTTTATTTTCTTATTTTCTCTTTCATTTGCATTTTCGGAAATCCAAAAACATAAAAATATTAGTCAATTAGGAATATTGATTATATTATTTCCATCGCTTCTTGTGGGTTCGACCCGTATTTGCCACTGTCTACTAATTAGACAATGTACGATTGCGGTCTTTATAAATAGGGTATTCCAAAACCCTATCATTACTCGTACAGATTTTAAAAACTTGAAGATGGATTTGTTCAGGAAATGTATGGAAACTGTTCACAAGTGTTTGACGGAGTCTAAGATAAACAAGATAAGCATCAACGATATTGTGCTAATCGGTGGGTCCACTAGAAGTCCAAAGGTTCAATCTCTATTGTAGGACTTGTTTGATGAGAATGAAATCTACAAGAGAATCGATCCTGGTGAAGTTGTGGTATATGGTGCTGCAGTGCAAGATGCTATTTTGAGCGGTGGGGATCACGAAAAGGTGTAGGATTTATTGTTGTTGGATGTCACCCCTCTTTCTCTTGGTATTGGTGGTATGTCACGTTCCCAGGTTATGGATGTGGTAATGTGAGGGGAGAAAATATATGGTCCACATGGAGGACATCCAAGGGATAAGTGATATAACCAAATAGGATCAGAGAAGCACATGATCATCTCACCCACGTGTTTGTTGTAACCAATATATCTACCAAGTAAAGCAGATGGAGACATGTGTAAATAGGAGAGAAAAAGAACGGTGAGGATGAAAAAGAGCGTTGAGAGCATTAAATGCAAGTTAGGCTAGTCAGACTAGTCAAACAGGTGGAAAACCAAGTAGCTAGATAACGTGTCTAGAGAGGATATGACGGAGTGGGCGGTTGAGCGAGATGCTCGGATGAGCTATCCGAGCTCGAAGAATATTTGTTACTCGATAATTGGGTCATCCAAGATAGGGCTTGGTCTATAAAAAGAGAGCACTCAATCTCATTCGAGGGGCGAAAAATTAAGAAAGAGAAATACCAAGTAATATAAGTGTGATATTAGTGAGATAAACCATATTTACAAGATCATTTTAGAGATAAAACAGTTCTCACTTGTAGCCTGATCGAAACTTATCTTTCATTCATCAATATTATAGATCCCGTGGATGTAGGTTTCATTAATAACTGAGCCACGTAAAAAACTTTGTGTGTTTTTATATTTCGCTTACATACTTTGTTATTTTATCTTTTATATTTTTGAGTACTCATCTTTGTTTAATTACGGTTGTAGGATTTTATGCTACTATAACTTGGCGTTAGAAGGAGGGGACTGAATAAAGATATTCGTCACACCCGACCTTCGATCAAAAGTTTCAGTCGCTAGATCTACGGTTTTCAGTTATTTATCTTAAAGATTCTTAAGGTATTCAATTATTCATCTTAATATTTTCAGTTATTTATCTTAAGATTTTCAGTTATTCATCTTAAGGTTTTCAGTTATTTATCTTGAGGTTTTACTACCTTGCATAAGTAGATTGGAAAGTTCTTGAGAAAAAAAGTCTTAAGAGAGTTCTAGATTGAAATAAGCAGATCAAGCAAAAACCAATCTAAGCATTTATTTCTTCGACACGAAATCCTCGTAAATTTTAGAAAACCTTTTTAAAATAATATTATTCTCAACAACTTATATCTGATTTTTCCAGACTAGACAGTTTTTTGTTTTTCAAAGGATTCCTTTTTGAAATAGTAAAAGATAGATCCATAAACATAGGAGACAGTTTTCGTACTGACATATTCAGGAATCTCATTAAATACCTTGTAAGACCCACTTGTTAGGTCAACTTTACTTTTACAGGAAAAGAATACCATGACTACCAGCAAAGATCGTGTAAATCCAAAAGATAACATCACGGCGAAGACATTCTTCCTAACTCGGGGAGCTAATTGTCGGATAACGCGTCTATTATTGAAAACGAGGTCGTCGCCGAATCATAAAGATGGTTTAGATAGAGAGATACTCGAAGAGGGAATCCCAATAAACAATATACTCGAGAACAACGGGCTCGTGAATGAAGGCATCGAGAACGAGAAGAAGCGAAGGAAAGAGGTGGAAGAAACACGGGATGATAATGCAAGAAACCAAAGTGAGCAAGACAAAAGAAAAGAGAAAGCTGATATCTCTGATCAAGGAAGCATGGCGGCTACACTCTCCGAAGTCCTGAAAAAGACAGGAAGAGCAAGATAAGATGATGAAAGAGAGGATGAGAAAAAAATTGGATTTACTCCAAGAGAATAACAAGTTTAGAGCAAAAATAGTGTACAAAGTAGAAGCAACAAGTAAGAATCGGGAGGTCAATGATCAAGTTCAGGCCAGAGTCCAACAAAGAAGAGATGAATTCCACCAGCCTATCTGAGGGATCGATATCGTGGACAAAGAAGAAATGATGAATAAAATGAATGATCTCGAGAGGAGGTTGTCCGAGATAATGTCTGAAGCAAAGAGATCGCCATTATTGTATGAACTGTTCTACGAGCCCATGCCCCAAAAGTGCACGATGCCAACTGTCAAATTTATCTTTGACGGAAGCAACGATGTTGTACAACACGTTAGATCTTATCGACTATCACTTCTAACATGGGAGAGCGCAGATATAGTCATGTGTAAATACTTCTCTGCACGTTTAAGCGGAGAATCCTTAGCTTGGTACGATGCATTACCCTAAGGATCAATCAACAACTTCAGGGAACTATCTCGAGCCTTTTTCAAAGCCTACATGCACATCTATAGCACCAGGACCGGGCTCGATAAGTTTTTTGCCCTCAAGAGAAGACATAGGGAGACTCTAAAATCACTAGTGGTCAGATAGAGGAAATTGTGCCTTGAGATCGGGAAAGTCTCAATAGAGATGCAAATCTTTGGCTTCTCGAATGCGTTAAACAAGACAAATCTTATCTTCATATCCTTGTTCGAAACTCCACCCAGCATGATGAATGAGTTACGAGCATTGCAAGAGAACCATATCGGCTTAGAAGAGATCCAAGAAAGTTGTCCCACCCCTTAAGCACCAAGAGGCATACATGTAATAGCACCCATCGAGACACCAAAGTCAAGCACATATCACCAGCAACAGAGTTAATAAGACATACAATTTGCACCACCAAAAATAAACCTCGGTGATCAAAGGAATTTCGGAAACCATGGATACAAAGGATGGACAGCGGACATCAAAAGGGCCAAATTAGAGAACCGAACTTTTACCAAACTCAATGCACCCATGAGTCACGTCTTTACAGAAATAGTAAGGAAAGGGTACAAGGTCAACTATTTCATCGAACATAGGACTACAACCTTCTGTATGCAGTAATAGCAAAGAATATTGTGCCTATCACCAATATCGAGGTCACAGTACTGATAGGTATAGAAGTTTATAATTTGTGATTCAAGACGCGATAGATGATGGCAAGATGCACGAGTTCGTAGAAGTACCCCTTAAGGCCGGATATACAAGAGAACAACTCGTTGTGCACGAGATCATTATTGAACCAGGAGTAAAATATCTAACAAATCATGAATACAATTCTAGCATACATTCATATGTATCAGATTATGATTTTCATAAAGATGTTATGACTCGGATGCATAAGCGATATCGGGAAGGAAGAGAGATTCACAGTGTCGCAATAGAGCCACCAATAGAAGATTGGATGATGCAGTCCATTTTCTTTTCATCCCGTGATGCTCCTCGTAACGGTAAAAATCATAATGATCCTTTAGTCATCACATTGAGAATAAATAAGTGGCGGTCACAAAAACACTCGTTGATGGAGGAAGTTTAGTGGATATTCTGTTTTATGAAACTTTTAAAAAAAAATAAGTTTTTCGACGATGATCTTGTGCCTTCCACATACAACATCTATGGATTTAACGGATCAACCTCGAAACAAAAAGGGGAAATCACTCTGAAGATCCACGTTCGAATTCTAGCAGTAGTCATAACCTTCTGTGTGGTGGATGTAGTGTTACCATACCAAGTCATTATAGGAAGACCATGGATACATGGGATTAAGGGAATTGCATCAACATATCATCAATGAATCTAATTTCCATCACCTTAGGGAATCCTGGAAATCTTGGGAGATCCGAAAGAAGCCCGAGAATGCATTAAGATTGACGTGAAGCGAAACCAGCAAAAGAAAGGTATCATCCGAGAAAGAAGAAAACAAAACAAAAAAGAGGAATACGAGAAAGAAAGACATAAATACTAGGTCAGGCATGGGGAATTTGATAACGAAAGAAAAGAAAGTTGTTCAGGAGAAAAGGGGAATGAGTCAGATATTCTGAAACCGCATAGCAATTACCGAATGTGACTCCAATGGGCGATCCGAAACCAACATTTCCAAAAGCAGAACCTACTCAAGAAATAAACATAAGAACAACAAAAGACCCTAAAATGATCCCAGTTGGAACACTGCTAGAACAGAAACAAAAGGAAGAGTTAATATGTTTATTTAAAGAGTTTGTTGATGTTTTCGCATGGAAAGTGAACGATATGCCAGGAATCGATCCAAAAGTTGTTTGTCATTATCTCAAGATCGACCCAAAGGCAAAACCATTCAAGCAAAGGATTCGGAGAGTCGCATTGGCGCATCATGATGCAGTAGAAAAGGAATTAACAAAAATGAAAGAAGCAGGTATAATCAGGAAGGCAACATATCCTCAATGGATATCGAACATGGTAATTGTACCGAAGAAAAACAAGGGAGTTCGGATTTGTATTGATTTCAGTGATCTAAATAAAGCATGTCCTAAAGATAGCTTTCCTTTACCAAGATTGGATCAACTGGTAGTTCGACATCAGGGAATGAGCTATTCTCTCTCATGGACGGTTACTCAGGATACAATAAAATCATGTTCGCCGAGTAAGATCAAGATAACACATCCTTCTTCACACAAAGAGGTTTATACTTTTACACTCGAATGACATTTGGGTTCAAGAATGTAGGAGCAACGTATCAAAAAATAGTAGAGGAAATGTTCGACCAATGGATTCACAAAACCCTTGAAGTTTATGTAGATGATACGCTTGTTAGCAGCAAAATGAAAGAAAGTCATATACAAGGAAATTTTCTTGCAGCTCCGAAAATTCAACATGAAAATTAATCTGGCTAAGTGTGCATTCGGAGTAACAGCAGGGAAATTTTTGGGATATATGGTAACCAAGCAAGGAATTGAAGTAGATCCGATCAAATTTCAAGTTATACGAGAGATACCATCCCGACAACGTTGAAAGTGTACAAAAGCTAAATGGGAGATTGGCAGCACTGAGCAGATTCATATCGAGATCTTCGGATCGATGCAAGGCATTCTTCAGCATATTGAAAAAAGGAGACAAATTCTCATGGACAGAGGAATTTGAAAAGGATTTTTAAGGAATAAAAGATTATCTAGCGGAACTTCCAATACTACAAATCCCTGAACAAGGAGAAGAACTAAATCTATACTCGACAGCGACATCAAATGCCATAAGTGTTGTTTTAGTTCGAGTAATAGAAGAAAAAGAAAGACCGATTTACTTCATCAGCAAAACAATGGCCCCAGCAGAGAAGAATTATATGAAAATGGAACAATCAATATTAGCTTTGATACACGCTACACAAAAGCTGAGAGTTTATTTCCAAGCTCACACGATCAAGGTGTTAACCAAAAGTCCAATCCAATCTATTCTAGAAAACGCTCAACGAGCGGGAAGGGTGTTAAAATGGAATGCTCAAATCAAACAATTCGAGATATAATATGAAACAAGAGCAGCAGCACCAATCCAGGTTATGGCTGACTTTTTGGCAGACTTCCCGTTATCCGAGGAAGATGCGGTAGAAGACATTCTATGCATGGAAGAAGAACGAGATGAGGATCCCTTATCAAAAACGGGTCAACCGAGACGATGGGAAGTATAAGTAGATGGGTCATCCAACGGCGAAGGAAATGGAATCGGCATCGTGTTCTCTTCTCCCATAAGAGTAAGAATAGTTTGGAGTCTACGACTTGAATTTCCATCCACCAACAATGAAACCGAGTAAGAAGCAGTCATTCACGCACCTCGGATCGTTATCAAAATGAAAATCTCTGAAGTCTGGATCACCAGCGACTCTGAGCTAGTAGTTCGACAAGTGAGCGGAAGGTATCAAACACTGGACCCAGTCATGAAAAAGTACTTAAGGAAAGATCAGTAGTATGCAACACAAATACCAAATCTCCAAATCCGACATGTTTGCCGAAAAGACAACAGACATGCATACGCACTATCCTTCATCGCATCCATGATCAAAGACGCAAATGTCAAAGAAGTACTAATCGACAGGTTATATGGACCTTTGGTGGACAAAACACCAACAAAGGAAAGTGCATCAACAGAGATCATCGAAACCGAAGAAGATTGGAGGGATCCTATCGTGAGGTATTTGCAAATTAAAGAACTTCCTCAAGAACCTAAGATCGCTCAAAAAATCAAAAGTCGATCGGTCAACTATCAAATCAGGGATGGGATATTATATCGAAGATCTTTTCTCGGTCCTCTGTTACGATGTCTCCCTCGAAAAGAATGGCTAAAAATTATCAATGTAATACATTATGGAGATGCAGGGAACCACAGCGCTTCCAGATCACTAGCACAAAAGGCAAAAGCTCAAGGGTACTTCTGCCTTACATGCATATGGATGCCAAATATTTATCTCGTCGATGTGAAGAATGTCAACGATTCACAAAAAAAACAAAGCTCATTCTACCGAGTTACATTCAGTCATTAGCCCGTGGCCATTTGCTAAATGGGGAATCGACACCGTTGGACCCCTACAACAAGGAACCAAAGAAAGGAAATACCTGATAGTGGAAACCGATTAATTCACAAAGTGGGTAGAGGCCAAAGCTTTGAAAAATATCCGAGACAAAGATGTATTCAAATTTATTTTCGAGAACATCGTATGTAGGTTTGGCATCCCAGCAGCTGTAGTATCCGACAACGGTGCACATTTTTAGGGAGAAAACATCGACCTCTTGTTCAATGCTTTCAAGATTCGGAAAAACAAATCCACATCAATTTATCCCGCAAGCAATGGAAAAGGTGAAGCTATAAACAAAACTATTGCTGACAATCTCAAGAAAAAGTTGGATGGATACAAACAAGGTTAGTGCGAGCAGCTTCATAATGTGCTATGGGCTTTTCTACAAACTTGAAGAGAGGCAACATGCATGTTACCCTTTCTCCTAACATATGGAACTGAGGCGGTAATACCAACAGAAGTCATGATCCCAATCACAAAAACTGAGGCATGGGAGAAAAATCTCACAACATATTTGATCTTATCAAAGCTGGATGACTTAGAAGAGAACAGGAAAATTGCCCTTCATGCCCCACAAGGAAGGAACAAAAGAAGAAGCATCCTCCTTCGTCGGATCCCTTACCATCGAAGATTAAGGCGAGAATATAACAAGCGAGTCTGACCTCGAGAGTTCCAGCCGGAAGAGTTAGTTCTACGAAAAATTTCACCTTACGAGTAATTCGAGCAAGTTGGTACCGACCTTCGATGGACCATATTTCATTGATCAGTGCATCGGAAAAGTGTCTTACATTCTGCGAGATGGGCATGGAAAAGTTTGGAAACGTCCATGGAATATCAAATTCCTCAACTGGTACTTCCCATAAGCATACAAACTATAAGTGCAGTAAAGCATGAGCAAAGGTCCAATTTTTGCTACGTTACTCGATTAATACACCTACGTTACTTGGTTAATACACCTATAATACGACCTGACTATGGTCAGAATATATATTGTGTTCGGTTAACAACGAGCGAGTCGAAGTAAACCTAACTCCTACTGTATTCCGCTTCGGGAGCATATCCTTACGTGAAGTTGGGTGGTAGGGCTCTAATACATCTGTTGATAAAGTAGACGCCTGAGGGAGAAATCCCTCAAGAACCCACCCAGGTCCATTTAACCCCACATGGCTAGATGATGCCCTGTAAAATGAGGTACCGGCTACACGGTGAAAACATCAGCTGGCCCCTGACACCGTTCACAACTGAGGTATCGTCCCCCCCAGTGTAGTCCATACCGGCCGGTATACCGCCGGTTTTACCAGTTTCGGCCGAAAAGCGAGACGAAATCCGGTATACCGGTAAACGGTATTTGACCGAAAATATCGGCCGGTATTGACTGTACCGGTTTGGCCGGTACGGCCGATATTGACCGGTACAATCGTGTTTTTTTTTATTCATTTAAAAAGTAATAATAAAAAAAATAATTTATTCTTGTTTTAGGGTTTTCAATTGTTACTCATATTTTTTATGATATTTAGAATTATATATGCATATGATAATATCTATAATTAATCTAATGATCTTAAAATTGTAATATCTTTGTTTAATTAGTATTTTAGACGATAAACTTTGAAGTTGTTCTTGTTTTTTTTGTTTTTTCAGTTTGAACTTTGTATGAAATATATGGATCTATATATTTTGGATGAATACTAGTTTATCTTTTTAAACTTTGTGAAAAAATGTTTATTATAACGTGTTAAAATATATTTATAGTTATAAAATGTGAACTAGTATTTTTTCAAAAAATTATAGGTATAAAATATATGCACCGATATTCTACCGATATTTAAACCGAAATTTCCTCGGTATACCGGCGTACCAGTTTATCACTCTCGACCGGTACGAACCGAAATCCGGTATGGTACGACCTTGCATCCCCCACAAGATACCCCGTTAGGATGGTTACGTTACTAGCAATGCAGGCAGCCCCTGCGTTGTGGGGACAATAAAAAGGGGGACAGAAGACATACTTATTCAGAGGAGTATCTAGCATTTCCGGATACGTCCTAGAGCAGAGGGCATCACATTGCTGGTTGATATCCGAGGGTATCTGTATCATCGAGTACCTTATGAGCAATTACATAAGCCGAGTATGATCTTGCACAGTTACAAAGCCGAATACTATCTCGCATTATCTTAACCACACAATGGCTTTTGCGGAAAACAAGGTATCACAAAAACAAAATAAAAAACAAGAGCAAAAAAGTTCCATCTATTCAACATAAGGCGTGAGGTCGAGATTGACTACATCACCAGGTTCATTCTTTGAACCAGATAACAAGAAGAAAAAACAACAACATTCTAAGAAACAATCAAAGAAAACAACAACAAGTAACAATGAGAACAGAAAAAGATTGAGTCAAGAATCCAACATTTGCATCATCAGATAGGTCCGAGCTAAGGCTGAGGGGGATGGGTACAAAGAACCGTCGTCGAGAATATCCTTATTTTACACAGGATGAATGGTCGGTCCTGATTCTCCGGACATGCTCGGAGGAGCAGAAGTAGAAGATGAAGCTTTGGCAGAAGCAAGGGCAGTCACGAGCTTATCCACCTGAGCCTGATACTTCTTGGCGAGGTCATTCAGTGAACCCTGGGATTTCTTCTCCATACCCTCAAGGAGACGATCACTCTCATCACCCTCGGCCTTGTAGTGATTGACTTTCTTCAACAACGCCTCTTTCTCCCTTTGAAGCTTCTCATAATCTTCACAAAGTCGCTCAACTTCAACTTGGGATGATGCATGACCAAGCAAATCAAAAAACCAGTTAGAGGCAAATAGGCAAATAAATTTTCTAAGCAAACTACCTTCTAACACAAGATGCAAATTTCTCTCGGCCTCAATACGATCATGGTCAAGTTTACTTCGAATTTCTATATTCTCATCCAGAATGGGACCTTTATACTTTTTCAAAGCAAGACTTTGCTCTTCAAAATGCTTCAGCAACTTGTCGTACTTCTTGCGAGCATCTCGCATATCGAGCTTGTGGTTTTAAAGCAAAGTATTCCTGGAATTCGTCAACCGATCTCGATCAGAAAAAACAGATTGAAAAATTCTTTAAGGCTTTTATCTTCTGGTTACACCAAGAAAAATCCTCTCGGAAAACATCTCGTTGTTCACGAAGTGATTTAATTTTATCTTGAAGAGCGAGTAACATTTCATCCTGAGCTCTTACCTTCTCAGTATCATTACGAGCTTGGAATGCTAATTTTTCATGCTTAAAACAAAAAGCTCGGAAAGATCGCCTTTGCTCTTTTCCATACTTCTCAGTAGCAAGCAATTTTTCTTCAAGTTTTGACCCCGATGTCAAAGCTACCCATCGGAGAAAGGACATTTAAACTCACACAGAGGAAAGAAAGTAATAAATTCAAGAAAAGAATGAATACCTTCAGCAGTCACGGCCACCTCCTGGGCTCGTTTCTCAGCAGCTTCACTTTTTTATCTCTGCAAACTCAACGAGTGCATCAATACCAAGTTATGATTGGAAGTCTACATATAAAATACAAATATAAATATTGTACTTGGACTTCATACATTCAATCAAGATAACAAGACTCATCATATTGACGAGAGACACATGATGAGCCAAATCTAATGACCCAGCAAGGGAATCCAAAGTGGCTCCGCTCATGCTGGTTACCGAGGTCGAGGAGAGGGCATCAAACCGAAACCGGCAAGGTCGGTTTTGTCCAAAAAAATTCCATAACCGTTCCGTTACCGTCGGTTCGGTTTTAGTCGGTTTTCACCCGGCTTTCACCCGGTTTCGATTTTTTTCCAACGGGTTTCGGTTAACCGTTTGGAAACCTAAAATTCAAAAATAAATAAAAAATAAATAAATAAATAAATCAAAAAAAAGTTCATTCTTCATTAAACCATCCAAACAATTAAGCAATTCAAACAAATAAAATCCTAGCAATCTATATCTTCCATCTTTGATTCTCTGTAGCAGGTACCACTTGAAAGTTGAAACCTATCCTTCACTTGAGCTTTGCGGAAAGCCTGCACAAAACCAACTTGAATCAGAAGAGGAACAATAAATCAATAATACTTCAACATCCACATTAATCTGCATACTCATTAATCTCTGTACCAAATCCCTATGGTGCCAGAATCCACAAACCCAAATTTAGTATAACAACAGAACTAACTCAAATTCAGTAATTATACATGTTTACAACTTACAACATCCACAAACCCAAAAATTATGGTGCCAACATCCACAAACTAAACATGTTTAGAAGTTAGAACTAAAACAGGAACAATAAAGATGAACATAAAGATACCTGTGATAAAGATGAACATATGGTGCAAGAAGTATGGTGCCTACAAGATAGCAGTCTAAGTACCCTAACATCAATACATCATACCTGTGATAAAGATGAACATAAAGATCAAAAACATGAAACCCACAACAATGGAGAAAATATAGAACAACTATTCTAACATGTTTAGAACTAAAACGGGAACAAATTGAACGATACTAAAACAGGAACAAAACTAAAACAGGAACAATACTAAAAGTATAAAACATGAAAAATACTAATGCACCAATACTACTAAAACAGTGAACAGTGAACAGAAAAATCAAACCCAGAAGTTGGGATTAAAAAGAAACCCAGAAGTTGGGATTCATGCCTGAAAAGATTAATAAAACATGAATCATCATTAGTACACATTAGGTTTGATAAATCAAGAGTAAGAAACCTTTGATTTGCATGAATGACTTGAGTTAAAAAGGATGGTGAGAATTGTCAGGACATTCACGAAGTAGAATCAACAGAACATTAAACTCAAAGAAGAAATCCCAGCAAATTAGTTGATACGATTCATACCTGATCTGATCAGAAGTTGCTTCTGCTTCTGCGTATGAGAAAGAAAGTCTTGAACTTAATGGTATTAGTATTAGAAATCAGAAATCATTTCTGGTAGTGAATCTAGTGATGGAGCAGTAGCACTGGAGTGGTGGTCCTGGTGGAGGCGGAAGAGGAACAGAAACCCTAGGGAATGAAAGCGAAGAAGAAAATTAGGGCTTCTTCTTCCTTATATATCAAAACATCTAAGGGTCTAGATTAGATCCATCAAAATACAGATGGACGGCTCTCATTAATCAGTTTTCCATGGTAAACGGTTCGGTTTTTTCCCCAACCCAAAACCGAAACCGGGACTACCGGTTTTCCAAATTTTTTTCCATAACCGTTCCATTAGTAAACGATTCGGTTCGGTTTTGGGCTATTCGGTTCGGTTTTGGCGGGTTTCCGTGGAAAACTGTTACCGTGTTCAGCCCTACTAATGTCTGCACCCTGCGACTGCAGAGGCACATTAGAAGTCATCTTGACATTCGGAGACGAGGCAACATTTACATTCATATTGCCGAAATTCAGCTCAGGAAGTTCCAACTCGAACTCATCCAGTTTCATTTGGGTCATCTCTGAATCGGACTCGTCGTTGTCAAGATCCACAACTTTATCACCATCACCTCCACATACACTTTTATCACCAACACCTTTATCACCACTATCTCTACTTGTGCCAGCAATTAACAACTCTACTCGCAGTACTCAACCTTGATCGTTTACCACCACTCTGTGTAAGGTTTTTTTGCTGATCAATTAAAAAACAGTGGCAACTATACATACTTAAGAAATAGATAGATTCAATATTTTTTACCTTCACATCATAATCAGCCTTGCGCTTACCACGAACATCATCATGTTCTTCCTCCTCATCCTGAGCACCAGCAGAAAGACCTCGGGAAACCTAGAAAAAACAAAGAAAATATTAAAACTCGGACAGGACAGAAAGAGATTAAGTAATAAGATAAAAATCACCTTCAAATGAAGACTGTCAAGCTGGTCATCCCAAACAAATTTCGATGGAGCATAAGCAGGAACGTGAGAATGTTCAGGAAGAAGACTCTCCTTGTATGAACCATCTTCGTTGTAACCAAAGACCCATGGACCTTAAATCACAATTGGAATTTTGTACCAGCCTTCATCGTAGTCTTACAAATCCAAGAGTTATCCGACTTCTGCGGGTCGAGATCGGTCAATAACTTTTTGACACCTTCAGCAAGGGATCAAACTCGACTAATTCCAATGCCCCAATGAGGAGGAGTACGACGACGATTCAGAGGTGCACTCCTATAATTTCCAAGGAAACTCTCCACGGTATAATCTTCTTGTTTAAATGTTTTCGATCTCGGATCAGTAGTTTCGCCAACGGATCTCTCTCTAAACTCGTGCAAGATACGATAGAAGTTTCCTGAATACTGCATTACTCCCCGATATGGAAGAGAAGATTCCAAGGCTTCGTTGAAGAATGGATCTTCGGGCTCATAGAGAGGAATCTGAAGGCCAGCCTCGAGTTGACCATAGCTGAATATGATCGAATCAGCAGATCAAGTACGAGTCTTTACCCAATTGTCATCTAGGGCTCCACTAATACCAAAAGGAAATGAGACCTGATACTGGATGAGATTAAACTCATCGACAATGTCCTGTGGAGTTTGAGGGCAATTGCGAACCATCGGAACTTCGCCTGCAGGAGGAATAGATGTTGAAGAAACCATTATTTTACCATCAGAGCGAACAAGGCAAAAACTCGTCATAATCATCATCAAAATGTCAAAAAATCAAAGAAAAGGCTTTACAACATCAGTTCAAAAAGTAACAGAAAAGGGCTTAATAACAAAAACTTCATCAAAATAAGGGTTTGAAGAACATGCAACAGATCAGAGGAAGGTTATCAAGAGCAGCAAAGAAAAGAAAAAACAACTTACTGTTTCTTGGTTGGCTTAGCAGACATAATGATAAGGGAATAAAGGAGTAAATGAAGAGAATGATACGAGGAATCAAACAGCAGCAGAGAAAGTTGCAGAGATAGTTAATAAGCAGAGAGGAAGAGAGTCTGGTGAAGAAGAAAACATAGGGAGTGAGAAAATAAAGGGGAGAATATCTTTTTAAATAAGGAAGGAATTTTGGGGATAACCAGCAGTTGAGGGAAGTAACCGATAGATAAAATGGGGGCTAATTAAATACCTAGTAGGACGTGTGCACATGTGCATCTAATGCCAGATGGAATAATCGAGAAAGAAAAGTGGAGGCGGTTCAGTTTACATTGTGTTTAGCCGGCGAAAAAGGGGATATGACTATTCCATCTCACGGTGAAGAGTTTTCTTCTCATCCTAACTTTGTCCAATGAGAAGAAAATAGGCAAATTGTAAGGGGAGAAAATCTATGCTCCACATGGAGGACATCCAAAGGATGAATGATATAACCAAATAGGATCGGAGAAGCACGTGATCATCTCACCCACGTGTTTGTTGTGACCAAAATATCTACCAAATAAAGCAGATGGAGACATGTGTAAAGAGGAGAGAAAAAGAACGGCGAGGATGAAAAAGAGCGTTGAGAGCATTAAATGCAAGTTAGGCTAGTCAGACTAGTCAAACGGGTGGAAGACCAAGTAGCTAGATAACATGTCAAGAGAGGATATGACGGAGTTGGCGGTTGAGCGAGATGCTAGGATGAGCTATCCGAGCTCGAAGAATATTTGCTACTCGATTATTGGGCCATCCAAGACAAGGCTTGGGCTATAAAAAGAGAACACTCAATCTCATTCAAGGGATGAGAAATTAAGAGAGAGAAATACCAAGTAATATAAGTGAGATAAATCATATTTACAAGATCATCTGAGAGATAAAACAGTTCTTACTTGTAGCCTGATCGAAACTTATCTTTCATTCATCAATATTATAGATCTCGTGAATGTAGGTTTCATTAATAACCGAACCACGTAAAAAAAATTGTGTGTCTTTATTTCACTTACATACTCTGCTATTTTATCGTTTATATTTTTGAGTACTCATCTCTGTTTAATTACGGCAGTAGGATTTTGTGCTACTACAAGTAATACCGAGGAACATCCCCATTCCCATCAAGAAGACAAAGGAGTTCACTACTGTGCACAATAGACAAATTGATGCTTTTTTCCTGTGTATGAGGGTGAGAATATTAGAAACTGTCGCAATAACTTGATTGGTAGATGAATTCAGCTAGCACCTCAGGGTGTTCCTAGGTTTACAGTAACGGCATACTCAATGTATCTGCCAAGGAGAACAATACAGGGAAAAATAAAATGATCACGATTACAAATACTAAGGGGAGGTTGTCGGAGTATGAGATTGAGAGGTTGATTCGAGAGGCTGAGAAGTATAGATTAGAAGATGAAGAATACGTAAAGAAAGTGGAGACAATGAGTTCTTTTGTGAATTACGTAGATTACATCAGGATGACAACTTATAAAATAGGACCAAGACTAGCAGCCGATGATAAGAAGGAGATGGAGCGTGCACTCCATATTAATGCATCTCAGTGGTTGAATAGCAAGGAAGTAAGGTAGCCGGCACAGCTGATATCAACAAGAAGAAGGAGGAGTTGGAAAATATACGCAGTCCTATCATAATAACTAAACAGTACCACTAGGGGTGGTTTTGTTACTACTGTCTAAGGAGGAGCTAGCGATGCCCAACCTTAAATCAATAAAATGGACCAAACCGAGATTTCTTTTCTATTTTTAATTCAAATCTTAAAGTTTTTTCCTTCCTATCTTCTATAAAGCTAGAAATGGATGATGTATTAGGGTACTAACCTGACCCAATTAGACCATGCGAAAACCACTACCATCTAGTTATGAGTCAGAAATGATCGATGACCTTTTCTGTATGTGAAAATATGTTACCTAACAGTAATTCAATGCATTTGTTGTTACCTGTCTCACTTTAGCTTGTGCATCAAGTTTAGCTGTCTCATTTCTGCTTGTGCATGTTAGTAATCTTTCCAATCGTTGATGTCTGAGCTAGATGGATAAATGCCAATGTTGTTTCCTCTACACCGTATAAACGATATGCAACCTGTTGATATGCCTTGAATCGGTCGTTGGTCGGAACTCTAAACGGTATACGTAATGTATTATCACTGGATTTGTTTTCGCTTTCTAGTCGAATTAGGGTTTATTTCTTTGCCCTATATATATATATATATACATACGTTACACCTAGAATATGTATCTCAGTATTCTGCTCTATAATAAACTCTGTTTTCTCTGTTGTGGATGTAGCTAACGTAACAGTTAGTGAACCACGTAAATCTCTGTGTCTCGATCTCTATTATTGTTCTCGTTCGATCTCTCGTTACAACACAACCAAAACTGTCACACAAATTTAAGCTAAATTTACAAAAGAATGAACACATTATTCAACTGTATCTTATTTTTCAACTCATAGACATTTATATCCAAACATAACAGAAAAGCAGCAAAGCCATATATAAATCTAAAACGAAAACTAGAAGAAGAAGACCCAGAAGAAAGGAAGACAGGATCAAATAATCTTTAACTATCTAGTTTAAAAAATAATTTTTACAAATCCATGTTAAGGATGTGGTACTCTTTGTTCTCCTTCTCAAACGATTCAACCAAACATTACTAACATCTGAGCTTCCTTTTCAAACCCGAATAACCAATCTCCATTACAATCAATGTCTTCTTCCTCTGCTTCTGTACCTTCGTTTTTTTACTAATAAATAAAGATTGCTTGTGCCTACTGCCGTGATGCTAACCCATGATGCAATCAGTAGAAGGACTTGAAATTGCTACCAACTTGTAATCATCAATCTCGCTGTTGCATTTAAAACCATATCTGTCTATGCGATGACGCGCCAAAGATTGATATTCTTTAGGAAAAGGATTCTATGAATCAGTAATGAATTTCAAAAAAAAAAAAATAATAATAAATTTCAACTTGTCTATTTTTAAATGGGAATTAACCCCTTTTTAAAACTACCTCTAATGATGATGGGTCATAATCGTACACCAATTTCTTCTGACAAGGGTTTTCTTGTACCATAAAGTTGTTGTTTTCTCTTCTATAGAATGGTTTAGTTGCTTCCTAACAAACTCAAATCGTTGCGTCTAAGGAACCTGCACCACTTTTTTTGCATACGCACCTGAATTTACATTTAGCATATATGGGTGAACGCAAGAGGATTTGCGCAGCAATTCCGCTTGGAATATACATCATGAGTCGAGGTTGCTATTGTGCTTAAGCTACTTCTTCTCAAACACCCCAAGGTTATATCAGGAACATTAAAACCTACGCAAAAATTTAACAATAACACAAAAGAATTTCCCGCAGCAAGATAAACTTCTTATTCAAAATCAGAGAGTAATCAACTTTAGAGTTCCCCTCACACATCTCAGAATTCACACGATGCTAAAACCAAAGGTAATGACTCGTTTAGATACATGTCGTGGGTTATAAGCCCAGAGGTGTCACTATCCAATTACAAAAAACTCAACAAAACAAATTTGTCATAAAAAACTCATTCGAGTCCAACTGTCTAAATAAAACCGCTCACCCACTCTCATTTAATTCTCACTAATTCAATTTGAAACGAATTTAGTTCCCTCTTCAACCACTTCCGGAATTTCAACCGTTCCCCATTTTCGAAATCAGAAGAAAAATCTCCTGAAACAACATCATCTTAATCTTCATCCATATCATCCTGATCGTCATAATCATCATCGTCGTCGTCGTGATCATCTACATCACCAACAATACATTAAAAAACAGAATCAAAAACTGAATTTCTGATTCTTAAACGGTTGTTCATCATCATTAGTAGATATACTAAGTTTCCCACATCCTACTTCTACTATTAACTCAGATCTTTCTATTCTATTCTCTAACAATTTAAACCTTACCAAAAATCGAAACAAAATCACTGAACATCATTAAAAATGGTGAAGAAACAAGAGAAAAAGAAAGCTAAAAAGATGAACAAAAAACTAAATAAAACAGTTAAGAAACAAGATTCTCCAGAAGGTAAATCGAAGTTTCATTGTTCTTCAGTGATTTTTTACGGTTGAAAATCAACATGCATCAATGATTTTTAATTTCGCAATTTTGGTTTCATCAATGAATTTGGGTAATAGGTTTCATCTGTTTCGAAATTACCGGTTTCATAGTTAGGTTTCAATTACATTTTTCTGTAGTTAGGTTTCACTGATTTTCATCTTGGTTTCATATGTTTGTAGCATGGTTTTAGGTTTCATCTGTTTTGACCTAATTTATTTACTTAATTGCTATTTTGATGGAACCAAAATTGATTTCATCATGTTCACTTATGGTTGGGACCAATTGTGTTGGTGTTTTTTACTTAATATCTATTTCGATGGAACCAAAAGAGGTTTCATCATCTTCTGTGTATGGTTGTGACAAACTGTGTTGGTGCTTTTTATTTAATGTCTATTTTGATGGAACCAAAACCGGTTTCATCATCTTCTGTGTATGGTTGGGACCAACTGTGTTGGTGTTTCTTACTTAATTTCTATTTCTATGGAACAAAAAAAGGTTTCATAATCTTCTGTGCATGGTTGGGACCAACTCTGTTGGTGTTTTTTACTTAATGGATATTTTGATGGAACCAAAATTGGTTTCATCATCTTCTGTATATGGTTGTGACCAACTGTCTTGGTGTTTTTTACTTAATGCCTATTTTTATGGAACCAAAATTGGTTTCATCATCTTCCATGTATGGTTGGGACAAGTTTTGTTTGTGCTTATGTTTTACTTATTCTGTAACAGGGAAAAAAAAGACTGACAGAACCATATAGGTGCTCGTTGCATCATTTGTGTGCAGAGGCACCTAAAATAAAAGCTTTGATACAGAGTAAAGAAAAACACATGAAGGCACTTTTTGCTTGTCCATTTTGGCGTTTCTTCAAACCATTCTTCGAAGGTACGCTGCAAGAAGAAAAATTGAAGAAAAAGTCCAAATCAATTCAGATGATCTTAGGGTCATATTATAAAAGTGTCAAGCGTGTGAAACCAGATTGTTTCAAGTTAATGAGAGCAAAGAATATGATATTGCAGACAACACCTGAACAATTCGCTGTGATTTTTGGTCTACAAATGATGAAGAATGTAGATATAGACAAAGATGTTGAGATGAAGAAAAAGGTGAACATGTTTGCGATCGAGTATTTTAAGAGAGATAAGAAGATGAGGAAAACTAATATTCAGAGAGCTATGATGGAAACTGCAGTAGATGAAACCAAAGCTGAAGACTTCGTCAAGCTATTCGTACTCTATCTCTTGGTTTCGATATTTGTCCCAAACAAAGGTGGGCATAATCTGACTTCAAAATACTTGTACCATGTATTTGAGATGAATAAGGTGTGTTGGCCAGATGTTTTTCATGAGTATTTAATTGAGTCGATGATAAAAGCTGAAGAAGTTGATGATGTATCGGGTTGCGTCATTTATCCATTGGTAAGTTAATTTATCTTTCTTTTGATTCATAAATTGTTTGTTTTTTATTTTTCCCAAGTTTGATTACTAATTTGAATGTTGTATATTGCTTTTTTCAGTATTGGTTTGCCGAGATGTCAAACATCACATTGAGACAGGATGGGAACGAGATGTACGCAAGGTTCGCTAGATGGAACCTAGATGAAATAAGCAAAGTAGTGGTGAATAATTTTGATGATCTTAGTAATAAACCAGAAATTTTCTCAAAGGTAAAAGCAACAACAGTTCTTGTTTGTTTAGAATTTTTAATGTTTGAGAATTAAAAAATTTCAATCATTTATTTGGTTGCACCTTATTCCAGATGAAAAAAATAATGGAACCAAAATAAGGTTCCATAGTTTATTTAATTCCACCTTATTCCAGATGAAAAAATTACGATGAAATCAAAACAAGTTCCATAATTTTTCTTGTGTTCTGCAGATGAATATGGGTTACCGTCAGGGATCCTTCTTGCTTCCATATAATGAACAAGAAATACGCTTGGTCCAGCGTATAGAGGAAGAGGATATTCATGTTGAAGAGTACATTGATGGTGAAATGCAGGTTGGTGATGGAAATGAAGAGGGTAATGCAAGTGAAGAGATTGTTGGTGTAGAAATGAAGAGAGTGTTGGAACTGGAAATGAAGATAACCCTTACAAGGCAAAATATAAGTGGGCGAGAATTTTGATTGAAAAAAACTTACAAGCGTTGGTAACAATGGGCTTTCTGAAGAAGATCAATCAATTTTAGCCAAATATGATGCTGAGGAGAAGTTACAACCAGTGATGAAGACTTACATGAGACTAAAACGTAAAAGAGATGAAACAGAAACGGTTTCGAACCGTCAAGAAATGGTACCTGAAACGGTTTCAAACAATAAACAAGATGTGGAGGTGATATGTTAAATCTTAGATGATTTAAATATGATCTTGTTTATTTGTGTGTGTTGGGTTAATGATAGTTCCATTTGAATAGATTTGTATGAATTTCTTTTTTAATGAAAGCGTTTCAGAAAAGTTTCATTTGAGAATTATATTAAGTTATAAATGTTAATATCTAACATATGTTAATATCTAATATATGTTAATATCTAACATATGTTAATATTGCAGGATATAATAAACAAAGCTATAAATATTGTGGATAACATGATAGAAAAATAAAGGGGTTTGCAGCAAGAAGAAACAGAACAAGATGCTGGCAATGTTGAGATTGAACAAGAAAAGGATTTATTGGTCGAAGAAGATGGTGAACAAAAGTCTGACAATGTTGTTTTGAAGATAATGCTGAGGTGACAATTTACTTTGATTTGATTTGTTTGTTGTCACTGAATCTAATTTTTTTGAAATCAATAAATCTTGCAGGTAATGAATATGCCTGAAGAAACACAACAAGATGATGCAGTGGAACCTGAAAAGGTTTCAGCTCATGAAGTTCAGATTCAAGGTTTAATTGAAGATTTTGAAGATTCTTTGTTGGAACCAGAAAAGGTTTCATCAACTGAAGAAGAAGTTCAGGAGCAACAGGTGATGGAACCAGAAAAGGTTACATCACCGGAAGGCAAAGCTCAGCGGATGATTGAAGAGGTTTCAGAGTTAACTCCAAACACAATTGAAGAATTGAAGGTGGCTGAGAAAGTTGAATCTGAAATCAACAAAGGGAAGCAAGTCAAAGAGAATGTGATAGAAGAAGTTTTGGAGATAACTCCAAACACAGCTAAAGATATCAAGGTGGCTGAACAAGTTGAATCTTCTTTGTCGAAGACTGAGTTGAGGAGTGTAATAGAAGAAGTTTCTGAATTGACTCCAGACACAATAGAAGATATCAAGGTGGCTGAGCAGGTAGAATTGGAAGCCAAGAAACGTTCTTCGTCAAAGACAGAGATAGAGATTGAAGTGTCAACTCAGGGTTCAATTGATGAAACTATTCTTCAACAAACGGAAGATGAATATGCAAAGAAGACTTCTACATCAAAGCCAAAAAGTAAAGGCATGTGCTACTACTCAGTTATAAACATGGCAAATGATGTAATTGCTTTAGAAGATGATATGCCTCATTTCAAGTTGGGATTGATGCAAACTGACAGTGACAAAGAAGATAGTGAGAATGAAGACGTCAGTCCCGAACAAAAGGTGCGTAACATAATCTCAAGGATGAGGAAAAACAAAAGGAGTATGCAAGCACCTGTTAAGATGCAGGATTATACACCTGGGGAAGCTAAGAAGAAGAAAAGAAACAAGAGTCCTTGTGTGAGCAGAAAGCAAACTAGAAAGTTGGAGAACAAACAAAAAGAGAAAAAGGAAGTCAAGTTGAAAGCAGTTGACAACTTAAAAATTATGCAAGTGCTGGATTCAAATCAGAAACCGATTGTGTGCAGATATTTTAAAATGCACAATGAAAGGTAAGTGGCATTCATACTATTCAGTTTTTTGGTTTCATAATTTAAGTGTTGAAACCAAAATGAGAATACATTTGTTTCAATTTCTTTTCTTCTTCTTTAATCATTAATTTGTTTTTCAACAATTTAACAACAGTGACATGGGTTGAGAGAAAAAAGAATTGGGGTTGTACATAACAGGAAGGAATATGAATACCTTGGTAAGAAAGGGTGACATTGCAGGAGATATGATTAAGTTCTACATGCTCAAATTGCAAAAAAAAAATATATCAAAGAAAAACCTGAAACCAGATGGTACTCTTAAGTACAAAAGGGCAGTTTTTCTAAGCACATATGTCTATGTAAGTTTCCTCTAAATTCTCTTATACAAGTGTCTTTCTGAAACAAAATTAGAACTTGATTTTTGATTTTTTACTAAATTTCAGACACTACACTCAATCGGGCAAAATTGTCCCACTGCAATTGAAGCTTTCATCGACAAAATGGATTACACTCCAGAATTTGTATTCGTTCCGTTGCTAACAAAACTTAATGAAAAGTTGTATCATTGGACATTGTTAGTTTTTGATAATGAGACTGGAGAATTCTCTCAGTACAACTCCATGGCTTCCAGTGAAGATGAATGCAACAAAAGTGCTGAAAGCATGAAAGAAAGAATGGTGTCAGCATTCAAACAACATGTTTCAAAGCTCTCCCTAGACCCAGCAAGTCAAACAAAAGAATATGTTTTGAACACCCCTTTGTGTTGTCAACAAGATGTGTAAGTGCTTTAAATATCTTCTCTTCAATATCTTCATTTCAATCATTTTTTGTTTTGTTCAATTTAAAGATCTTGTTTTGTTAATTTCAGGAATGATTGCGGCCTTCATGTTTTCTATTACATGAAGATCCTCTTGAAAGGAAATTTTTCGTCTGAAGATAATATAAAACAAAGGTGCATAATATGAGGCCAAAGCTGGCCTGCAAGATATTCCTTGACAAAGTTGCAGACTATGAGTCCAAAGTTGCAACTTAAATACGGACAAAGATTGATTCACAGTAGGGTGGAGGAGGACTACAGTTGTTTTGTTTCTTTTCAAGTGTGTCTCTTTTAGATGGCAGAGAAAAAAGATTGATGCTGATTTAATGGTAGTTGTGTGTTCATGGAAGTGAGGGTGCAGTTCATGGTGGTAAAATCAAGTGACACTGAGTTTGGGTTAAAGAAGTTGTAAATACAGGGTAGCAAGTTTAAAGAACTAAGAACAGTCTTTTCATCGATCATGAACTAGTATTAAGTAATAAATCGACTCTTAATCAAGATGTTGTGATATTTTTATCTTTTTTCTTTTTAGTTTTTTTTTATAACATAAGTGACGGATCCAAGATGAAAATACTTATCACAGACGTAAACAAAAAATGATGGAACCAAAAAAAGTTCCATCATTTTTATGGTTCCATCTTATTCCAGATAAAAAAATTTGATGGAACCAGAATAAGCTCCATCATATTAGAGGTGAAAAAAATACTGAAGCATGTGACAAACTATGAAACCTATTTTGAGCATGTGACAAACTATGAAACCTATTTTGGTTCCAACAAATTATAAAAGCCTGCAACTCTGTCAAACTTAATCTAAAATTAAAAAAACATGAAACACATACAGCAAAATAACATGTTTTAACTTTAAACAATGATGGAACCAAAAAAAGTTCCATTAGAGATGAAAAAAAAATACTGAAGCATGTGAAAAAATATGAAACCTATTTTGGTTCCAACAAATTATAAAAGCCTGCAACTCTGACAAAATTAATATAAAAAAATTTAGAAAAAATAATAAATCAGAAAATAAATATCAAAACATATAGTAGTCTAGACGAATTGTAGTCAAAATGAATTCACATCTGCCGCGCAGGGCATGTCCTTCGGTTGGGCACTCAAAACATGGCATCTACCACAAGTTCTCATCTTCTTATTAGGAACTGAACCTGTATTAGGAATTCTCTTCTTCTTCCTTGGACGACCTGATTATGGTAGAACATCAGGACCAAGAACAAGAGATTTTAGAGACACAATCACAGGCTTTTCAACTGTGGGAACAGGATTGATTGGTCTTGCATAGGATTCACGGTAGAACTTTACTGTAAAGTAGAATTCGACATACTTATATGGATCTTCTTCATTTATCATGACACAACGGATAGCGTGGGCACAAGGGAAACCGTTGATGCGCCAGCGGTTGCAAGAACATGTTCTTCTTTGAAAATCGACCTTTTGTGTTAATGTCGAATGAACTTCAAACACATATTGCGACGACTTGGTGACATTGTATTCACGGTCGTGCATCTTGTTGTTGTAGAGATCAATTTCAAATTCTGGACATAAAGTTTCTCGCCACTTCAATAATGTTGCACATTCCTCGCGACGTACGCATATTTGATTCATAAGCTTCACTCTGATCTCATCAACCATGATGGCTACAGGCTTCTCTCTCTCTTCAAGGATCCAACTATTGAAACTCTCAACGATATTCGAACACAACCTACCATAACGACGACCCGGGAAATAAACGTTTTCCCATTTATCAACCGGAGCTCTACTCAGATAATCTTGTAACTTCTGATTTTTGACCTGCAACAACTTCTCCATGGTCTCTGAAAATTTTGTATGTGTATTAGCATACGCACATTTTTCAAACAATCCAAGCACATAATTGTTATAAACCTTACTGGACTTCGTTAAGTATGTATTAATATTGTTCTTCATATGCCAATAACACCAACCATGAACAGCATCAAGGAATACTTCAGGAATTTGATTCACCAAACCACTACCTCGATCACTGAAAAAAGTAAGCTTTTTGTGCAGAGGAGAAAGGACTTCCTTCAAATTCTCCAAAAACCATTTCCAGTTCGAGTCATTCTCCGATGAAACCACAGCATAAGCAAAAGGATAGATTTCTGAAACATAACAGGAAAAAATGTCTGAGAATATAAAAACGATGAAACCAATTTTGGTTTCATCAATAAGGTTTCATTTGTTTCAAATAATTTTTTTTGTAAATAGGTTTCACTGATTTTCATCTTGGTTTCATCTGTTTGTAGCATGGTTTTAGGTTTCATCTGTTTATTAACTCAGAAACAAATAGAATGTTTAAGAAACTTACCGTCATTGTCGGTTAGACCTGTTGCTGCCATGATATGACCAGTGTATTTGCTTTTCAAATGGGCTGCATCAAGGAATAATAAAGGACGACAGTAATTGAATCCACGAATGCATGCTCCGAAAGAGATAAACAATCTCTGAAATTTTTGAGTCCCATTTTCAACTTCCAAAACAACACGAGATCCAGGATTGGTTTCAGTCAATTTGTTGGTATGCCATTTCAATTACATAAATGATTTCTCGTTCTCTCCCCATGTAATATTCAATGCATGCCTCTTCCCTGCATATGCATAATAACGACTGATGTCAAAGCCATACTCTCTTGTAAATTGATTCATAATATCCTTTGTCTTCTTCTTTGGATTCTGTTTAATCTCTTCGAGAATCAAGCTATTAATTAGTTTCTTCGACATATGTGGCCTGTTTACAACTCCACCACTACAAGTATGCTTCTTATTTAATTCCTTGATATTTAAAGGACTACCTTCAACACCATCAATAGAAACAGCATATATATGTCATTCACATTTCTCTTCTTCCTTCTTAGAACAACATGCACCAATCCTCAACTTCTCATTCCTTGTCATCTTAAATGAATACCCAGATGTTGCATGATATTTCAACAAATTAGAGCGAACATGTTGACCACCTCCCTAAACACCTGATTGACACCCTGAAAAAGGCCTAACCAAAGCGCAGACTTCAAAGGTTCTTTAATTTTACTACGGACATCATAATCAACTAAATTTGTAAGTCCTGCATGCTCGAAAGAAATAATTCCTAAACTTCGTGGCTGCTCAAATGGTATGATTCCTGAAATTTCTGAACTACAACTAGATGACTCATCTCTATGCCTTACATGTAAAACAAAAGATGGAAGCTTATTAAACAAAGTAAATAAAGCAACCGATTGGAGATCAAAATCAGAATTAATAACTTTTTGCTGCTGACAAACTATGTGAAAAATTTCTATATAAAGAACAGAGAATTGACACCAACTTGAACATATACTACCCTTCAAATCACAAACAAATCCTTGTAGACCAATACGAAAAGATAATGTATCCTCTTTGTGAGATATAACAGCGAGAACAGATTCCATAATCTACAGAAAAAAATATGAAACCAAAAAAAGTTTCACTAGATGTGAATATAAACAACAACAAACAACAAAAATTGAATATTAACATCAACATAACAAATTCTGATCCCAATGATCTACAGGAAAAAAAGTATGAAACAAAAAACCGCTTCACTAGCTGTGAATATAAACAACAACACCAACAACAAAAATTGAATATTAACATCAACAACATATCAAATTCTGATTCCAATAATCTATAGGAAAAATTTGAATATTAACATCAAGAACATCAAAATCAAAAACATAAAAAATTTGATTCCAATAGATTTGAATAAGAACATCAACAATATAAACATAGAAATCGTAAAAACAAATGGATCTGAGTTTCATAATCAACATAAACTCAAAAATTCAACAAAATAAAAAAAATCAATTATACCTAAAAGTTGAATTTCAGTTTGCGATGAATGATTGAACTAAAACAACAGCTAGAGCCGAATGAGAATATGATCAAATTGAAAGAATAAATTGTAACTTCAGTTGGAATCTTCAAACAAATATCTAATCTCACTGATGACTGATTCGAAGAACAAAAAGAAAAGTTTGATAACCAATAACAACCAAAATCAGGAAATCGAAAATTGAAATACAATCAAAATCATAATAAGAAAACCAAAATCAAGTACAATCAAAATCGAACTTACCTGATGAATACAACTGAAGTTAGTTTCTGTTCTTCAATTAAAGAGAAATGAAAACGAGTTCTGTTCTTCAAATAATCAATGGATATATTTGGGGAAGATCTGTTTCAAATTGAAACCCTAGCCGAAGCTAAGATTTTGAGAGAGAATTTTTTTTCTTTCCTGAATCAGATTCTGTTATTTGGAGCAAATTTGATTTAGCCGATTTTTCTCTCACCAAAATTTGATTTCCTCATTTATTTTCATTTGAAACATATAGGTTATATAGGAAAGGGCATCTCGAGTATATCAAAAATAACTAAAAACTAAAATTAACCAATATTAAAGGAAATAAGGTTTTAATATCATTTTTAATTAAGATAATTTTTATTTATAAAGATAATATGAAATGACTTTTTGTATAGAAAGTTTGGTCACCTAGGTTTTTTATACCAAGTTATGCATTTAGATATTTAAGAACAAATACCTAATATAACTTGAGATAAGATTCTTAAAATTGAGCCAACGATTAACATAAAACACCTACTCTGGGACACATTATTTTTGGATTACGGTTTTGGTGTTCCGAGTCCTGCAAGGCTGGAGCCTGGGAGTCGAGGCCCGGTAGTAGTCTTGCAAGATGCATTGGGACGTCACTTAAATATGTTTCAAATGGGAGTTTACCACATGTCACCAGCTTATACAAACATCTCTAAACGTAGAATTAAGGTTAGAAAGCAAGCATAAGAACTAAGTTCTACGATTACACACTAGTCGCTATTACAAATGACAACAGGACAATTACACCGAAATTCCTAT
Source organism: Papaver californicum (assembly GCA_023531435.1). NCBI lineage: Eukaryota > Viridiplantae > Streptophyta > Magnoliopsida > Ranunculales > Papaveraceae > Papaver > Papaver californicum. The sequence continues at coordinate 1,982,286 of JAJJMC010018788.1, forward strand.
TGTATATCATGTTGACTCCAGTATGTTTTAAAATGCACAAGAATGATAGTAGTGAATTCCCAAGGACAATGGGACAAATACACCAGAATGCCTGTAGTGCGTATAATTTCTGAGAAAATCACAATGTATTTTTCTTATTGGCCATTGGTAGTGAATTCCCAAGGACAAAAAAATCAGTTGGGGAGATTGTAAAGAGTACAAGTTCTCAAACTTACAGACATTTGGTGTTCTTTGTTTTGGCAGTTGAAGTGTCACGAAATAAACAAGAAAAAACAAGACTATCAAATATAATCCCATCTAGTTACAAAAAATGCTTACATCCACCAGATAACCTAAATATAAGAAAGCTAATGTGGAAAAATCAGTCAGATAAGAGGAATGAAATGAGCCCAAACGGACAGTAAACAATTATGTTACACAGTTTCCTGAGTTCCTGACAAACCCATGGCTTATCTGTGCCTGTGTTTAGATATTAAACACCATCTCAGAATAAATTTGACGGCGGCACATGGATAACTCAGGAATAAATATGGTGCTTTAGCCTGCTTACCTTGCCTTGCGCTTCCACACACTCTGCATTAGCCACATGATATAGTTAGAATCTCCAGAAACTTATTCAGCAATGGTTTGGCACATGGGTCAGGATCTGTTGTCACCATTTTCAGTTTACACTAGTCAAACCTCTCATAGTAGATGATCCAAAAACTGATCTCACCTGAAACATCTTGAACCCGTAATATATTGGTTGAAGCAATAAGCTCTCTTACCACCATCTCTCCACCAAGTCATATGGGTTTAGGTGTTTCAGAACAATCAGTTTTTCTGGTGAGTCATGTATCTACAAAGGAGAAGATCATCCTCCCATCGAGAAAACAGTACTTGGAACATGTATCCATGGAGGGTGTAACTAGTGTAAAAACCTGGAGAGTGTGAACAGATCTTAACCCATCGTACATAATAAGAAAGGTTTAGTCTAGTACTAAAGGCACGTTGTCCGAGTCTCCAGAACTTGCACAGTCGGACTTAGAAGAATCTGACTTTTCCCCTTCACCAGATTGTCTTGAAGCTGTTGGGCCTTTTTCTGTATCTTTGTCCAAACCATTTAGAGATTCTGGTCTCTCCTCTTCATCAGATTTTTCTGCATCTGTAGGGTTCTTCTCTGTATCTTCTTCCATACTATCTTGAGATTCTGGCTTAACCTCTTCAGCAGAATCTTCTGCATCTGTTGGGTTATTCTCTCTATCTTCTTCCATCCTACTTTGAAGTTCTGGTTTCTCCTCATCAAACCTATTGACATCTGTTGGGCCCTTCACAGACCCTTCGACCGCTGTCCCTTCAGAATTTGATTCCTCTTGTTTGTCAGGCTCCTCGGCTTCTGTTGACTTCTGTGTCTCTTTTACCTCCTCCTCCATTTCAGAGTCTGATTTCTCTTCTCTGTCAGATTCCTCTACTTCTGTGGAGCTCTTATGTGTCTCATGTACCACACTGTCCACTTCGGAATCAGATTTCACTTCTGTGCCTGTCTCCTCCACTTCAGTTGAGCTCTTTTGAGTTTTTTCAACACTTCTGTCTTCAGAATCTGTTTTCTCTTCATCGGATCCTTGTTCATCTATTGGGCTCTTATCTCCGTCAGGTGAATGATTCTCTTCAGAATCTGAGTCTTCTTTGTTAGATTTTTCAGTGTCTGAATGGCTCTTCGACGATTGTTTCTCTTCAGAATCACCTATAGAGGAAAAAGAAGAATAGAAAACAAAGGAAATGAATTAAGCCTCTGTCTGCTGCTTTTTAAACCTTAAAAGAGAGTAAACACAAGGTGTGTTAAACCTGACAACGTGTACACAGTGTTTTCTTTCTCGTGATGTTCTAAATTTCCCAATGCATGAAGGACAGATAGAGCTTTAACAACTTTTGTCAAAAAAAAAAAAAAAAAACTTTAATATAAACAGAAAAAGCCAGAGGATCTTACCTGAGTTTGTATCACTGAATTTTGATGTCATCACTGGGAATATGTCAGAGTTCTCTTTCCGCTCGGCATCACTGAAGTCTGAACCACTGATGTTACTTTCTCGTTCAGATTTTTTGGGCTTCACACTTTTTTTTGGCGCTCTCTTTTGCCTGACCCCAGAAGATGATGATCTGCAATCCCACTCGAAAAAATCATTAAGCATATGAAACATTCCTAATATAAGGCATCAGGAATGCAAGCTTCTGCGCACCTCTTTCCGGATTTGATACTTAGTTTAGAACCACCCGATGTTCTTTTCCTCTTCTGTGCAGACCTATAACTCCATTAGAAAACAAAGTAAATATAATTTTCTACACAAACAGAAAATACTTTTTGTATTAGCCATCTATAATGAATTTCCTCTCAGCAGCCCTCTCTCATTTAAATCAAGTCCCAACAAGATACAGAAAATGGACAACTCCGAAAATAATTAAAAATAATAATACTTACATTCCTTTAGAAGGGGAACTCTTCAATGATTTTAGCCGCTGTAAACAGGTTTGATCAGTTCACAGTATCAGAAATTCACAAAACTATGCTATACCGTCACATAAACCAAGGACAGCAAGTAATTAAGTTCACAATAGGGAAAAACCATTATGTGGATACCTTACTAGGGGATTGACCATCGGATATAAGTTCCCAGCGCTCACGGCCTAACTGAAGTACTTCCGTTTCTCCGTCATCGTACAATATCTTAAACAGCATAGGTAAGAGGATTAACATTCAGAATATGGGCTGACATTGCAAAAGTGTATGACAATGTTTGAAGAGCATGTTACCTCGTGTTTCTTCTTTTTTGCGCTGTAAGATTGAATCACACCTTTGTAATACCTGTTGCGTGTTCAAGGAATAAACAGTAAGTAACACATATTGAAAAAAAAAACACTATCTGATGTACTCAGGTGGATGTGCTACATGAAACATGAGAGATATGTCATCCATAGAACCAGCCATGATCAATATGACCACGATAGTCAAAATAGCCCTGACCGGTGTGTGATTAATAAGAATGTAAATCTACATTAAGTGCAAGCAAATGCAATGTGCTGCTTAGGGGAAATTTGGATAGAAACGATTGTCTATTATGAAATCTAGATGACAAGGCAACCATTTCTGCAATTTCATCATACTGGAGTCGAAACAACCTACCAAGACACATTTTAAAGAGTAGTCTATTTCTGTATTAAAATGATAAACCTAAAACTATAGTTCATTAGAGGTTTCAATCATCGAAATGAGTAAACCTTATACTAAACATCAACCATTCCTTTCAGTAGCTGTCTATATCTATATTACAATCCAGTAACTAAACCTAACGTCGCACTTACTTCTTGTCCATCGGCCACCAGACTTTTATTCTGCAGCCTATCATCTCTGAGCTCTGAATATTTGCATCCTTCTGTGAACACTGCAGGGAGGAAAAAAAGGAATTAATAGAGTATGACAAAATCAATTGAAAGGATGTTAAATGAAAGCCATCTAAAGTTCTAGAAATGGGAGTAAGCTACAATTTCATTTATCAGAGCAAAAGGAAATAGTTAAAGAAAACAAAAGGAAATTATAGTATGTAATTGATTCTTCAAAAAGGACATCAGAAAAGTATTACCTTGGCAAGTCCTGTAACATTTCTTTTAAGATTCCTGTCAGAATTCATGGATGAATTGGCAGCGCTAACTGGGTTGTTTCTTCCCGCCAGCTCATAAGAGTTCTGCTGCATATGGAAGAAAAAAGAGTTATAATCCACAACCATATACAGGATATACATTTGCAAGATTTTGATTCCTTCACAGATTTGATGGCACAGATGCTTACATCCATCTCAATATCATCAGTTTCACCAGTAATATCTGCCGCCTTTTTCAAACCCTTATTGGTCCCGTTGCCCTTAGGTTTTGATGGAAACCCTTTACTTAATCTAGACGGTAAGCATGATGACAGCAAATCCGAAGTCTTCGGTCTCACCTTTTCTTTCACATCAGGCATTTTATCATCAGAACCAGAGCTAGCCTCTTCATCTGACGTATGATATTGCAGGGAGTGAATGCCTGTGTCATGTGAATCATCTACCGAAGCTTTTCTCGAACCCTTTGGAGTGCTCCTCGAGCGAGAGGATTTGTTAGCACCCTTACCAGAAGAATATATTCTGCGCTTCGATGCTGCCACAGATGTCGTTTGGCCAACTTTTCCCCTTTTCCTTTTTCCAGAATCAGGAATTTTGCCACCATTAACTTGTTCGTTGTCTTCTTCACTTGGAAAATGTCCAGAAAGATTCCCGGAGTCCACATTTATAGATCTCTCCATAGTATCCAGATTTATTTCTCTTACCATTCCAAGAATATCATCACCATCATCCAGTTTTTTAGTTTCACCAGTTAGAACCTTCTTCTTCACTACTTTCCTGGTCCTGGTTCCCTTAGATTTCAAACTTTTCATCACCTTTTGTAAAGATATTTCATTTCCATTTTTGTCAATGGCGTCGAGTTCAATCTCACCCTCGTTAATTTCTGTACCCTGAGGATGCCAAGATACTGTTAGTAGCAAATATGCAGGAAAATACATCCAGAAAATGAAATTGATATCCTGAAGGAATGTTAGGGAACAAAATCATCACTAGTGTAATAGAACATACCATTTCATCAGGATCCAACTTGAGTGATTCAAAATGAGCAAACACACTGTTACCAGCCAACCAGGTATTCTCTTCTTTAGCCTAAAGAAAAAAACCAGCGGGTCTAAGTTAAAATTTTGTATTTAAACTTTAGTATGGGAAACAAATATGGAAGGATATGCACTGGCCTCCTTTTCAGAGATTTCAAACATCTCATTTTAAGCCACAATGGAAACGAACATTGAGAATCATCTATTTGACAAGGGCATAGTTTAAACAATAAATTGCCTCATGCAGGACACTTCTACGGTCAACCTGAATGGACGACGGAAGCTGTAAAAATAATAGATTGCAGTAGGCCCCCCAAGAAGGATACTCTAAGATTAAGGTAGCTCCTCAAAAAGAAAAGGATATGTAGATTCAGGGAGATTCAGGGAGATTCTATAGTATAGCACAGAAACATGGAAAACAAGAGAGTACGGAAGATGGAACGGATCAAGCCATTGGTGTAAGTCATTGGTCGAGCGTAATTTCCCTATCTGAAGGATCAACAACATCATCTTTGTCTAAAGAAAATATGTGTTTACGATGACAGATTAAGTCTCGGCGAGGCGTCTTTCTTTGTTTCAGTGATCTGAGTGTTGATACTGGTAGGTTTTCTTTAACTAGTGATCAAACGAGCGATGAACCTCGACATAAATACAATTTACTAGCAGAAGATGCACGAATATCTGAACTTGCTGTCTTGAGATTTTGCTAATAGAGCTTAGATATTTTGAGATGTCTAAGAAAGAAGACTGAGTGTGCATATGACTCTACCATCTGTTAGATTTTCACATTTTTAGCAGCAAAATCATCTAGAATGCAGGGAAGTATAAGGTGAAACCTACACTCCCACCAAGAGATGTTCAGTTCTTTCAAGAAATAACCAAAAAAACAAGGATGGGTATTGTGATTGAACATCCACAAAGCACTTCACTTGAGACCCGATACTATAACACAAACATTGAAAATCTAATGAGAGTAAGGTACAAAATCTTACCAGATACTCAGCCTCCAGTTTCTTCTCACATGGTTTGTACAGTGCTGCGGGTAATGGAACTAATTTTGCGGACTCCGGCAGTGCATCCTGCTTTAGAGACAGGCGTTTGATAATTGACACTCCAAGGTCACATATTGCGTGTGAATTCTGCGAGTTGCAATTATTTAGTCGTATAAATAGCTTCAGTTCGGTAAGACTCCTAAAGTTAGGAACCACTGATAACGAACTGAGGAAGAATCTGAAGTATGGATACAGGAACTTACAATTGACTTCTTTATATCAAGTACATCTTCCGAGCACTTGATACTCTCAAAGATAGCAATCAATGTAGAAAGACTTTCCTTTTTCTTTTTCATAGTATCCTCCGATTTCCCATCTTCGTCTCCATACACCACCACAGAAAGAAAGAAATGCAATTGTCTGCAATTAATGACAAACAACTCATTAGACCAAAACTGACGGTTGTGTTAGTCTCTTGTGTTATTCATACATCTAGGCAAACAACCAGGTAATGAATCTTAACAACTGAACAGCAATGAAATAATCAAGAGGCAGATGCAAAAAGAGTCACCACACACCTAATACAGTACGTTTAATTTTTAGTGGATATATACACATGTATGTACAGACAAGGTCTAGCATAAATGGACGAGCTAACTGCAAACCAAGCTTTATTTACTAATTGAACTTACCCTTTATCTTTTCTCTTTTGATCACACAGACTGAGAACACAAGGATCACTAATTAAATTCCTAGGAGCAGCCGACATGTAAGCTTTCAATATATTGATTATATACTATGGTAACATCACCAAGACCACTGCTACACTACCACTTATGCATTTCAGCACACAGAACACATCGAGGAGTGCGTTTTACAACCAAGTAAATGTTCAAACACAGATAAATACCTGTATATGGTTTCAAATGCTTCAACATCTGAGCATTCATCAATATTAGGACAAGAAGAATGATGAGCAAGTGCATGGACTAAGTACGGAAGAATGTATTCTGGATAAGTCATAAGTGGGCTTGCATCACATAGGATAGGAAGTTGACGCGCCCTTGTTTGGTGACACATCTGGCTAATTTCAGTTAAGTTGTGTTTATTCTGCAAAATAAAACAATGAATAAATCATATCAAACAGCGAAGGAACCGGTGCACATTCAAGCAAAAGAAAAATATTATGGAACAATTGACACTGACAAGAATATTAACATCTTTAAACTCTGAAAGTTGGCAACCAGAAATGCCAAATAAAAAGGCACAAGCATATTTTGGGTCCAGTAGTCGGTCTTTGATGTACTGATGCACCTTCCCTAAGAACAATCCCTTAGCTTCAGGGTACATAACCTGAGTTGGAGGAAAATGGAACAATCAAATGTTTAATAATTACGAAAAAAACGTATAAACTAAAAAACACCTGCTACTTGGTTACAGTGTCAAGTGGTGCTAGAGTTTGATGTTTACTACAGGACTCTTATCATAAAGATTTAGCATGACAGAAGCCAACCTCTGACGTTCTTATAGTTAAGTGGAAAATGTCAGTAGGTATTTTGTGATCCCAGTGCTTGGACAGGCGCAGAACCGCTTTTGATGAAGCAAGCTTCATATGGGCCTTTTCAACATCACTGGAAGGCAAAAACAAAAACAAGAATCAATACAAATTCAGTATGAGCATTTAATGATCACAATAAAACAAGCAACATAAACCAATCAAGAAAATCTAGACCCTGCTTCAATGTTCTAGAAGATAATCCATGCTAGAATAAGCACCTTGATTTTATATCTTTACAAACTTCACCAATGGTAAGAACATTTTTAAGAATTTCCAATAGATTATCAAACCCAAGTCGCAGATGAGCATCCTTCTCAGGCAAGTAGCTCTTCACCAATGTCTTAATACCATAAATCTGAAATGCACAAACAGAAGATGCATCCCCAGGTCAACAAGGATTTATCAGGTTAAATTATTTTGGATAAGTGTATGCCAAAACATAGAAAGAGCGATACAATCAAACACAACACAACCTCACACCCTTAAACTGACCTTCAGTGAACAAAGTTCGCTTCTCTCATCCCAAAGGGATCCATTTACAGCATCTGCTGGCTGAAGCAACACAAAACATATTCAGATTGAATTAGAGAGTAAACAGAAAAGGCACGATAGAGGTAGCAAGTCATTTTATGATTTGGAAGCATACGCTGCTGCACTCCAGAATCTTGCTAGTAATAAAGCCTACAACTTCTTTCTCTCTAGTTTCAAAAACTGGCATTGCACTCTGTGCAATACATCCAAGGGATTGTAATATGGCAGGTAAATGTGTTTTCTCCTCCAGCATATCAACGAGCCTCTGCAGATTCAGTAAGCAGCATCAGTTATGCAAGTATAAGCACGCAAAGTATCAGGACAATACTTACAGCAAAATAATGCCTGAAGAACTAAATGTAACCTTGTAGAGAACAGAGAGCGACATCAGCCCATCATCTTTTGCAATTGCTGCTAGAGCGTGCACAGCATACTTAGCCTGCCTACGGCTACCCTCCAAACACAGCCTCTCTAATATGAGGTCTACTGAACTGCAGTGATCATGAAAATAGTATTAGCAGCTTAAATACCTTTTAGCTCTTTAAATATAAGAATTAAAGAAAACGAATTTCCACCTAGAAGTCAAGGCAAGTTGTTCCCGGATGGATCCACCAGCCTTCGCCAAAACATGCAAAATACCTTCTTTAATTATTTCATTGTCCTCTTTAAGAAGATTTACAAGGTCTTCTTCAGTCCCACTTAGAAGTGACGGAAAGAATCGTGCAACCATCTGTAAGACATTACGGAGAGTAGTAGTCAGGAAAAGAATTCTTATTTAAAAGGAAAATAAAAATCCAATTTTACTCATATGTAACTCGCAAAACATGAAATTTTAGCGTAATTCTTTTTTCTCCGTAAACAATCTTTTCGTTAACCTGTACATGTATGAGAAAACAAAGCACGGAACAGTATAAAGCGACACCTACAGAAGAAAGCACGACAAAAGCAGGCTAGGCTATGTGCATGACCAGTACCACAAACTAGGTGATTGGCTATCCTTTCATCTTTTTGAATGAAGACTTAACGCAATCTTTTCCTATACATAATTACCTTGACTCTCTTGGATAACAACTTTACCTCTTCCATGGAGGGAAGAAAAGTGAAACATAAAGGTTTATCTCATTAATGGATAAAGAGGCACACCTATCAGGTAGAGCAGAATAAGAATACACGAACCAGGATCCATGAACCACTGACCATGCAAATATTACTAATGGAACTAGGAAGAAGAAAATATTTTGTACCACAAGTAGATCAATGCATGAGTGAGTGAGTTGTGCATCTCCTGCAGACATTTGTGTGGTAGCCTCCGATATGATTTCCTTCGCATATTCTTTGTTAAACAGTAAAAAAGAACACTTCACTGAGAGGGCACTCATAAAATCATGAAGCTTGTGTTCTTCACCAAGTAATCTAAGCAAGTCATCCTGCACATAAGGATAACAGCAGCCTTAAGGAATTTTTCAGATATAATATTGCTCGAATCATTATCCTATAAAGAGAAGAAATAATTCTTCTTGAAACGATTATGATGTTTAAGCCTAAATCAGAGTGCAAGTTACCCGGCACACGCAAGATTGCTGAAAGGTGGTGTTAGGATCGGTAAGGTGCATTAAAGTTTTCCACATATTAGCATCTTGTGATTGATCAAGAACCTTAAAACCCTCCTCAGCTTTTGCGGGGTCAATAAACCCACGCGACATGTACCGAAATAGAGGTGAAGTTTTCTTTTCAAGCTCAGTGGCATCTCCATCCTGCACTTCTACAACATCAGATTGCAGGACTTTGCAAAACGGTTTTAACGTCGGAAGTTCAATTTTCAAAACTTTCAAACCTGATACATCTGTCTGAGGGACAGATACTTCTGCATTTCTTGCTGTAACCTGCAATCCAAGAGGAAATCCCCTGAAAATCCGTGCACAAAATATCAAATACATGAAACTTAAAGAAAGAGAGCTCCATACATCACATCAATGTGCATGATGTCAAGATCAAGCATTCAAAACAAACCTCTGCTTCTGCTCCATAATCTTTTCAAGTGCTTTAACCTCAAATTTGTCAAATGCAGAGAAGACTTTAACCCAATTTTTCACCTTATCTCTGATTGAGAAATGACCAGGGAACAAGGATTCACACAAAACCATTTCGATTGTTTCTGACCTGTTAAAATGAAGGATGTCAAGAAAGTCTATGTTGACGGACATGGACAAAACCAGAACAAAATATTTTGATACAGTTCTACCTAGCAGATACGGACAATACCCGAACAGAATGTTTTGATCCTGTTCTACCTTCAACACGTAAAACTAAGTGCACCACTTGTTACATCTGTTTACATCGTTACATGGAGAGTTTAAGCCTAGAGGCAGAAAGATGTATAATGGCTCAGAACCAGGCTTTAAGTCTTGCATTTTCATTTCAGTGGCCCGTCTCTTATAGAAACACCAGCAAAAGAAACGAAAAAAGGAAAGAAAAAAAAAACAAACTTGCTCATTTTAGAAACTCCAATGAACGACACTCATAATGGAAAACATTACCCTCTCTCGACATATGTTTTGAACAGCACAAACCTATGTACACTCCCCATCCCACAAACCGAAACAATACAAATCCTCTGAATCATATTCCTCAGAGACCTAATTGGTACCTTACCTGAAATCTTTGTCATAAGAGCATCTCACTATCTTCGCGGGGATCCAATCATATTCATTGCAGTCCATTGACCCGTCTGAACACTTGAAGCAATAAAGTCTGTATATCTCCGCTAGCCTATCCATAGTATACTTTTTGACGAGCAGCTGGAAATTTTAAAAACAGACCAACAACATAAGTTAGTTAATAATTCGACAGCAAATGATCTAAAGACATCCAGAGAGAGAGGCCTATATATAGATATATAGAAAGAGATAGGGGGGGGGGGTGGTAATACAGATTTGTCTCGAAGGCGCTCTGCAACGAGTTTTGCACTTTCAACCGGAATGGATATCAAATTATGACATGCTACGTCACAAAGTGCGGTAACAACCTGTTTCCTGACAGACTCGTCATAGTCTAACAACCGATCACAGAGAGAAGCTGGAACATTCACAGCCACAAAGTGAGTGGAGTTGGTAACATCGTAGCAAAGGACATGTGAAAAGAAAAGAAAGATAGTTGTACTTACATATAATTTGATCAGCTTCAGGTCGAGAAGGATTTGACAACAAACAACTTTTCAGATGTTCAGCGACAGCAACTCGAACCTCAACGACTTTATCTGTCAACCTTTTCAAAAACTCAGAGAATAATGGCTGAAATGCTTCAGAGATAGGATAATCAGGCAGAGCAAATAAATCTCCAAGTAGCTTCACCGCTTTTAGACGAATAGCCAACTGATCTGTCTGCAATAGTTCAAAACTAGAAATTAGAGCTTCTAGAAGCTAAAAATAGCATCGCATTTTATTCATCTCAAGCAGATAGAGGGATATTTTGAGCGAATCGGTGTAAGTTCAAACTTGGCAGAGAGGACTTGCTCATTAATTTAATTATCAAGTCAAGTGGAGAAAAGTGATAAACCCATGCAAATTTTACTTTAATAAACCATATAAGACATAAATGCATGGTAACAACTAACAAGATTAAACAAATTGAAACATACAAGAAAAACTGGTATTTTTGAACAACATCAAAGGAAGTTGTGGATAAGGTAAAGTAACCATTATAGAAAAGTAACTATGTAACAATTTTGTTTCGAAAAAAAACTATGTAAAATGAGATACAGAGAGGGTGAGTGTACCAAAAGTTCTCCTGTTAGATGCGGGATGATCCCAGAGAGTATTTGAGGAGCACAGCGATAAATGTCATAGATAACTTCGTGGTAATTAAAATTACTGTTTGAAGAAGTTTCATCTCCAGACATTAATGGTACCAGCAGTTGTTTAATGCAAGGCTCAAGTTTTACTGCACAAAGCTCTATAACTTTCATACCGACCCTTCGTGCAGCCATAGAAACATCCTATTGCCAGAAATTAAAAAGTAAAGTAAATTCAACTCTGTGAAGGTGTTAAATCATGAGAAACAGAAAATTGTAAAAGAGATCACAACAGATACAACTTTGAAGAAATGCATTCAGGTAAAAGCACTGAACGAGGGCAGATAGCACACAAAGAAACTTACACCATTCCCTCGACCTAGAACCGATAACAAGATAATTAACAGATTCTCTGGAATTTCCTCACTCTCGTCCAAAAGAAGTACCATGATCGTTTGCATTGATGTTAAAACACTTTCTGAATGATCGTCACTGCACATGTGAGAATACCCATAAGAATAGTGAAGAAGTCTACATAATCAAATGCTAATCTGCTGGAGGAAGAGGATAGGCAAAATAATTTCCCTTCTGTTCCAAAAACATTACTCATAGTTCACTTTTAAACAGAGAAAGTAGAGTTCTCTCTGAAGAGTTCTTTCAGTACCACAGGCTAAAAGAATATAGCTGAGGGTGGGTAAACTAGGTGTATAACCACCATATTTCACAAGACTACAAAAAAAACAATTTACACATGATAATAGATTTGCAAGTGTCTTTTGGGTGCCCAAAACCAAAAGGCAGGTAAGTAATAAAGGAAAGGCAGGAAATTCTTCCTAAAATATGTTCTAACTCAAGTTTAGCGAAGCACAAGTGAAATTTCCATATTAGTATATAATAACCAGAAGCTCGTTAATTAATTATTTTCAAGCATGATTCCATAATTATACAGTAAAGAAATCATTCAACAGCTTAAAATCTAGTTTAGCTGCCTTCAAACATAGAAGATGTTGCAAATCTATTGAACAAACTATTTTGTTCCTTCAGCTCAAATTGAGTATGAAGTCTCTATAGCATCCAGAAACCCTTCTAATCTAAGCTTGTAAATCTCATTCCCCTTCTTTTCTGATGGAGAATCCTCACCAACACAATAAGACAACAAAAGAAAAACTGAACCTTATTTGCTACCAGACAGAAAGCTTATGTATGTACATTTCTGCTCGATTGTCAGGGTAAATAACAAACATGTAGGGAGGTAATTGACTTGATTTAAAAGTTATTATCAAGAGAAGAAAATCTTGCATGAGTGAGAGCGTAAAAGTACAATAGTAGAAGTACCTTGCAACAGCAAAAAATGTACTGAACATTTCATTCACTAGGTCATCACATTCAAGATCTAACATCACAACACATGATCTATATTTTGCGAGAGTCTCCAAAATAACAACTCTCCTTCCAAAAGATGGACCACTGGTATCACTTAATCCATGAAAGGTGCCTACAATTAAGATGAAGATGTCCTGCAGTACAACTACACTGATCAGCATGGTATAAGAGATGTGAAAGAAAACAATAAATCATAACTAACTCTTTTACCCTTAAAATATCATCACTGTAAGGAGCTTCCGGAGCGGTAATTCGAGTTATTTCACAAAGGCAGGTCGCCACAAGAAGCTTCACATCCCCATCTTGATGCTTCAGTAGTTCTGGCTTCACCATTGCATTAAGACAAGGCTGCATTGAATCTAAAACCAATGCCGAGGGAGACTGATCCAGCTCAGAAAGGCAAACTGCAGCTTGCTATACAAGCAAAAAGTACAATCATGAGCTATCACGCAAATAACAAGGAAATGGATCTATCACTGTCAATAACTCATATCATTGTACTTGGCAATCCAGGTAACTAAAGAGGTAGTAAACATCCATAGTAACTGGCTTATAAATGAATGTAGCAGTCAACTCATAAGTAATCTAGGTAGTGTTTCTTCTTCTTTTCCTGAGCGAACTCCTAATGAGCAATTTATTAGAAAAATAAAGAGGAAAGAAAAAGAAGGGGACAAATAAACTTAACAAATAAAAAAGACTGCATATTAGGAAGGTCTAACCTACCAGAACCTATGGATTTTTACAGAAAAGTAGGTGCATACAACAGAAAGTGTGAGGGTCTGAATCTGCACCCCACTTAGCCAATACATCAGCATAAGATTGTTTTCTATAAAAATCAATCCAAGTAGTTAGTGATGTATCAAACAGCAGTAGAGTTACTTTTGGCCAGAGAAAGTGTACACAAATGACCATAAACTAGAAAATAGCAGAGGTGAGAGTTTTAGATAAGAATGCCCTTATGCCTTGACTAAAAATCTTTTAAAACAATTGGTTATTAGGTGGGTTCAGAGAAACCCTGGAGATAGGGGTGAAGGATAAAATATAGCTGAAGTAAACAAATTAGAAATAGGTTGGTACATATACATCAGATTTGGTTAACTTGAGAACATCGTCATACTAAATTTTCACGTGGGGTGATTCCACCTTCAATAGAATTTGAAAATATAAGATAGTACTCGGTAATAATCCTCTACTTCTGAAGAACAGGGGGCAAATGTAAAATATCCTGGTGAGCACTTGTACTTCTATTAATGATATGGAACCCTTTGAACAGTGAACTTGGAACATTCTTGGATCTCTCTGTTTCTTTTCTATCCTATCAAAGTAAAGATCTCCCCTGCAGAGATGCAACTACGAGACCATCTATATATACTTGCATTCCACTTTATCAAACTACGAGACCATCAATATATACTTGCATTCAACACTTTATCATTAGTTAATACACTATTCAGAATCCGCAGCAAAAAGTGTCCACTTATGCTTGAGATCATCATTGAATATGAGTAGTAGTAATCAGACAAAGGTTCTCATGAGTGAATACTTATCCATCCCTTCTTGTTCCTACTATTCCACGGAATTGAATATCTAATACCTTCACAGAATTCTAAGTAAACCCTAGCTTACTTTAAAAAACAAGAAGAAGCACACATCCCAAACCAAAACCTAATAACGACATAACCTCGAATTTTTCACTTCAAACACTATTATTTCTCCAAAAGCACCTAAAAACTCTCCAAATAAGTAACCTAAGCTATTTCTTTATTCCCATAAAACTAGGTTTTCACACTCAAATAAACCCTAGCTTAACCTAAATCCATAAACTCGACCTAAAAACAATAAATTTAACACCCAAAACACTAAAGAGTAAAGTAGAATACCCAAAACTAACACCGAAGTTAAAAATATATATATATCAAAGATTAACAGTGAATTTGAATAGTCGAGGTAGAAAAGAAAATGAGAGAGAAAGTAAGAAAGAACCAACCTCTAGTAGCTCAATCAAAGCATCTTTAACAGTAGGAGGAGTTTCAAGCTTGGATCCAACTTCTCGAAGCTGTTGTTGAACTTTCTGCGCCATTTTTGTTAACAGTAAAAGCAAATTTTCAAAAAGAAAATAAATAGTTCTTTAAAGTAACATCGAGAGGGAGAGAAGAAGAAGAAAAAGGAAGGTTTTCCGTTCTGGTTTCGCGGTCTCGTGTTTCCGGGAGAGAAAGGTGATGAGATGAAATTGGAAAGAAGAAAGGTTTAATTTTGAAGGAACTACTCTACTCTTACTTACGCTCTCTCTCTCTCTTTTTCTAAATCCGAAAGTGAGAAAGAAACCAAGGACTTGCTTACGACTTCGTCGTCATTTAATTGACAGAAGAGATAGAGAGAGAGTTTAGGGGATTGTTGGGATTTGTGAATTCTCTTTCTCGGTCCAAATACATTTACGGAATTACCCCTTACAAATCTGAAAGACTAAAATCTTTCTATCATCTCAGATATCTTGCCTAGAAGCTTTCATCATGATCTAAAGCGGAGTATTTATGATTTAAAGAAGAAGGCTGATATAGGGGCTTTAAATTTGAGTGAGGGGCTCCAAATTTGAGTGAGGGGCTCCTAGTTGAGCCGAGGTGATCCATTTTTATGATAAGGGATGTCCTAGGGGGTTTTGTTAAATGACCATTTGACCCTTATACCAATTAAAACCAAAACTCTTTTAACAAAATTCATAACTTTTAAAAACTTAAACAAAAGAAAACCTATCAAAACCCAACCGTAATCTCCCTCGATTCATCGCCTATTCGTAAAATTCATCGACGATTAAACTCAACTCAACAATTCGAGATGAAGAAGCATACTAAAGGCGTTCAAGGTAGCAGTGATGGCAATCAACCCTGCTCCTTTCAACCTAATCAAGAGATTCAACAAGATCGACAGTGACAAGCAAAATCAAGCACCGAAAAGTCCAACAATGGTGTATCTAAGGTATTGTAGAAAACCCATGTATTCTTAGAACTTGTAATTGATTTATTCGCATGTTTGATCATGATTTTGGGGAAAAAAAATGTTGCACACAGTTGATATTACGGTTGGGTCCGTGTCAAAACCCAACCGTAATATTTCATGTTCTTGAGTATTACGGTTGGGTTATTTTCAATACCCAACCGTAAATCAAAGGGAAGAAGATGAATAGTTCAGAATATTACGGTTGGGTTTCAATAGATAACCCAACCGTAAATAATTTGCGCTAATTTTTAAAAACAACTTACGGTTGGGTTTGTAGAAAATCCCAACCGTAACAAAGAGCGTCCATAAAAATTTGGTTTGAATATTACGGTTAGGTTTTTTCTTAAAACCTAACCGTAACATATGGACCACCTTTTGTACTTATATTTTTACGGTTGGGTTTTTCTCAAAACCTAACCGTAAATTTTCCTGTGTAGTGAATATTTTTTTTGTTGAAGTTGAATTGCTTTGAAATTATCTAACTTGTATTGGTTGTGTGTCGTAGGAAGAATAAGAGGGGTAATAACTTAACACCTATTTCTCACACTCCAACCCCTCGCCACGGAAAGCATTTAGGGGTTCAGAAAAGAGGCGTGAGCAAGACCCATAATCCCTCTTTTGAGGTAGGTGGTGGTAGTGTTCCTCAAATTGCAGAAGAGGAATATAATGTGTTTCAAGGCTTGGGTGATCTACCAACACCCAGAGGTTCTCTTGTGATTAGAGAACCACCACAAGAGCAACAACACGAAGAAGAAGAGGGGGACAGAGAACAACATGTCCCTCAAGGCAAAGGTAAAGAAATTCGAAAAGAAAAGGCAAAGAAAAGGGTTGCTAAAGAAATTCCGAAAGAAAAGGCTGAACCTCAACTGTGGCCTAAGAAGAGGAATGGAGGATTATGGGGTGAGGCCCCAGACAAATCTGCAATATTATTTGGTTATCCCCATTCATGGGCTGCCAAAGTTGCAGCGACCAAGGTATTATTCTAATTACTTCTCTTATTCTGTTAAATTTTTGTTTTTTAACTTTTGTAAGTAAAACAAATTTGTTTTTATTCTTTGTAGGATCATACACAGGCGATCAAGAAATTGGTTCGTCAAAGGGCTCAACATTGGCCCTTAACTGATGAATGTACGGCTGTACAAATTCTGGTAAATGGTACCAGGTTAGCTCCCGGAATTACACATTCAATGTGGGAGTATGACAGTGTCGTATGCGCAGCCTTCAGGAAACGTTATTGGCCTAAAACCGATACGTTTCATCTCCCATTCGGCGAGATGACTATAACGCCGGATGATGTCCAATCAATTCTTGGGCTGGAGGTGGAAGGTAAATCTGTGTTTGAGGGTTTTGACAACAACATGTCCTGGAGTGATATTTATGCACTTGTCAAAGAAACACTTGGATGGGAGAAGACCGAAGCTGAATCGGAATTTAAATTGGTGAGTGGAGATAAACCGGGGATGCCAAAGAAGAAAGGTCAATCCATGAGCAAGAAAATATTGCTGCGGTCACTACGGGAGAAGTTTGGAGGGACCGCAAAGTTGGAAATAGCTGGGGTCGTCATAGATGACACCAGAGCCATTCGAACAGCCAGAGCTTATCTGTTATATATGCTCGGCACCATCTTCTTTGGTGACAACTCGGGCAACAGGGTCAACGTCCAGTATCTACAATGGTTTCAGGGTGATCTCGGGATGACCCATCAGTACTCGTGGGGAACTGCCACCCTGGCCTACCTACTTGCTAACCTTCGAAAAGCTTCGAGGGTCAGGGGAACTGAGATTGCCGGTAATAGCGGTCTGCTTCAGGTAATTTATTGTTTGAATTTCAATGTTCAATTTTAATTTATTTTTTTCTCATTTTCTTATATTAATATTAATTATCTTTATAGGCATGGATATACGATCACTTTCCCAGACTGGCTCCTCAAACAAGCGTTGATGTTAATGGACCTATGGGAAAGAAATTCGTCTTCACCGGGACGCAGGCAAAATATAAAGAAGTGCTCATAGCAAAGATGAGAACAGAAATTGATGCTTTCACGGTTGATGATGTTGTTTTCGACCCTTATGTGAAGATTAGCATAGAGGGTCATGGACATGTTGAGGATTTACGTGAAAATTGTCGAACGTGGCAGGCTACAACGGCCCTTTGTATCATCCTTTTGGGTACGTGATGTCCAACCCCCGCCGAACTCTCCGGCAATATGGATACGTCCAAACAACGGTGACACGCGAAATGTTTAAATTGTGTGTGAATGGGTCGATGATCGAAGGGCCAAACATCGTGCTAAACTATGAGCCGACGCCTTCAGTCGCGGTTTGGAATAACCGCACTGATCTGAAATACCAAGTCCAAAGGAATGAGTTAACTCCCTCTCCGGGCACAAAAGAGGCTGAAGAAGATTACTTGGAGTGGTATCGCCATTTTGGTCATCCAACTATCATCAACAATGATCCTGAGACTCTGGCAATCAACACAGGAGATGGTTTCTGGAAGAAGGCATATTTCAATTTGGTACGTACATTATTTTTGTTATTAATGTTTTTAAGATTTATTACTAAACACTCATCCTACTTTTATTTTCATATGTGAATAGAAAAAGAAAGCCGTTGCATTGGCGGACTCTATTAATCCATGCCTAAGCACAATTGATGTGAGGACGCCTGACCAACTCCAAGCTTTGATTAGGGAGCTTCATCATGAAGTTGAGGATGTGCAGCGGACTTTAAAGAGGAGTAGACCCGGTACAAGAGGCGCGACTAGAGATGCGAGTACTACTAGAAGAGAGCCCCAAGCATCGGATGAAGAGACACATGATGAAGTCGGGGATGCGCAACGTGATGCTCGTACTCGAGGCGGTCGTGCTGGAGTTCGTACTCGTGGCGGTGCTGCTCATCGTAATGTTATGAGCAAAAAAAGAGCTCGTCAAAGTCATCGACCTATCCCTCCTCCTTCTCCCTAACTCTATGTCTATGGTTTTGTTTTGTATGTGTGAATTAGTTGTACCTTTAATGTGAAGTTAGATTTGAAGTTTGAATTTAACTTGTACGTGAAAATTTATTTGATTAATTTTTCTAAGTTAGAAACCATGCATTGGGAAATCCCGGTAAAAATACCCAGTCACATTAGTGTTACGGTTGGGTTTCTAGGCAAAACCCAACCGTAAAACTGGCAAAATGAAAAATGTGACAGGTTTACGGTTGGGTTTTGCCTGGAAACCCAACCGTAACTCTGTGACATTTTAATCCTACAGTTTTACGGTTGGGTTTTCATCCAAAACCCAACCGTAAATATGAAAGAATAATTTTACGGTTGGGTTTTGGCTGAAAACCCAACCGTAAATATATGACCACAACACAATTTCCCTAGGATATTACGGTTGGGTTTTCAGCCAAAACCCAACCGTAAATTCTACTGGATAACTTTAAATTTGATTCTCTAATTTGTTTGTTTTTCGTTTTTTCTTTGTTTGAATGACCCAATTTACCTTCAATCTAGTTAAAATTATTGAATAAGTTCAAATTTTTGATTTTGAAACCCTAATTTGACCTTAAAACTCAAAGCTACAAAGGTTGGTTACGGTTGGGTTTTGTCCTAAAAACCAACCGTAAATAAAGAACCTCAACACATAATTTTCCTATGATATTACGGTTGGGTTTTCAGCCAAAACCCAACCGTAAAATCTAATTTTAGGAAAGTTTTGGGTCGTTTTTGATTTTTTTTGGGGTTTTCAAATAGAGCCGTTCAAACCTTGAACGACCCATTTTTCAAAATATAGCCGTTACACTTCTGGTTTATAAGTGAAATAGTTGAGTACATATCCAACCCATCCATTTTTTTAAAAAGTTAAACCTTTATGTTACAACAATCATCTCTAACAAAACTAGTACTCTAACATAGTGGAATATGGGTCAACCTGGGATTAAAAATCCAGATTTTTCTTTGGATGAAGATTTATGTATTTGCCGCAACTATGTATTATGTTTTCCAAAAAGAGGAGAAGAAAGAAGGCAAAGTGGTATAACGAGTCCGAGTTATTGGCAAACAATCCATGAAAAATTTTGTTCTTAAACCGGCAACCCTTTTAACCGTGATCACGTCAACTTGATTTGTCAATATAACACTATACACCGATACGTAGAAGAATTTATGGCGTTAGTTCGTATTATTGGTCAACTACGACTTAGGGGTGAAACCGAAGATGAGGTGTTACAGAGATCTCTTGAAGAATGGAGGAGATGGAAAATATGGCCCTTTTTATACCTACCTCATTATCACATCCTAAAGGAATTTTTGCTCACTCGCAAACCTATTTATTAGTTCTTTTGTAATGCCATTTGGGTTTGTTAGTGGTAATTTCAATTGTATCCCAGGTTACTTTAAAGATTTCATGGGTTGTAATGTGGTCAAAAATTTGATGTTTACATAAATTTTGTGTTTTGAACCCAATTTTGAGTGAACTGAAATTCCAAAAAAGGTTAACAAAAATATTTACGGTTGGGTTTTGAATGCAAACCCAACCGTAAACCTTCCAGATTAAAATTCACCCAGGTTTACGGTTGGGTTTGGTCTCAAAACCCAACCGTAAACGTTGCAGTTGTACGGTTGGTTATGGAGTCATAACCCAACCGTAAAACTGGGTGAAAAACCCTGGTAGGTTTACGGTTGGGTTTGCACTCAGTACCCAACCGTAATTTTTTTTTATGGTGTAGTGACTGGTTTACGGTTGGGTTTTCAGTGAAAACCCAACCGTAAACCTGGGTGAATTTTGTTTTCACACATGTGATACTCCAAATTTTTCATTTCCAAAAAAGAATATATTAATATTATGATTCCTCCAACATACATATGATATTGTTACTACGAATATTAAATGCCTTCCAGGTTTACTATATTATCATTCCGACTCCGAGTCAGAAACAAATGATATGAATTGAAAGGTCGGGTTTTAATGTTTTCCAGAGTTCGAAATTGTGCTTGAACCGGTGACACCAAGACTTGGCGATATCACCATCGTATCCATCCTGTAAAGGGGGTAATGAACTTCCTTCTTTCAACTTGAGACCAACATAATGGCAGTTCTGGACCAGCCCAATCACACATCTTCTATTAGCCAATTGTTCGACAAATGTTGATCTTGTTGGTGCAAATGTAAAACAATATCCATTTGAGATATAATGTATAACGCAATTGAAAGCGTTGGCGAGGATTTGCCCACATATTGGCATGTTCATCCAATACTCGCTAGTGCAATTCTTGTTTCCTATTAAACGCCTTTCGAGAGCGATGAACTCCTCGTTTAACAACGACTCTTCATCTCTATATGCACACATCATTGGCTTGTATAAATCCGGGTAAGAGCGTAGTTCAACCGCTGACTTATGTCTTACATAAGTTACTTCGTCCATACCCAACCCTGCTGCTCTGCTAAATGGTCCAACTTGTTCGATGAATACATGGTATCCACAATTACCATCACCGGCAACATCGTCGGTTGCCTTTACGTATGGACGAAAAAAATCCGGAAACGATGACATATAATTTTCATAAATAATGTGCTAGGTTCGGACGATTTTTCCATTCTCAATTCTTGAAAAGTTTGATGGAAATTGCATCAATCCTCTTGCAATCCGGATCGTATATGGCTCTTCAACCACTAATGTATTGGCTTTAAGTTTTTCTTTTCTTCTTGCTAATTCTTTCATACTAACTTTTTTTTCCTTCTTGCTAATTCCTTCATACTTACTCTTCTTGAGTTTGATTGTGGAGGAACTTTTCCCTTGGCACCAAGTTCAATTGTTGAACTTTCTTGAGTGGGAACCGCGGGACCTTTTCCTTTAATATCTACTACACTTGGCCCCCCTTGTTCCGTTTGACTTATTTTTCGTTCAGCATCATCCTCCTTCTCATCTTCTGCTTCATATTCCTTTTGCAAATGCTCAAATGCACAAGGGTTTCTTTTCTTTGATTCTTCATGCAATTCCCTTGCTTTTTTGCGTCCGACGGCCCTCGATTCTTTGGTAGAAGGCCTACCTTTTCTCTTCCCTCTAATTGGTTCCTTGACAGCGTACCCTGTGTGTGGAAACACGAAATAACTCAACTTCGTCAACCAAATTTGCCTTTGCGCCTTATTTAATGTATCGTATTTGTTGGCTAAAGCCTTTCCAACGTGGGTGTCGGCAAACGATGCACTAAAATCTTGCTCGACGATGGGTTCATCGAAAGACAATTGTTGCCAAAACGGATCAATATCTTCAATTGGGATCACACCGTCTTCTTCGTACTTGGGCAACAAATGCCGGCAGGGAAGTCCCAAACTTGACATGTTAGGACAAACACATTCTTCTTCTCCGTGTAAGTTGCCCAATCTATAGTGCTTTACTTCGTACATTATCTTCTCAATAGCACAATGCGACACCTTATAAAAAATACTTTGGAGCAATGGTTCGTCCTTATAGCTGACGTGTTTTCTAGAAAGGCTTTTTTCAAAAGATTCCTTAACTCTGTCAAGGTCACGGAGAAAATGATCGTGCATCGCTTCGAAGACCGTAACAAACCCACCATCAGAATTATGAAGTTTTTCTTCATTCTGTTATGAGATGACTCCACGGTACTTGTAGCTTGGTTGTCAAAGTGCCTATATTGGTTTGTGAACGCCGCTACAAACTTCTCTTTGTGGGGATTCAACCAATGCTCCATCAAATAGTTCACAACTTTTGGATAATTACTCCAATGCAAGCATAACATACGAACATTTTCTTCATAATCTTCCTTGGTGATAGACCATGTCAAAGTGTCCCATTCAGTTTGGAAAGTAGCCCATTTTAGTTCCGCCAACTTGTCATCCTCCTCGAATTTTTCTTTGGCCGTTTCTTGTTCTGAAACCGGCAATTTTTTAATTCTCTCCATCTCGTTTTTCTTTGTTGGCAGATTAATCGTTTTGCACTTGGTTTGAATATTGTTCCACAAGTGGAACGTGCAAAGAAGATGATGAGCATCTGGGAATACCCTTGCAATGGCATTCATCAAGCCTTGTTCTTTGTCGGTGATAATTACCTTAGGGGTATATACTTCAACGTAGAATAATTTAATTTGTTCCAATGCCCACACATAGCTTTCTTCGAGCTCGTTTCTCAAGAAGCAAAAGGCAACACTAAAAGGGGACTTGGTAGAAGTTTGCCCTACAACATTCAAAACCGGAAGCTCATACTTGTTAGTTTTGTACGTGCAATCCATCATAAGCACTTGATGGGAGCACTGTGCTAACTTTATAAACTCGGAATGAGCCAATATAATATGCTTAATTTCTTTAGTCTCATCTTCTTCGTGAAACATGGTGTAGTTTTTCGTCTCCCCCAAGTACAAAAGTTGTTGGATCGGGTCCCTTTCTTCCCATTTCTCACGCTTCAACTTGGCTTTGGCGTTGTAGATTGTCTCCAACGTAGACACATTATTTGAGTATATTTTCTTCAAGTGCCCGAGTATATCACTGGGTTTCAAACGCTTTTCCGTCATATCGTTTACGATGAGCTTTTCTTCCTTGGTAAGCCGGGCAATAGAAGGATGCGTTAACAAAGTCTCTGGTGGTAGGTGGTTGTGACGACCGCATACAACCGTAGACAAGAACACTTATTCTCGTTGTTCTTACGAAATTGAAGCTTGAAAGGACATCCCGTCTTCTTAGTGTAAGTTTTTCGCTTGATCTTCGTCTTTGGTACATACTCAGTACCCTTTTTTGCATGTCTTGTGTATTGTCCACTACACTCACAAACCATTTGAAAGCGGTTGTGTTTTTGTTGGTTGTTACAAACAATCACACACATGATGAGTTTCCCATGTTCTGTAGCCCACTTCTTTGCACATCTTTTTAATCCCATGTCTGCATGGTCCAAGAACAGAAAGTTAGGAGAAAAAAAATGGCATTATGTTAGATGTTGAAAGGGATTAACAACTTATCAATAACCTACCAGGTCGTTCAAATAGTGATCCGTAGTATCTATAGTTTCAATATCATTTGGAGGAGGCTGATCATTCATTGGTTGAGTTACGACCGCGAGCTGAACAAAAGAGATCAAGGCCAAGCGTCAGACAAAACACTAAAACCAATAAGTTTATGGTTGGGTTAGAAGCGTCAGACCCAACCGTATAATCGACGGACCCAACCGTAATACAACAAAAAAAGCCAAACCAATGTTACGGTTAGGTTAAAGACTAAAACCCAACCGTATCATGAAACACAAATACCCATGCACGTAATAAGTTACGGTTGGGTTTTTGGTAACCACCCAACCGTAAACCTGTAAAACTCTATTTTTCAGAAACACAAATGTATAGTTACGGTTGGGTTTTGGCGTAAAACCCAACCGTAACCATGATGGTATAACAAAAAAAAAAAAAACTGATTATGCACCTCATTTCCTTAAATATCAGCAAAAAATGAAAAAGAGTTTAAGTTAGAATGATACCTGACTATTCTCAGCAGTTGAATCTTCACTTTGACGACTACTTTCTCCATTTGGTTTAGTTTCACCATCACAACTTACACTTAAAACCTCTCTACCATCCAAATAATCATACATAGTTGGGTCTCCCTCAATGGGTATGTAGAATTTAGTTTGGCAATCATACAAGGATTCACCCTCCACAAATTTGCCACTAGAATCACTCATTTTGGGTTTTTTCAAAATTTTGGGTTAAAACTCTGTTATCTCTCTTCCACTTTTACCACCAACATAAAACAAATACAAGACTGATTTAAGCATAAAAAATGAAGAATATAGGAAATGAAGATGATCATTTACGGTTGGATTTCAAGAAATCACCCAACCGTAACTACATTTCCACTAAAAAAATTATGTTTACGGTTGGGTCCGATAATTAAACCCAACCGTAATATAATTTGCAATAAAATAACATGTTTGTTACGGTTAGGTTGCATTACAAAAACCCAACCGTAAATGATCATCCCACTTAAACTAACATTAAAATTTACGGTTGCTTTCTAAGCCAAAACCCAACCGTAATATAACTTACAAAAACCACAAATTTGTTGCGGTTGGGTTTCATTACAAAACCCAACCGTAAATTATCCCTGAATAGCGACAAAAAAATACAATTCCAACGGTTTTTTTTTTTTGAAAATCTAGCCGTTGCGAATTTTTTCCCTATAAAAGGAAACCTTTCCTTTTCACTTTCTCATTATTCTCTATCCCTTTCATTCTCATTATAATTCTACACTTTCCAACTCATTCTCACCATACCCTTTCAACCATTAAAAATGGTTCGATACACGAATGATGAAGATGTTGCAATTGTTCGAGGGTGGGTTACGATGATAGACCACGCTTACGAGAAAGCCTCCTATAACAACAATAGAAACGTTGATATAGCTGAAAATTGGATGGACTGTCAGGAGGACGATTCTTGGTGGGAGCGTGTGTTTGAAATGTTTGTGGCAGTTACACGGGAATAGATATCGGAGGACGTGCAGTACCATGAAGGGACGCTTTGAGGCGTTGTATGAAGAAATGGAAAACCTAAAACTGGAAATGAAAATGAGAGTTGAAGCATTCCCAACGAAACCAATGTGGAAAGAGTAAGTGTGTCAATTAATAAATCGTTTTTTCTCAAAAAATATTTAAAATAATGAAAATTATAATTGATTTATTTTTTTCAGCATGCCATGGCTAGGGCGCAGTATAAAATCAAATATGGGAAGGAGTTCAAGCATACAGATTGCTATCGTATCTTGGAACAAAGTTTCTATCTTGAGTTTCGCCGTTATGATTAAGTGTTTAAGTGTTTAAGTGTAATCATCTAATGATCTACTGTATTTCGTTTCCTTTGGTTCTTCCTTTAATGTTAAAAATAAGGTTCTTCACAACTCTGGTATTTGATAAGAAAATGAACTAAACCCAAGCATAACTAATTTTGTCTTAAAAACTGCTTTTACGGTTGGCTTCCATGTTTCAACCCAACCGTAACTAAAATTCATACTACAAACATTCATATTTACGGTTGGGTTCTATTACTAAACCCAACCGTAAAAAAATTGTACAAACAACGCAACTAGATTACGGTTGGTTTTTAAGGCAAAACCCAACCGTAACAATATGGTTAAATATACACTAATACTAACACTACAAGTTACGGTTGGGTTAGGTGAGCCTTCCCAACCGTAACTACATTTCACTGTAAAAATCATTTTACGGTTGGGTTCGATTACTAAACCCAACCGTAAATAAATTGTAGAAACACCACAACTAGATTACGGTTGGGTTTCACCTCAAAACCCAACCGTAAATTCTGCGGGATTCTCAAAATGTCTGAATTTCCGTCTCCTTAAAGTACACAATTCCAACGGATTTTTTGTTTCAAAAATCTAGCCGTTGGTTCCTTTTTCCCTATAAAAGGAAACCGTTACTTGTCACTTTCTCATTATTCTCTATCCCTTTCATTCTCATTATAATTCTAGACTTTCTCATTATTCTCACCATACCCTTTCAACCACTAAAAATGGTAAACACATACACGAATGATGAAGATGTTGCAATTGTTCGAGCGTGGCATACGATGCTAGAGCATGCTTACGATAGAGCCTTCTATAACAACAATAACAACGTTGTTTCACAAAAAATTGGTATGAGGGTCAAGATACCGAAGAATGGTGGAAGCGGGTATTTCGAATGTTTGCGGCATTAGAGGGGAATGTAAATCATAGGCCGTGGAGAGCCATCAAGAAACGGTTAGAGACGTTGTATCGACAAAAACTTAAAACTGGAAAAGCAAATGAGATTCGAAGCAAATCCTACGAGAACGGTGCGGAAAGAGTAAGTTTGTCGATTAATAAATCGTTAATTAAAAAGAGATTTCAAAAACTCAAACTAATAATTGATTTGTTTTTTTCAGCATGTGTTGTCTATGGAGCAGTATAGAATCAAATATGGGGAGGAGTTCAAGCATACAGATTGCTACCGTATTATGGAAACAATCGGGTGTTTGATTATCGCCATTATCTTTAAGTGTTTAAGTGTAATCATCCAATGGTCTATTGTATTTCGTTTCCTTTGTTTTTTTCCTTTAATGTACTACTTTAAATCTATTACAATAGAAGGAATAAGTTACAAAGTTGTGTTTTAAACCCAATTTGGAGTATATTGAAAATCAAAAAACAGTTAACAGAACCATTTACGGTTGGGTCCGATAACTAAACCCAACCGTAATACATTTTTTACAAACACCACAACTTGTCTACGGTTGGGTTTTAAGGCAAAACCCAACCGTAATTCTGTGTTGAAATTGAAACAAAAATTAACAGAATATGTTACGGTTGGGTTATAAGCCAAACCCAACCGTAAGTTCTACTGGCTACGGTTGGGTTTTAAGGCAAAACCCAACCGTAATTATGTGTTGAAATTGGAACAAATATTAACAGAACTGTTACGGTTGGGTTATAAGCCAAAACCCAACCGTAAATTCTACTGGATAACACAAATTTGGATTTTTCTAATTTGTGTGTTTTTCGTTTTTTCTTTGTTTCAAACACCCAATTTACCTTCAATCTAGTAAAAATGATTGGATTATTTCAAAATTTTGATTTTTAAAACTCATATTTAACAAAAAAAAAATCAATTCTCAAAAGGATGAGTTACGGTTGTTTTTTCCTTTAAAACCCAACCGTAACTATGGGAAAAATGGTGTTCATCATTTTCTTCTACTTAAGGTTGGGTATGGTTTAAAACCCAACCGTAACTTTGCACAAAACATAGTGTTCATCACTGTTCTTTGATTTACGGTTGGGTTTTGTTGAAAACCCAACCGTAAATCTAGCCAAAAATTGGTGTTCATTATTGTTCTTTGATTTACGGTTGGGTTTTGTTTAAAACCCAACCGTAAATCTGGCCAAAAATTGGTGTTATTCGGTTTTCTTATGGTTACGGTTGGGTTCGACATGAAACCCAACCGTAAATTTCTCTGAACAACAAAATTTGAATCTTTCAAATCGTTATTTCATCAAGTTTTTCTTCCCACCAAACACAAATTCAAATAAATTTTTTTTTTTTTCAAATCATTTGATTAGGTCAAAGATTATGTTTAATTAATCATGATTAGTTTAAATTAATCTTAACTAATTAATGTAATTAAGATTACTAATGAGGGGTGGTTTGGATATTGTGAAAATATTATGGATAAGGGGTTTTTGTGTTTTACTTCATAATGTCCCTATTTCGTCTTATTAGAGGAGCCCCTAAATCAATTTTGGAGCCCCTATATCTCCTTTCTTAAAGAAATAACTGAAGCTAGCTTGAGATTAACTAAATTTCATTAATAACAATTAGTGGAATTAATTAGTAGAACAAGATGGCATTTTATGTTATTAACTTTTTATCACACACGTTGAACTGTCAAGCGGCTGCTTCCGTATGCAAAGGAACCAAAATCGTACTTCATCAAACGATGTACCATATAGGGTTTAGTTGACCTGAATATAGTCAAAGTGTCAAACCATTAAATTTACCCTTACCTAGCAAATTTGTTCATGTCATTAAAATACTTACCCATCGTACGAAAAGAATCAGTATTGCATACAAAAAACTAAAGCAGAGAAAGTGTGATGCACATAACAATGACCTGAATTGTAATTACTAATTTTATTATAGTTTACGTGATTGAGATCTACGTTGCAGATCAGTTAAGTGATTGATATTTCCTTCAATACGACAAAGTATATAATTTCAGTGTTTTTGTTAAACAACTATATTAATGTGTGAATAAGTAAAACGTATTCGGCTAAGTAAGAATAAAGCGATTAATTAAAGTAATGGCACGGAAAGTAAACAATCACGCACTTAGTACATCAAATTTACGTGGTTCAGCTAATGCTTGCATCCACGGAGTATTGAGTTGAGGATCTTATTTATATTTGGTATGAGATTACAATGACAAAGACCTTAGAGAAAAGGCTATAAGATCAGTGCAGAATGCCTAATACTATAAATACAATATGCATTTTCAGTTCGAAAGTGGGATACACATCCAGGCTCTATATTTCCGATACGGGACAAAAATAAATGTGTAAATTTTATGGTTCTGATCCAGGACAGACAAATTTATAGTTTTCACCTTTGTCAAAATACCACCATTTATATTAAGTCCTCTACTTAGTGCGAAACAATAATGTTTCGTATTAAATTATTAATTAAGCATTAGATGATGACAATATGTCTAACAAATAATTGAGATTCAATCCAAGAATATGACAATAACTTAGCTTTGTCTCTACCATGCAATGTCCTTGACACAAACTTGGGCTTTAGATGTATTAGACTCTCCAGTAAGCAAGCAGTAGATTCCAGTGCTTATGGTTTTAGTATACAGCGGTAAGTGCTAGTGATGATGTCGATAAGGCAAGCACCAAATATGAGCTAGAACAACAGTGACAATGAGATGATGACTCGAGTTGTAGTTTATCTTGTATCAACATGAGTAATGAGCAATATAGATGACAACAACAACATTAAAAGTTGATAAAGCATGATCACGGCAGTGGAGAAATGGTGACACAAGTTTGACGATGTCTTCTAACTTGATTTGGTAGAGTTTATTCATCTTAGTGATTTGGGTGAACATAGAGTGAGTCTTCCACCTTTCGTAATCACATGTTAATACTCTTCGAATGGTTTGATGAATGGAGATATGCACGAGATAACAAAATATATTTAATTAATTTCGCAGTCAGAAAATTTCATATATGAGACATTCCGGTAAAAACGTTGTAGAATCTTCATATGATGTCCATTTTTGATGGTTAACCCAAATTTGGAATCGCAGAAAGACCAGTTATCTTCATGAATGAGAAATTTTGAGTTTGGAGCTTGTTTGATAGGTCAAACGGGGTGAAAATTTCCAGGAAATTTTTTGATAAAATTCTGACAGTTTTCAGCTTGCACATGTCTGAGTATTTCGGCCATATCTCCTAGTTTACTTATATAACTGTCGTTCCCTTTTAGCATGTTGTGGTAGACACATATACAAACGTTTTGGTATATGTTCACCTCTTAATTCTTCACCAGTTATCCGCAGTTTTTGAAACATTACAACTTAATGTAAAATGTTTTGATGTGGTTATCGTGGAAAACGTCTTGTTGTGTCTCTGGTCCACTTGCTCCTATCATGAATGTTTCATGATGAAACCTTAAGTCATTAATTCAATCATACTCCGGAATTTATGGATTTTACTTGAATCCTCACACTTGGAGCGTGTTAACCCATTGAAATTGTATTTTAGGTTATGACCATATTTGGGTGAATGAATGAATTCATCGATGATGAAGAAGGAGTCGTTGGAGACCAATAGAGTCACGAAGTCCACTTCCAAATTCAGAAACATAAGCATGTTGTCTCTTATATAGTTGTTGATATTACTTTAGGTGGTAGCATTCTAGAAGTCGGATGAATAGATAGCGAAAAATGGAGAATGGCGGAGCCAATGATGAATGAAGTTGGTGTTGACCTCCCGTGGTGCTGATATTATGGATGGAGGTATGACAATTGTATCAGATAAATATGGTGTTGACTTGGGGTTTGAGACTTGTTTGTAGGTAAAAACGAATTTATAGGTAAAACCATAAAAAATGGGGTAAGATGATGAGAATTGGTTTAAACCTTAACCATTTGTACTGTAGAAATACTTTTAAGTTCGAGAGATCAAAGTCATAGCAAAATCAGTCTAAACCAAGAGATGGTCGTTCCAATTTTACTTCGATCACCAAAAGAAGAAGAAGGATTGGTCTTAGGGAGGGAAACACATGGAGAGTTGAGGTGGGAGTGCCGGGCTCCGTTAGGTGTGATAGGTGTTTATTACTATAAAGGATTCTCTGTGTATGACTTAGAGAATACCTTGATGAAAAACAAATGATAAACTTGTGTGTTCATACGTTTTGTCTTGTACGCTCTGTGTGTTCACCCTCTTTGTTCTGATTTCAATAGATTGAAGGATCTGTTTATGATAGAATAGCAGTAACCATTCACCTTTCCTCGTAGGAAGTTATAATAGTTGTGAAGTAGTGGTGAAGTGGAGGTGATGGAGAGCATGTTGAAAACCGTGTTTCACTTGTGGGGAAAACTAGACGGTTACATACCCATCACTCATTTACTAAGCCAATCGTCGAACATTCCAGACACTCTTGTAATGGGTGTATTGCTACACCGTATTGTCGTAGACCGCCAGACCAATACCCTAGTGAGTATCCCCCCATTTATGACATCTTTGATGTCTCGTATGATTTTTAGTAAAAAATACTATTTAGTGTGAAGTCGAGTTGTGACTTGCTTAGCCAAATTGACTTATGACTTGTCATGCATTGCTAGACATGAATAATGAATCTTGATTAGCCTGACAGGATTAGTGAGGCTTGTAAGGAGCAGGTAGACTGAAAATAAATATGTATTTATTTAGGCCTCATGTAAAGACTCTAATGTGCTTAGTGAGCAGTGATAGGTTGAATGTGTCAACCAGTATTGACATGTTGAACTGACGTGATACCAGATGCAGGCATTGAGTAGGTCGAACGCTGCCTTTCACGTCATCAGCGAGAGGTGATGGATGGACGTGAAAGAGTGATGAAGGTAACATTTGAGTGTTGAAGTGACTAAGCATATGCGGACATATGTGTGGAGTCATATGAGTGTATGGCACACTTAGTTAGTTGTTGACTAGTGGATTGTCATGCTTGAATAACCTAATGAGTCTAACAAGACTAATTTTGAAATAAAATATGTATTTATTTTATTTTATTTTATTTTATTTATAAAGAACATTGTGAGTTGAAATAGGTCAATTAGCATTGACGTGCTCTGGGTATGAAAAAATATAGGTGGCATGCTGAGTGCAAGCATATATATAACATGTTGAGCACAAGAATATGTATGTGATGCTACACATGAAAATATATGTGTATGCGACCGCATATGAAAATATATGTGAGTGAGGCCAAGTATGACCTTGATGGTCAAGGCAAGCTTGGATGGACTAGTTAGGGCTTGGACGTATAAGCATTGCTAGGTAAGACGGACAAGCTTGATAGGTAAGACAGAAAAGCTTGCTAGCATAGACGGACAAGCAAGGAAAGACTAAGGCGGACAAGCAAGGAGCTAAGACGGACAAGGTAAGGGGGCATCAGCCTCAAGACTTGGACGGACAAGGCAAGGGGGCATCATCTCCTGAACTTGGACCAACAAGAGAATCATTTTCCCTCTCGACTTTTTCTTATTTTATTTGTACTAACAACGTTTATAACCCTAGGTTTATTACTGATATCTTCAGGTAAGCAAGCTAGCGTATATTTGTTGTATGATTGCATAAAAATATCACTTCGGTGAAAGAATGATGTAAACTTACGTGAAAGTGAATAATTTTGTGAAACTTCGTCGTCAGAAAATTCATATTTAAGGTCTTCACTAAAAACACTGTAAAATCTTCATACGAAGTCAGTTTTCGATGATCTACCCCAAATTTTTGATATCAAAAAGACCAGTTATCTCCCATCGAGGAAGGATTTGAGTTTTGAGTTCGTTTAGAGCCTCAAAAAGATGAAACAAAAAAAAAAAACAGGAATTTTTTTCCAACTGCGACTTAGTTTAATATTTCGATCACTACGCTTATCCAATTGATGTGATTTCTTAGTATGCTGTAAAGGACATCCATACAAAGAGTTTGGTATATAACTTGTCCCTAGATTTATCACCAATTGCTCCCAGCCCGTGACTTTGTACAGGGAAGTCCATAATTGCACATGACGAGCTTGGTGTAAAAACGCCTTTTTAGGTCTTTTGACTATTTGCTTGCATCTTGAATGTTTAATGAAAGATATTTACGCGAGTAAATTCATATGTAACCTGGTACATACTTTTGTACAAAGTTGTATATGCATTTTTAGTAAGTCAATATCATTCAGTTGAGCATGAATGTTGACATGAGGTAATTTCTGGGAATCAACTTTGGAATATAGCATCAATTGATACTCAAATTGCTCTACACTAGTGGACAATCCATCTAGGAGCTTGAGATTTGTTATGAAAAATCATAGAGCATCTGGGAATTTTGTAATAAGCGCTAGTGTTATTCTAATAATTTTGTACAGGGATGAATTTGATTGTACATGTAATAATACGATGAGATCAGTTAGGTGATGCATTCATGTGATAACGTACATACATAGAGAGACAGTGATTAACGCCTGCTTTAAAATTCTTTGTAGAATTACAAAGTTCAATATTTTTGAGACACGGGTCAAAAACATTATCTTTTACCATTTTAGCCCTGATAAAAACCCACCATCTACAAGATTGTACCAACCTGGGATGGTGAGATGGCTTCAGCCTGGGATTGTGAGACAGATCTAGCCTAGAATTCTAGGCACAGAGAAAATTATTGGCACCGTGTGATACGAGCATAATTCATACATATTTACCGCTTAATTTATATTTGTTAGTGCTTGAATTTTTACTAATAATATATTTTTATTGTTTTATTAGGTGTAATGTGTAAAACCCGACGTTATAATTATATTGGCTAAATGCAGTTGATAAAGGTAGCCATGTCCTGGCTATGGGATATCCAAATTCATGTTGCATTTCACGTCACAGTTAAAGGAGAAGGCTTAATACAAGAAGTTCAAAAGGAAGGTACCGGTTTTGACAAGGGGAAACCACATTTAGGATTGCTATTGGCAGCTGTGAATTAGCTAAGGAACACCTCAAAGTCATTTATGCTACCGTCCAGGAAGGGAAATTAATTTCCCAACGTCTTCAAATTTAAAATGTTGTTAATGGGCTAAACAACTAAGTGGTCTTGATTTTGTTATATATGTAGGACTAGTGAAGTGAATTGGACAACAAAATTGGAGGTCATGAATTGGAGGGGAAAAAGGATACTTGATTTTCATGAGGTGGTGACTTGTGGAGAAGATTACGAACGAAACTTTGAAGGCGTGACATCTAAGATAATTTTTATTGTGTTGGAAACAACGACGTGGCTAGTTAAAATTGGGTAATTTATGTAATACTGAACCTGTGGGGCATTTCTGTTGGTTAATGATGTGGTGTACAAATTGGAAAAGGAAAGATAGGTTTTAAGTCGACCTATAGGACATGCAGAGATAAATAGAAGAGACGTGGACTTGGAGTGGAGCTTTTTCTGGGAGGTTTTTGGAGAACACAGAAAGGGGTTGGCGGCAGGAAAAAAAACCAGAAGGTTGGGGGACGAAGATAAAGTGGAGACGAAGAAGACGTCCGGAATCCGCCGTTTTCGCTACAACTTCGGTTTGATTTTATTTCTCTATTTTGATATTTATTTTTATGGGTTTGAGAAACCCATAGCCATGTTCTAATTAATTTGTATCTAAAGTTTAATGTTGAAACCACTTAAAGTTTTGGATCAATTAAATCGACTTATTTGATACAGACTATTATGATTTGAATAGATTAATTCCATGATTTTGATTTATTGATTTAATGAAAAATTAGTTGTTGCTTCACCAGTTATGTACAATACAATAACCTATGCGCATAATTAATAGGATAGCAGATATGTTTGTCTACTTATTTGATATTTCATGCTTGGGTTAAATCCTTAGATGGGGTATGCTTAGAAGAACCAAATATTATTTGTGAACCTATAATTAGTTTCGAATTATTTTCTCGTTAACGCAATTAGATGGTGTATGCATGAGACTTACAGCTTTTGATGCGTCATGCTTAGGGAGTCCCAGTGATATTTGCGTCTCTAATACATATAATAGGTGATGTCGATATAACGAACAATAGATGAATATTCAGGAGTTATGTTTCACTTCAATAATTAGATAGAAATAGTGGTGGATACTGAAAACCCTGGTTATTGTTTCTCCCATTTGTTTTGTTTTATTAGTTTAGTTTATTTTTCTATTATTATTCTTTTGAAAATTCCAAAAATATTATTCTTGATTAGTTGATTAGAGGTATTGATTGCAGTATTTTCCCCGCTCCCTATGGGTTCGACCCGTACTTGTTGTTGTCTGCATTGTAGACACCGTGCGATTGCGGTTATTTATATAGGGTTCCGAAATCCTATCAATTTTTGGCGCCGCTGTCGGGGAGCGGTTGTGAAATATTGTAATTAGTATTTTGATTTTCTAATCGTGGTTTAGGTTTTATTTTTATTTTTATTTTTTATTTTTTATATATTTTATTTTTTATTTTATTTTTTATTTTATTTTTAGGATTTTAGTTCTTTTTGACTTATTTTGTGTCTTATAATTTTATTTCAGGTACATTTGGGGTTGCTCCTGGTCGTCTAGCTCAACAAAACTCGTCTGCTACAAAATATTCACGGGTTTCTTGCTTGTGAGTTATATATTGAACGATTTGGACAGGTTGAACGCTCATTACCCTAAATTGTGAATGTTGAGACGAGGTACTAGTACTACTTTTCGAAGTGGGAAAATACTTAGTTGAGTTCTTTGAACTCTTCCGTTCCAATTATAAGGTAGGAGCAATTATTTTTTATTTTTATTTTTTTTTTGTATATATGGAGTTTGTTTGCGTGATTGATTCTAGCACCAATAGTGTTAATGATCCGTTAGAGGCTTGATTGGCCCATTTTGGAGCCTACTACGATGAGGATAGGCATTTAGAAGAAGTTAATGTGTTCTTAGATTCTGCACCCGTTTTGGATGGAAAATGGCAACGTAAACCTGGTAATGATGTATGTGTTAATTCTGAGGAAACTGTATTTAAGTTTAACGACTTAGAGATTGTTTCTAAAACCCTAGACTTCCAAGAGTTAACTAATTTAGGTTTAGAATTATGTGCTTCAAAAGTTTTGTTGGATTACTTTGCATCCAAATACCCAGAGGACTTGCCTGTTCCTGACACTGTGCATGAACCAATCAATATTTCCCCGAGCCCAATATTATCCCATATTTTGTTCTTTACGCACTTCCCAGTGTAGTAAAAACTTGGTTTGGGGGTAATCCCTTATTTTTGATAGTTTTAGTGTCTCCATGTTGTCATAATATAATTGTGAAACTGTTATTTGTATATATTTTATTTTGGGTTGATCCCTAAATTTTCAGGTTGTTAATTTATGGGGATCCTTTCTGTACATATCCAGTAGGTAGATTTTATTTTTTTTGTTTTAATTTTCTTTTTAGGATTTTTGTTTATTTTTATTTTTGGTGTTCTTTGTTATTAATATCGTTTGATATGTGTTACAGAGAATACTGCTTTTCTTGCGTCAATCAGGTGAGACGTTCCAATCCCTTCTCTTTGATTTACATTTGTTTATCCTATTTATATTTAATGCATACCATTTAAGGTTGCACGGTTCGAAACATTGAGGACAATGTTAGATTTAGGTTTAGGGGTAAAGTTTCTGAAAATTGATGCCACTAAGAAACTCTGAAGTTTAGAAACTTGTGAATTATTCAGGATGGCACTAACCATTCTAGGTAGATGGAAACATAGCTCTTATCTATAGGAGTTGGTGTGCCCAGCTGAATGGTCTATTCATATCTGAATGCACTCAGGTGTTAGAAATAACATGATAATCATTGAACAAGCATATCTCGGAATCATCATAATCATATCACTTTTTGTTTTTACTTTTGTAATTTTATGTTTCTCTAAGTGATTTGGTGGGGCCCTAGTATTGCCATGAGGTCGTAGCTCGGATGTATTAGAATTTTAATTTTGTCAATAAATAAATAAATGAAAAATTGACACTTTGACAACATTATGTGTGTGTTCTCCCTGTCTCCGTTCGCCTAAGCAAGCGTGGAATGCAGGATCCATGGGAACTATCATGTAATCTGCTGAAAAGGAGCATGCTTAGATTCAAAAGATCTAATCATGTAGTCATGAAAAATAAATAAAAAATTATGTATATAAATAATAATAATAAATATAGGAGCATCCGAGCCGGACTTTATACTAATATTTTGGGAAACACCGTTCACCTTAGTCAACATATGCACCATTCATTACTTCTATTTTCATTTTTTAATCTATCCATGTGTTTGAATTTGATTAATTCGAGCAATGTGAATTTTTATCCAGTTTTTGGATGTTCAATGATTATTTGAGTAAAGTTTTGCATTTTTATATGAATTTTAGTACGCTGAGTGCAAACTTGTGTACAACAATTGGATTCATACATGGTAATGATTCTTATAGTCGAAGAAATTAGTATGCCAACTAGATAGCTTGTTTAGTGTCTATCCTCAATCGTCCACAGGTAGCTAAATTTGGAGTAAAGGTTTTGTGGGTATATATCTCTTGTAAACCCTCACGAGACAAAACTCGTCCGATAGGGACACCTATGGGTTTAAAGGCTTATTACATATGCTAAATGTAGTCGCGATTCCTGTGAAAGTGAATTAGGATTTTATTTTATTTTTAGATTAGTTTTGCTCGAGGACTAGCAAACAATAGGTTTGGGGGTATTTGATACGTGCATAATTCATACATATTTACCGCTTAACTTATATTTGTTAGTGCTTGAATTTTTACTAATAATATATTTTTATTGTTTTATTAGGTGGAATGCGTAAAACCCGACGTTATAATTATATTGGCTAAATGCAGTTACTAAAGGTAGCCATGTCCTGGCTATGGGCTATCCAAATTCATGTTGCATTTCACGTCACAGTTAAAGGAGAAGGCTTAATACAAGAAGTTCAAAAGGAAGGTACCGGTTTTAACAAGGGGAAACCACATTTAGGATTGCTATTGGCAGCTGCGAATTAGCTAAGGAACACCTCAAAGTCATTTATGCTACCGTCCAGGAAGGGAAATTAATTTCCCAACGTCTTCAAATTTAAAACGTTGTTGATGGGCTAAAACAACTAAGTGGGCTTGATTTTGTTATATATGTAGGCCAAGTGAAGTGAATTGGACAACAGAATAGGAGGTCGTGAATTGGAGGGGAAAATGGATACTTGGTTTTCATGAGGTGGCGACTTGTTGAGAAGATTACGAACAAAACTTTGAAGACGTGACATCTAGGAGAATTTTTAATGTGTTGGAAACAACGACGTGGAACATTATAATTGGGTAATAAAATGTAATACTGAACCTGTGGGGCATTTTTGTTGGTTAATGATGTGGTGTACGAATTGGAAAAGGAAAGATAGGTTTTAAGTCGACCTATAGGACATGCGAAGATAAATAAAAGAGACGTGGACTTGGAGTGGAGCTTTTTCTGGGAAGTTTTTGGAGAACACAGAAAGGGGTTGGCGGCAGGAAAAAAAACCAGAAGGTTGGGGGACGAAGAAGACGTCCGGAATCCGCCGTTTTCGCTACAACATCGGTTTGATTTTCTTTCTCTATTTTGATATTTATTTTTATGGGTTTTGAGAAACCCATAGCCATGTTCTAATTAATTTGTATCTAAAGTTTAATGTTGAAACCATTTAAAGTTTTGGATCAATTAAATCGACTTATTTGATACATACTATTATGATTTGAATAGATTAATTCCATGATTTTGATTTATTGATTTAATGAAAAATTAGTTGTTGCTTCACCAGTTATGTACAATACAATAACCTATGCGCATAATTAATAGGATAGCAGATATGTTTGTCTACTTATTTGATATTTCATGCTTGGGTTAAATCCTTAGATGGGGTATGCTTAGAAGAACCAGATATTATTTATGAACCTATAATTAGTTTCGAATTATTTTCTCGTTAACGCAATTAGATGGTGTATGCATGAGACTTAGAGCTTTTGATGCGTCATGCTTAGGGAGTCCCAGTGATATTTGCGTCTTTAATACATATAATAGGTGATGTCGATATAACGAACAATAGATGAATATTCAGGAGTTATGTTCCACTTCAATAATTAGATAGAAATAGTGGTGGATACTGAAAACCCTGGTTATTGTTTCTCCCATTTGTTTTGTTTTATTAGTTTAGTTTATTTTTCTCTTATTATTCTTTTGAAAATTCCAAAAATATTATTCTTGATTAGTTGATTAGAGGTATTGATTGCAGTATTTTCCCCGCTCTCTATGGGTTCGACCCGTACTTGTTGTTGTCTGCACTGTAGACACCGTGCGATTGCGGTTATTTATATAGGGTTCCGAAATCCTATCACCGTGGGATTTTTGGGTAAGTGAGATCTCTGATAGGGAGTGATGCTCAGATAAGGAAGTAAGGGTTTTGTGAGTTGCAGGTGGATATCTCATGAATAGGTAGTGAAGTCCCTATGAGTTGGAGATGAGGTATTCACGGATCGGAGGTGAAGACTTTTCGAATAGTTGGTGAAGGCATCATAAGTAGGTGGTGGATCCGGTGCCCAACTTTTCCATAAGTTAGTAAACCTTAAATCACGTTGAAATTCTTGTTTTGCATACGATTTCAGATTTCGGTGGTTGACCCCAACTCTCAATCGGAAAAGACCCACCTTTCATCCAGTAAGAGAAAATTTAGATTTCGAGTTGATTTGGGTGGGTAAAAAACACATTCAAAATTGTTATCAGGAGAAACCCTAAATTTTTCAAACTTCATGCACTTCACCGTGATGTCCATATCTCATAAACGATAAATTGAAACATCGAGCCCTTTTGACACGTTGAAGCGAAGACATTGACAAATATTTCTTTTCAAGGATGTATTGCCTCCCCACCGATCGTTTCTTATTTCCGAGTTTGTGGAATGCAAAGGTAATAGTAGGTGCAACAACGACGAATAAAATAACGGACAGGGCTGACGTTGGAAGGTTATTAGTACCTAAAAATTACTCTCAGGCAAAACAATGTACTGTAGAAGTACTTTCTTGAGATTCAGAAATCAAAATCGTACAGAAAAAGCCTAAATCATGATAGTAGCCGTTCCATCCTGATTCGGTCACAAGGAGAGAAAATGGGTTGATCTTAAGGGAGGGAAGTAAATAAAGTTGAAGGAAATGTGTGTATTAAATTGTGTGTAGAAGTGTTGAACTATTGAGAATAACAGAGCTTGTAAAGAATTGTAAGCTTGTTATGTATTCTAAATGTGTTAAGTATCCTATTTATAATAGTTTGGGAACACAGGTTTCCTTGTAAGTAGTAGAGGTAGTGAAGAGATGGGGAGATGGAAGTCATGGGAATAATGATATAATCGTCTTGGAATTTTCGGGAAACCATTACTCCATTAACTGCTTCAATCTTTACCACTACTTTGTAACTTTCTAATCATAGGGTGTTGCCACGTCGCATGTTGTTGTAACCACCAGACCAAAGCCCTATGAATAATCCCCCTATGTAATTATTTTGATTTCTTGTAGGAGTTAGTGGAGTCATGGACTCAAAACACGTGAGTTTGTTGTATATAGTGTTGTTTGTGTCAACACAGTATGGTAATATCCTAGTATTCGCGATAATAACAAGGGGAAAGGTTGGCGTTGTATGGACAAGATGATGCACGTGAGCAAAGGGAAAAGGGATAAAGGCTAGCAAGGCGTCAAGGCTGACGCTAGTTCTAGCACTAGCGATGTTGCTAGCAGCGCCAATATTAGCACTGGTGCTAGCGCTAACGCTAGCAGTGTTGCTAGCACCGATGGTAGTTTGTATTTGGTGTCTTTTTTCTCTCATTTTGTTGGTGGTGGGACCATTTCCTGTGCGCTTTTGGTGTTGGCACTCATCTGACCTTATGCAATTGTTATAGAACATATTCAAAGAGTTCATCCGTGGAAGTTTGTGACTTGAGATGATGTTCAATGCAACTTTGCATTTAGATGGTATGCATCTAAATTTACGTTTTTATTCAGAGATAATATGGTATTCATCGCGAATGTTCATAGTTTTGTACAATCAACATACTCTGATTGATACAAATAATTTGCATGGGTGCGCATGAAATATCAAGGGTTTAGCCTGGTAAAGCCCTGAAATTTCTACAAATGCATATATATGCAAAAAGAGCTACAAAGCTAATTTTAGTCATGAGCTGATTATGCGTTCTCAATTCTCTTGCGGATGTAAGATATAAGTATGTATTTATAATTCTGATACGTTGAAGTGAAGACATGGACGAACATCTATTTTCAAGGATGTGTTTCCCCATTGCTCACCCGTTTGTAGGTTTTTTATTTTGTTGGTAAAGTGAAGTGTGTAGCAGTC
Organism: Papaver californicum; assembly: GCA_023531435.1. Taxonomy (NCBI): domain Eukaryota; kingdom Viridiplantae; phylum Streptophyta; class Magnoliopsida; order Ranunculales; family Papaveraceae; genus Papaver; species Papaver californicum. The sequence continues at coordinate 2,023,350 of JAJJMC010018788.1, forward strand.
CATTTGTAGGAGTTGTAAGAACATCTTATAGAAGTCTCTGACATCTGTCTGTTCGCCGTGAGAGTTCCAGGATGAGTTTATATTCGTTTATTTCCATGTTATCATGTATTGATATGAATCACTTGCGCTTGGAGTATCCTGACCCATCATAGCCATATTTCTGAAGTGAGACCATAGCCGAAGAAAAATAATAAATAGTTGATGAAGATAACAGGACCGAGATGGATCAAGCCAGGGGACATAAGCAAGGCATGATAATTATCTTCAAAATCAATATGATGAACTCGTCATTGAATCCCCCGATAGCGACAGCTTGCTAGACAATATTTTAGAATCTTGAGAATGAGGAGCCTGAATCTGAAGTGGTTATGCTCGTTGAGTTTCCATCATGTGTTGGAGATGGTTGTGGTTGCCTTGTTACAAATGATAACTGAAAGGAGTATCATGACCATAGTAATTGTCCCTGAGGGCTTGCTCGAAGAATGAGAGGACATGATGGAGTCACCTTGAGAACTTCAACTTTATAACGTGTCATCAATAACAGACTTGTATGGTTGAATTAAGCAGCAACAACAGGGGCGTAGTCCCCATTCTGGACGTGATCAAATAAGATGATAGAGGTTCCCAGTCGTATGTGAGTTCTGATGTAAAAATATTATGTTGACCATGCTTTGCTATTTATAACACCGGATTGGCTCTGGAAATCACATCGGTTAGATGAAATTGAATTGATTTTTCCAATCAATATCAACCCCCCAAGTGTAAAAGGTGTTCATTGACTAGATGTGAGATATATTAAACGAGATTCACATAAACATGACACTTATGGATGAAGGATTATTGTGTCTCCTCTATGTGCTTTCTTCAAGACCATTAGGGCTTGGTACTCCCTCACGCGTTGTGACAATTCATCCCAGCATCTATTTTCCCACAAGGGATGAGATTTATGGCTACATCACGCAGGGTTCGTCCAAGCATGACTACGAAAAACATGGCTACAATAAACACGTTATGGCTAAGCATGGTATGACCAAACATGGATACGACCATCATGAATACGACAATCACGACCACGACAAGAATGGATACAACCAAGCAAGGTTACAACCAAACGAGCTTGGCGTTGTGCTCTTGGCCAAGCAAGAGATGACGCCAACCTCTCGAGGCACACTAGGCGTTTTGAGTACTCTCCACTTATTGTGCTTGTATAAGCTCAAATTGAGAATATCAAAAACTCAACTAGGTGAGCTCTGGTATTGCATATGTATACATATTTTATAGAAATGCTATAAGTTTAGTGCAAAATGCCTATAACTATTAATAAAATATGTATTTTCAATTCGAAAGTAGGATAGGCATCCAAGCTTTATATTTATGATACGAGACAAAAATAGATTTGCAAATTCAATGGTTCTGATCAGGGACAGAAAAATTTACAATTTTCGCCTTTGTCAAAATTCCACCATCTATAATATCATTTTCAATTACTAGTCAATCATGGATATGAAGTTAACTTTGTTAAATTTATAGGAATTTCTTTGATTATTACGATGAAAGAACGTGAGTCAACTCTTCCCATTGACTCAGTGAAACTATAATACATTTATGTCATTCGCCTCTGCCTCAAATAGGAATACACAAGTCCTTTGAATGAATATTCAGTTACGATTAATCATTTTTTAGAACCAACTAGCCGAAGCAGTCATTGGACATCCTTCATTAATTGCATATAAATCTACTTGCGCTAATCCACGTTTTTAATGAAGTTGCAAAGTCTCAAAGACAATCTAAAGATGATGGGATGTAACTACAGAGTCTCGTCAAAAAAAATGGTAAGGAGGAATCCCTATATTTCCCTTAGGAACACACGGTTAGTATTCATTAGGGTGTTCAACATGCCCCTTTATTATTATGTTCTTTTATGCGAGTTAAGAAGTTCTAAAGAGTTATCACTTGAATATATATATATATATATATATATAATATCCAGGATTTTTAAATTGCCAACTTTAAAAATTGTCAAATTACTGACTTATAGAAGAATGAACACTTTTGACAGTATCTTAATGGGCTAATTAAGCATTGAAAATGAATTCGTAGAGCTTACCAAGATAAATAAAATTGAATTCTTAAACAACTTCAATTCTCCTTTTTTTCTCGTCATTTGTGTCAAAACAAGACATCCCCATTGACATGCCAACATATGGTTAACTAAATGTCCACTTTCGCGGTATTTGAGTCAGTAAAGAACTTAAATTGAACCAATTATAATAGAATTATAGTTAAACTAGGAAAAGAATATGATTAAATTATAGGAATACTGAAAGGAATGAGAAGAAATTTGAAATAAATCAATCAAAAATGAAGAAATTGAGTAAAACTAAAGAAATTGGAATTTCTATTTTTTGAATCGAGCAAAGTAATTGGAACTATTATCAAAATTTGATACTTCAATTGTAATAAATTGAAGGCAATTTGGATTTTTGTTTTGTGAAAGTCGATCGACTTTGATGTAATTCAGGAGAAATTGAAAACAAAATTGAAATTGAGGAGGGATAAAATGTTAGATCACACAAAGCATTTTAGCCACTCTAATACCCTGTTGAAGAGCCTCATAAATTTGGCCCAATTATCCAAGTGAATCTCCTAGTTAGAAATGCACAATGGTGCCACTAAACTTAGGGTTGTGGAAAAAAAGTGTCGAACATGATTGTGGTAAGAAAGTTATATCTAGTCTAGCAACCATAGGAAGACGTTCTTCTACTTCTCCATAAACATAAGTCGTTTTCAGAAGTCATAAACAAAAAAAAAAATACTTCAAAAAAAGGTTATGTTTTCAGAAATCATGAGTTTGAAAAAAAAACGTTGGATTAACTAGTTGTTAGGCCAAGTCCTATGCACATAGCAAATTGACTAGTTTGCCCATGTTGAGCCACTATAGGCAGGTCAAATGGGCAAATTGGCTGGGCAAACTGACGTATTTGCATGTTTGCCCAGTGCGGTAGAGTATCTATCGAGCGATAGAGACTTTGTCGCTGAGTTCTAATCTCAGCCTTTTATTAATTTTTCATCCAATAATCCCTATGTAATTTATAATTTCGATCATGACCTTTCATTGTGGTAAATCCAACGATTGTTTTTGATTTTATGTAATTTCACACTAATCACTTCTAATGTAATTTTTAATTTTAATTATATGTAATTTGATTTCAAAACGGATAAGCAAGCTGAAAAATTTGATTAAATTAACTAAAACTATATTAAAACACTAATCTCCATTATATTACATCCAATTAATTTACTATATAAACTTGGGAAGTAAGAACTTAAATAAACACTTCAATAAAAATGTCGGACAATCTTTGGCCTCATGTTTATCTTAATTTGACGTAACATCAAATCGATTCGCTCTTTTAACGACAACTTTGACTTGGCTAACATCCAAAACTTGAAGACCTCTTTGCTTTTAATCATTCTATGTTTTTTTATAACCATCACATAACTTACTAATAGCAGCTTCAAGTATGACTCCGGAAATATCAACTTGGGTTGCATTTTCTTCCATTTTATTTTATTTTATTTTTTGTAAATAATTAAGGGTATTTAATTAGACAAATTATGTAAAAGTGGTGTGTAATTTTTTTTTAAAAAGTAACGTATTTGTAGGCAAAGGAGAGTAGGTCGGTGAATACCTAGATTCTACCGAGTGACATAGTTTAGGTCGTTGGGGACCAAGTTTTGATCGTCAGCGACTAATACTCCGTCGCTCGGTAGAATCTTAGTCGTTTACTAAATTTTCCATAGTGGCGCGGCTAGTTTGTCCTGCCATTTGGGATGGCAAACTAGCCAATTTGCCCGTCTAGATAGGACTTGGCCTTAGCAACTTGATGATGCTCATTTTGCTAGTTTTTTAAGTGATTTTGATGGTTTTGCCAATTAAAACCAAACTATGCGAATTTGCTAAGTGACCAAGTCCATTGGACTTGCCATAAGAAGAAGGGATTAAACGTGGTCACACTCGTAAATAAACGACCTAGTACCACATTCCCATGGCCCCTCAAGATTTTTTTGCCAAACCACACTTGAATATAAGGAAATAAAAAAAATGGAAACGCAAAAAAATTAGGGCAAAAAACATTTGAATACAAAAATCCCAAAAAACTTCTCAAACCCAACTCCTAATGATCTTTCATCATTAAATCAGAGAACTCAAGATCACTTAACTACTATCCACTGACCTACTGTTTCTTTAAGATTTGATCAATATGTTTCTCATTCTTTCTCTTCTACACTCTCCTCGTATACCCAAGAATCACTTTCAGGTTTTTTCTCTTGCTTTACTGTTTTTCGAACTCCATTTTGGCAAAAGAGGAACAGATAGAAGAAAGGGATTTGAGTTATCATTCAGGGTGTTAAAGTCATTTGCTTAATTTCTGGTTTGTTTTTTCTATTTATTCGTCTTAGTATGATCTCTAGTTTAGTGTAGAAAATGGGGAAAGGAAGACCTAAGTCAGTTGAGAAAGGTGTGTTAGCTCTGGGACCATTTACCGTGCGCATGAAAATGGTATGCATCTAAATTTTCGTTTTTATTCAGAGATGATATGGTATTTATCGCGAATGTTCATAGTTTTGTATAATCAGCGTACTCTGATTGATACAAACAATTTACATCGATGCGCATGAAATAACAAGGGTTTAGCCTGGTAAAGCCCTGAAAATTCTACGGGCGCATATATATGCAAAAAGAGCTACAGAGCTAATTTTAGCCATGAAATGATTATATATTCCCAATTCTCTTACGAAATGTAAGATAACAGTATGTATTTATAATTCTGATGCCGGGTCAGAATTTATACATATTTATTTTGTGTTTCTGCTTCTAGAAAAAAAAAAGAAAATTATAATTTTCTCCCTTGTCAAAAATTCACCATCAACAAAGGTGATGGGAGATATTAACGTTGTGAGGATGTTGGAGATGGATGGAGCTAGTGCTGGCCGGAGCTAGCGCTGGAGAATACCAGAGCTGGAGAAAAAGCTAGCACTTGAAGGAGCTACCGCTTAAGAATCCCCAGGATGGAGAAAAAACTAACGATGAGAAGGAGCTACTGATGGAGACGGGGATGAATGGAGCTATAGATGGATAGAGAGCTAACATAGAGCATAGAGCTAGCATTGGGAATCATTTAGCATTGGATGAAGGGCTAGCGCTATAATCAACTAGCATTGGAGAGTCCCAGAGATGGAGATTCCCGCATAGAATTTTCTATTAGCGCATTGTTCAATCCGGAGGCTTTAGAAACTTTATCCGATGTCCGATTTCAATGGTTGACCACAATTTTCGATCGAAAAAGAACCACCTTTCATCTATCGAAGGAAAATTCAAGTTTTGAGTTAATTTGGTGGGTAAAAAACGCATTTTGAATTGTCATCAAGGGAAACCTTAAAACTTTCAGACTTTATGCACTTCACCGCGATGGTCGTATCTCCTAAAAACCTTTTGATACGTTGAAGTGAATACATGGACGAACATATATTGTCAAAGATGCGTTTGTAGGTTTTTATTTTGTTGGTAAACTGATGTGTGTAGCAGTCCATTTGTAGGAGCTGTAAGAACATCTTATAGAAGACTCTGACATCTCTGCTCGTCGTGAGAGTTTCAGGATGAGTTTATATTCGTCTATTTCCATGTTTTCATGTATTGATATGAATCACTTGCGCTTGGAGTATCCTGACCCATCAGAGCCATATTTTCAAAGTGAGACCGTAGCCGAAGAAAGATAATAAATAGTTTATGAAGATAACATGACCGACATGGATCAATCCATGGGGACAGAAGCAGGGCATGATAATTATCTTCAAAATCAATATGACGAATTCATCAATGAATCCCGCGATATCGACAGCTTGCTAGCCAATATTTCAGAAGCTTGAGAATAGGGAGCCTGAATTTTAAGTGGATATGCTCGTTAAGTTTCCATCATGTGCTGGAGATGGTTGTGGTTGCCTTGTTGCAACTAATACATGAAATGAGTATCATGACCATAGTAGTTGTCCCTGAGGGCTTGATCAAAGAATGAGAGGACATGATGGAGTCACCTTGAGAACTTCAACTTCAGTATAACATGTCATCAACAATAAACTGGCGTTGTTGAATTAAGCAGCAACAACAGGAGCGCAGTCCCCATTCTGGACGTGATCAGGTAAGATGATGGAGGTTCCCAGTCGTATGTGAGTCCTGATGTAAAGATCTTATGTCGACCATACTTTGTTATTTATAACACCGAACTGGCTATTTACAATCTTCACCTTTGTCAAAATCCAACCATCTACAATATCATTTTCAATTACTAGTCAGTCATGGATATGAAGTTAAATTTGTTAATTTTTGAGGAATTTCTTTGATTATTACGATGAAATAACGTTAGTCAACTCTTCCCATTGGCTCAGTGAAACTATAATACAATTATGTCATTCGCTTATGCCTCAAATAGGAATACACAAGTCCTTTGAATGAATATTCAGTTGAGATTAATCATCTTTAGAACCAACTAGTGGAAGCAGTCATTGGACATCCTTCATTAATTGTATATAAATCTACTTGCGCTAATCCACGTTTTTAATAAAGTTGCAGATTCTCAAAGACAATCTAAAGATGATGAGATATAACTTCAGAGCCTCGTCAAACAAAAATGGCAAGGAGAAAGCCTTATATTTCCCTTAGAAACACAGAATTAGTATTCATTAGGGTGTTCAACATGCCCCTTTATTATTATGTTCTTTTATGCGAGTCAAAAAGTTCTAAAGAATTATCACTTGGATATATATTTAATATCCAGGATTTTTAAATCGCCAACTTTTAAAATTGTCAAATTACTGACTTATAAAAGAATGAACACTTTTGACAATATCTAAATGAGTTAATTAAGCATTGAAAATGAATCCGTAGAACTTACCAAAATAAAATAAAATTGAATTCTTAAACAACTTCAATTTTCTTCTTATTCCCGTCATTTGTGTCAAAACAGGACATCCCTATTGGCATGCCAACATATGGTTAACTAAATGTCCGCTTTCGCGATATTTGAGTCGGTAAAGAACTTAAATTGACCAATTATAATAAAATTGTAGTTAAATTGGGAAAATAAAGAAATTGATTAAAACTAAAGAAATTAGAATTTCTAATTTTTGAATGGAAGAGATTAATCGAAGGATTATTATCAAAATTTGATACTTCAATTGTATAAATTGAAGGCAATTTGGATTTTTGTTTATAAAAGTCGATCGACTTTGATGTAATTCAAGAGAAATTGAAAACAAAATTGAACTTGAGGAAGTTAAAACGTTATTTCACACAAAGCATTTTAGTCACTTTAATACTCTGTTGAAAAGCCTTCTAAAGTTGGCCCAATTATCCAAGTGAATCTCCTAGTTAGAAATGCAAAATGGTGCCACTAAACTTAGGGTTGTGGAAAAAAAGTGTCGAACATGATTGTGGTAAGAAAGTTATATCTAGTCTAGCAACCATAGGAAGACGTTCTTCTACTTCTCCATAAACATAAGTCGTTTTCAGAAGTCATAAACAAAAAAAAAATACTTCAAAAAAAGGTTATGTTTTCAGAAATCATGAGTTTGAAAAAAAAACCATTGGATTAACTAGTTGTTAGGCCAAGTCATATGCACATAACAATTTGACTAGTTTGCCCATGTTGAGCCACTATAGACAGGTCAAATGGGCAAATTGGCTGGGCAAACTGACATATTTGCATGTTTTCCCAGTGCGGTAGAGTATCTATCGAGCGATATAGACTTTGTCACTGAGTTCTAATCTCAGCCTTTTATTATTTTTTCATCCAATAATCCCTATATAATTTATAATTTCGATCATGGCCTTTCATTGTTGTAAATCCAACGATTGTTTTTGATTTTATGTAATTTCATACTAATCACTTCTAATATAATTCTTAATTTTAATTATATGTAATTTGATTTTAAAACGGATAAGCAAACTGAAAAATTTGATTAAATTAACTAAAACTATATTAAAACACTAATCTCCATTACATTACATTCAATTAATTTACTATACTACGTTCTTTTATAAGATATAAACTTGGGAAGTAAGAACTTAAATAAACACTTCAATAAAAATGTCGGACAATCTTTGACCTCATGTTTATCTTAATTTGATGTAACGTCAAATTAATACGCTCTTTTAACGACAAATTTGACTTGGTTAGCATTCAAAACTTGGAGACCTCTTTGCTTTTTATCATTCTCTGTTTTTTTATAACCATCACATAGCTTACTAATAGCTGCTTCAAGTATGACTCCAGAAATATCAAGTTGGTTTGCAATTTCTGTCATTTGAAAAAAATTTTGTAAATAATTAAGGGTTTTTAATTTAAAAAATTATGTAAAAAAGGTGTATAAAAAGTTTAGAAAATAACGTATTTGTAGGCAAAAGAGAGTAGGTCGGTGAATACCTAGATTCTACCGAGTGACATAGTTTAGGTCGCTGGGGACCAAGTCTTGATCGTCAACGACTAAGACTTCGTCGATCGGTAGAATCTTAGTCGTTTACTAAATTTTTCATAGTAGCCCGGTAGTTTTCCCTACCATCTGGTATGGCAAACTAACCAATTTGCCCGTCTAAATAGGACTTGGCCTTGGCAGCTTGATGCTGCTTCTTTTGCTAGTTTTCCAAGTGAGTTTTATGGTTTGGCCAGTCTTTAGAGCAAATCGAGTTGGCAAATGGGTATATTAGGGGGTTTTCCCATCGAGGCTCATAGAAAGTCGATCGTCTATGTTTGAGACGATCGACTCACATTGAGTCGCTTGGCCTAGCATGGGCCGAGCGGCTCAATGAGATTCGACAACGGTCGAATCTCAATGGGTCTCTTGCAACGACTCAATTCTTCCTTATAAATTCAAACATTTTCAACTCCAAAATCACACCTTCTCCACTTAAATTTTTTTATACTCAAACTCTTCTTCTTAACTTGTATTAAAAAAATTAGAAAAAAATGAATGTCAGAGTTCATACTCAAAAATATACTCAAGAAGAGGATTTATCTCTTTGTAAAGCATATGTATTTAATAGCATAAGAAATGTTTCTACTGGCCAACTCATGTCGCACACGTCTTTTTGGCATAACATTTTCACTATGTTTGTTGCAGAAATCGGGAACCCAAGAAACCGTCATGCTCTTGGGTTTTAGAGTCGTTTTCAAGCAATTAGTCATTCAGTCATGTGATTCCCTGTTCAAGTAAGGGTAATTAATCGAGAAAAATTTAACGGTGTGACTGAAGATGAAGTGATCCAATTAGCTCTAGATGTATATCATGAAAATTACGACAAACCTTTTTTGTACGAAACTTGTTTCAACATCCTTAGATATCTTCACAAATTTGACCCTTTTATGTAATGATGTAGTTTCCTTTTAATCTTATGTAGTTTGCTTTAAGAAAAGACGTTGTTGAGATTTAATTGAATGTGAAATAAAATTAGTAGTTTTTTTATAGATTAATTTTGATTACGTAAATAATTAGTTTCTTAATCTCAATTTAAATTACAAATATTAAATAAAACGAAACTACTCATTCCTAGGATAATTAGGTGGATAATAATCGGCTTGGTACTGGCCCTGGTCAAGCAAATCCCCAAAACCTTGGTTTGCTCCTGGTTGAGATCCTTTAGATCCAATGAATTCACAAGACTGAACTGGAGATGCGCCAAATTCTATGTGTCTTCAGTAATCTTGATTTTGATCTTGCGGACTGCCACGACGAGACCTTGGTTGTAGAGGTTGCACATGATATAAAGACTGGTTTTGTGTATCTCGCACTATTTCCCCATGGTGAGAAGGTGTTGCTCAAAAAAGTCCTGCAAGATAGGGATTGAGGACTGTGGTCTGCGTCAGTGCCCGCAAACGTTTATTGTACATACGCCTAGTCAACTGATTTCTTAATTCCATATGATTCATATATTCTATACATTGTTCAACAGTTGTTGTTGTGCATGTATAAGAATTAGTTCGCTCCATATCTTGCGAGACATTTGGAACTATCTTAGGTTGTCCTTGTAGTTGATAGGTATCGATCTCCTGATAGACACATTTTTGTGTCTAATTTGCGCCCGATTATCCGTTTCGATAGTATTCGATTTTGTACTTATTATATCCTTTTATGTCTTTATAGGTACTTTTGAGAAATAAACATTTGCGGAAAAATCGGCTCGAAAAGAGATAAAGGCACCCAGAAAAGTGATAAAAGGCACCCTCACTTTGGATTGGGGGCACCCCCTTTTACATTTCAAAAACCGATTTTAGCGGGAACCCTAGTCTTATCGAAGAGAAACTGCTGATAACCTTTTTGTACGTGATTTTAGGGATTTTTGGTACTTCCATTTGACCCAAAAGCAAGAAGAGATCAAAACAAGATCAAACACGTCAAGCAACAACCTTTCATGCCGTGAAAAATGCTTTAAAACCGAGTTGTAGCCGGAGGAAAAAAAAAGATCACGCTGTGACAAAGTCAAATAGGAATTCAAGTTGGATTGGGACTCTTATTTGAGTCCTTATCAATGAAGGAAGATCCCTAGGGTTAGTAGAGACTATAAATAGCAAGAGAAACCAAGAGAATAGGGAGGGACAGTGGTCGGAAAAAAATTAAGAGAAACATGAAAATTCTGCTGCTGGCCGGAGAAGAAGAAGACAGCGATAGTAGAAACTGTCGCTGATACTGTTGCTGAAACAGTCGCAGGTTCAGCTACTTTACTGTTTAAACAGAACACTTACATAAGTTGCTTGTTTCCTGTTGCTTTTCTGCTGCTGTAACACGCTGAACCACTTCACTGTAACGCTTAAAAGCGTATCAAATCAGCTGTGTTACTTCCTTTTAGCCTTTGTAAACACCTTTTGAGCAATGAAAGATTATTCTGAGTATGTTTTCTCTACGATGAGCTAATCATCATTACCGGGACGACGGAGGAAGCTTTTTCTCCAATAATTAAGTGGTAATTCTATTTTATTTATTTATTTACAATTCTTTTATCATTAATTGCTTGATTAAAATTGAAAAATGGTTATTCTTAAATAGTTGTGTTCTCTTTTGATGAGTCATGCTTAGTTAACTACTCTTGATGTCTCATGCTTAGGATTTACAATTATTCTTCTAAAAACCTATCTTTGGCATATTTGGATTAAATCGAAAAAAGAATTGCATGATTTTATCACTTAAGTTATTGGTTAAAAGTGGAATCCTTGGTCCTGGTTCTTCCCATTATTTTTAAATCATCTTAACTTTAATCTGTTTTATTTTCTTTTGTTAAATTTTAGGTATAGAAATTAAACCTTCACAAGTCCGAGAATCGAATCTTTTTACCACTATATTAAAACCACATCATCTCCCAACTCAATTCTGGCAAATCAAACCCAACCAAGGAATAACAAGGTACATAAGGTCCTCTTGGTTGGGCTGATGAAGTAGAAGCTTCTGCTGAAGTATAAATAACTAAAGATGGAACCAATGGTGTGGGTTGTGTCGGTATAGGAAAGCCCAAACTTCGTCTTCCTATTGAGGCAATATCAATCCCATATATGTTCATAACATCTACATTAATTACCGGCTTCACGATTGATTTGTACCATTGGTCGTATGCATCTTCATCACAAAGTGCACAATAACGATCATACCTTTTCCATCCCAGATCCATTCGACTTATGTATTCCGTTCCCATAACGGTTGATGGTGGAAGATTTTTGGGAATACCATATGCACCCACCAACAGTCTAGTACATCTCTCCCAAAAAAATAGACACCAATATCTCTGAGATGACTGTAGAATAACACGCGTTGTAGTGAATATTATTTGACCTCATTAGCTACATCAGAATTGAAATCCTCAAAATCCTCATAGGGGTTCCAAATAATATTTTATATCCTCCTAAGATCCATTTGGATTCTCCACATATGTATATGATCTCGCTCAGCGGTGTTTTGATTTTTCTTTTCACAGTTATTGGCTTCAAACTTTACCACAATTGGGAAAAAGTTTCTATCGAACACCTTTAGTCTTGGTAGACAAATATTGGTATATGTATACCACCACAGCTGAAGTAAACAACGTACGATTAGTTTAACTTGCTATAAATATTTGAAAACTTATATAAACTTGTACGATTAGTTTATCATATTTACCTTAACGATTCCCCAAACACCTTCGATGCTTGGCTCACCCAAGCAGGCAATATCGAGACTGACGTATAACTTGGCCAATATAGAGGACCCCCAATCATAACTGACAACCTTTTTTTAAATCTTGCAATGCCTCTAGCAATCCTGGTAGTACACTACTATTTGCGTCGGGGAAAACACACGCACCAATTACCCATAAAATAAAAACCTTTGCAATTTTTGTAACGTATTCCTGGTCTGGATTTTCTCTTACAAAGTCTTATATAATTTATCGGATATAAATGCCTTTAAACCGACATTAGGAATCCCCATACCTCTTAGATCCGTATGCTTGCGTGTCGTTACTTGAAAATGCAAAGGAAGTTCATCTTTATATCGATCATTTGACAACCAACCTTGTCGGTCAAATGGAACATTCTGTCCCTTTCCAGAAGGTATCCCAAGCAGGAATATAAATCTAACGGTGTTATTCATGAAAAAACATTAAAATTGTTAATTTTATATATGAATCGTATTTTTCGCATAAAAATTATAAATCAAAATATATGACGCACCTATTTCGAAGTTATCAAAATGGAATGTTTGTGTAGTATGCCACCAATGTTCCAACATCATCAAAATGAATTTGACCGAATATCTCTTCACCTCGATATGGTACAAAGTCCTCCAAGGAAATCTATTCACAATAATTTTATAAACTGGTTTGATTTCATACCAACAACTTCTTGTTTTTTGACGTTTGACATCTCGGTCTGCTACTGAAGATACATGACCTTGACTTGTGGACTGTTTCTCGACTAGAAACTATATTAGGATTCTCTTCATCCGAAAGTTCATGTTGAGTCGGTAGAGGTCGAGTTTACCTATTTCTGGGTGGTTTTCTATTTCGACTAATATTTTTAGATTGAGACATTCTTTTTTGAAAAAAATATTTAGAGAAGCGGAATATGAAGATTTTTTATAGAAGATTGTAGAGAAGGTTGGTTTAGGTGTGAGTAGAAAAGAATGATTTTGAGTTAAATTTATCGGGGATAATATTATAGCCGTTGGATTAAAGCCGTTGGGATATGACCGTTGTCGAGGCATTAAGAGCCGCTCGGTCTATATTGCCTTGTTCAATTTATATTGCACCTTTTAGCCCATTTTTCACTGTCCAAAACAAAATTTACTCATCCATCTGGCTTGACATTTAGCAAATTTATCATGTCCACTGGAATTGCTCTTAACTCCAAACTAAGCAAATTTGCCAAGTGACCAAGTCCATTGGACTCGCCCTAAGAAGAAGGGATTAAACGTGGTCACACTCGTAAATGAACGACCTAGTACCACATTCCCATCGCCCCTCACGATTTTTTTTTTGCAAAACCACAGTTGACTATAAGTAAAAAAAATGGAAACGCGAAAAAATTAGGGCAAAAAGCATTTGAAAACAAAAATCCCAAAAAACTTCTCAAACCCAACTCCTAATGATCTTTCATCATTGAATCAGAGAACCCAAGATCACTTAACTACTATCTACTGACCTACTGTTTCTTTAAGCTTTGATCAATAGGGTTGTCATTCTTTCTCTTCTACACTCTCCTCGTATACCCAAGAATCACTTTCAGGTTTTCTCTCTCTTACTTTTACTGTTTTTCGAACTCCATTTTGACAGAAGAGGAACAGATAGAAGAAGGGGATTTGAGTTATCATTCAGGGTGTTAAAGTCATTTGCTTAATCTCTGGTTTGTTTTTTCTATTTTTTCGTCTTAGTATGATTTCTAGTTTAGTGTAGAAAATGGGGAAAGGAAGACCTAGGTCAGTGGAGAAAGGTGTGTTAGGGAATAACAATGCTTCTTCATCAGAAGAAGTACAAGTGAAGAAGGTAATACCACAAGGTCCAGTATATTATCCAACTGATGAAGAGTTTAAAGACCCATTAGACTACATATACAAGATTAGGGTAGAAGCAGAACCATATGGAATATGTAGAATTGTTCCTCCTAACAATTGGAAACCCCCTTTTGCTTTAGATTTAGAATCATTTACTTTTCCTACTAAAACACAAGCTATACATCAATTACAAGCTAGGTCAGCATCTTGTGATCCTCAAACATTTGAATTGGAATATAATTGGTTTTTAGAAACTCAATTTGGAAAGAGAAATAGGAAAAAATTGGTTTTTGAAGGTGAAGATTTGGATTTTTGCAAGTTTTATAATGCTGTTAAGCGTTATGGAGGTTATGATAAGGTTGTTAAGGAGAAAAAATGGGGTGAAGTTTATAGGTTTATTGTGGGTTCAGCTGGTGTGGGAAAGATTTCTGAGTGTTCGAAACATGTTTTGTCTCAGTTGTACCGAGAACATTTATATGATTATGAAATGATTAACAAGAAGAAGCCTATGACTTTGAAAAAATGCAAGAGAGGAATGAGGTGTGATAGGGTTAAGAATGTTGAGGACCAGCAGTCAGATGCTGCTTCAACTAGTATTTCCTTCAAGAGGAGAAGAAAGAATTCACATGGAGACATAATCAAAGATGACAAGTTAAAGAAGAAGAAAGACGAATTAGATGAGTTTGATCAGATTTGTGAACAATGCAAAAGTGGGTTGCATGGAGAAGTTATGCTTTTGTGTGATAGGTGTAATAAGGGTTGGCATATTTATTGTCTTTCACCGCCTCTAAAGCAAGTGCCTACTGGAAACTGGTATTGCTTGGAATGTGTGAATTCTGAGAAAGATAGTTTCGGGTTTGTGCCCGGTAAACGCTTCTCTTTAGAAACATTTAGGCGTCTAGCTGATAGGGCTAAGAAGAAGTGGTTTGGTTCAACAACGCCATCTAGAGTGGAGATAGAGAAAAAGTTTTGGGAAATTGTGGAGGGTTCAGTTGGTGAAGTTGAAGTTATGTATGGCAGTGATTTGGATACTTCTATATACGGAAGTGGATTTCCTCGCGTTGAGGACTCAAGGCTGCCAGCAGTTGAGGTTGAGGTTTGGGACAAATATACATCTAGTCCATGGAATCTCAATAATTTACCCAAATTGCAAGGATCGATGCTTCAAGCAGTTCATGAAAATATTGCTGGTGTGATGGTGCCCTGGTTGTATATCGGGATGTTGTTTTCATCGTTTTGTTGGCATTTCGAGGATCACTGCTTTTACTCGATGAATTATTTACATTGGTACGTACTTTCTTTTACTTGACATGTCTTTGGTTCTCTATAGAAATGCAGTCAGAGTTGGATAATCTTTGTGTTGTATTTTGGTTGAAAGCTAGACTGAAAGTTTAGAAATACATTTGCTGCCATTTCATGCCATCAACGATTAGATAACATGTTTCCTTTCTTCCTTATCCACTCGGGTCATTCTTTAGAAGGTAGCATGACTATTAAACCACCCGGGCAACAATGGTACCATTTTAATGGTTACTATAAGTCTGTAACAATGCCATCAAGTCAGATCAGTGGAAGGAACCCAATAACATATTCTCAAGAAAATGCTGTCCTGTGCTGATATGTTACAAAGAGCCAAATCTTGAGTTGGTGTGTGTTGGGGATGGACCCATTTGTGCTCAAAAGAAGTAAGAAAAGAAAGAATTAATAATGCTGTGAAGATGATAAGACCTTATATAGGAGAGAAGTGACTCAGCTTGGAGTTGGATTGCGTACCCTTCTTGACTTTCCACTGATTGTTAGGTTGCTAGGGTTCTCGATGTTGATATTAGGTTTCGTATGTAGACTTTTTCAGTTAGATCCTTTCTTATTACACTGCTATCATAACGAAGTGAAGGTATTTCTGGAATACTCATGTCGACAAATTGACCCCCTGTATCATTTATTAGTACCTTCACCTAGTACTCTTCGATACTACAGTCAAGGTAAAAAAATCATGTTATCCACGGAAACAAATATCATATATATTTATCCACGGAAACAAATATCATATATATTATGGAACCTGCATCAAAGTCACCTTAAATTCGCCAGATTTATTTTATCTTCACGCCACTTATCTTTTTGTTTACGAGGGTCACTTGAGCAACGTCCCTGTGTTACTTATTCTCAATCGTTAGATCATCTTATGATGTTGGACAGTCAATGCTATCATCCATTGAAGGTGTACTCATACTCAAATGCTCGTACTCTAGTTGTGCACATTTCGACCTGAACTCAAATTAGGGTACTGTTGGGCTCCGAGTTTAGACTTCCCTAGTTAGAATATATACTTTCTTTGACCGAGGCATTAGATGACCTACTTACTTCAATCTACCTTTAGGTTAAGCAGACACCCTGGGTATGTGTTTTTTCCCCTTCTTTTGGTGTCTTAAAATCATCTTCTTAGATTAAACTCCACAACTATAATGACGTGATGTTGGCTCAGCAAAGATCAAAGACTGACTGTAGCTCCTTTACTTAAAGAACTCACGTGGTTAAGTATTGAATTTTATTTTTAATTGCTGAATCGAAATACTACTTTCTCGTTGTATTTACAAAGGCTAAGGTATGCAAGCGAGCAAATGTCCATATTGGTGGAGCCTTGCAACTTTTGATTTTTCCGATATCTCCACCAATCAGAACCTTTATCTTTACTGCATTTGTTCAAGGTACCAAAGTTCCATTTATGCAGAATGAGCAGATTATTCATGTGTTAAATGATAACTTCACTTCATATAGGATAATGATAGCAAGTTGACCCATGTTTAGTATTTGAGTTATCAGTATTCAAGACTCCCAACAAAATTCAATAGTTTTCAGTGTTTGCACTAATCAGTCGCATTATCTGACCACATTCGGGTTAAGCACCAAAATTACCTTTATTGAATTTGTTTTTTCTATAATAATTTATACCGGCAACTTGCTTTTCTAGATGAGGTAGGATATCACAGTTCCCAATCAGGACGATAATTGTCTTCGCTATCCCAAATTCTGAAGTTATGAAGAAGTTAAGAAATTACTCTAGTTTTCTGTTGGCATTTTTGATTGCTTAACACATGTTACATAACTTTTATTAGCTGTAAGCAACCATCAATGTTATGCTATTGACTACAATTTTATTTCAGGGGGGAGCCAAAATGCTGGTATAGTGTTCCTGGTAGTGAAGCCCATGCATTTGAACAGGTAATTTGGCTAAGTAGTTGTTTTTAGGGCCCTCTGTTTTCGTATTAGCTTTATTGTTGTCGTATGACATTGCGAATGCTACTAAATCTTTTAATCAAAATAGCCGCATGCATACGACCTATCTAATCTGAAATTGTGTCACAATTGAGTTACGAATGGCAATGATAAAAGGACAGTGGCTGTTGCTCTTGAATATAGTCACTTCAGTTAGGAATACAGCTTTAGTTATTTAACTTATTTTCTTTTCTTGCCGTTGTAGTGATGTACATCAATGCGTTGTTGTGTTCTGAATAATTCATGTGTTCTTGCTGCTTATTCACAGATCCTGTTTCAGGTTTTGGATACTGAATAAGAACCCTTGCACATTTAGAATACAGATTGGTTATTGTCAACTTTCTTTACAAACACAGTACTGGAGTTACTGGCAACAAAATACACAGTAGCATGACCTGTTCACTTTATGTTTAATTAAAATTGTCTTGTATTTAAATTTTGCAGAGATATTGAGTTGGAACTGATTCAAATTCAAGTCTAATGATCTGTTTTGTGTGTGAACTGGATTCTTAGTTTCACTGCACAAAAGCCCCCTTTCTAGTGAAAAGTGGAGGATTTTTCTGGACTTGAGTATTCAACCTCGCATTCTCTTTTATTCTGCACTTTGCATTTATTGGTAGATGTCTTTTAATCAATGCTCAACTGAAAGGCCTTCTTACTTTGATGCATGAGTTCAAAGTATCCCGGTTCTTACTTTGCTATAATTGTCTTCCTGTGCTTGCAATTTATTAGAGAAATAATTAAGAATGCACGTATCTATTCTAAAGCGTGCCTCTCATTTAGAATTCGTGTTTTTGCAGGTTATGCGGAGCAGTCTTCCTGATCTATTTGAAACACAACCAGATCTGTTGTTCCAGCTTGTCACCATGTTGAATCCTTCTGTTTTGCAAGAGAATGGTGTTCCAGTATATACTGTACTCCAGGTTTGACTTTATGGTGCTTGAAGATATTTATTTGTACTGGAAGTTTCCATTATGCTGTTACACATCTCCCTCGAGCCTCCACATGCATTTATAAATATTTTCTCTACTTTTGGATCTTGGGTGCTATCATTGCTATGCTGCACCAGTACTCTTTACATAGTAACCAGATTCGTTTGATATCTTAATTTCTGTCCCATCTCTCATAGTATCTACTGTCTAAAAACATCCATCATATAATACTTTTTGTCAGTTAAGCTGTAGTGTAAGTTATTTATAATTTGGCTGTCATACCTTTTGTCTAAGTTAATCCTTATATTTAAGTTTCTTTTATGTTCTGTCAGGAGCCTGGGAATATTGTCATAACTTTTCCCAGGTCTTATCACGGAGGTTTTAATTTTGGTAAGCCACCTACCCCAATTTAAAGCGTTTTTAATGTGCCATATTACTTATTGTTATTGATAGTTACATTTCCGCTTAAAATCTGTGCTTGTTTTCAGGCTTGAATTGTGCTGAGGCTGTTAATTTTGCACCTGCTGACTGGCTGCCCCATGGTGGTTATGGTGCTGAGCTGTATAGGTTGTATCACAAGGCCGCAGTGTTATCTCACGAGGAGCTCCTGTGTGTGGTAGCTAAGGTTAGAAGATTTTATTTTAATTTCCGTCCAATCACTAAACTTTCTATTTTATTCGATGACACCCACCGTTTGCTTATTTGAAGTCATGAGGTTGACTGATATACAGTTATTATATTTTTATTTGACTGCATGTTTGATTACTACGTCCTCTTGGTTGTTCTTTTGCTCTATGGTTCTTCAAGTGAAATAATATTCATTTTGCTGTTTTGTAGTACTAGTATCAAACAGTTGTTTTGCTTAAAATCTGGTTTAGTAGATAGGGCTTTGTGGTTTCATCTTTTTTAAGTGTGATCCATCTGTCTTATTTTTTTTTTTGTGCTGAATCGCCAGGGTGGCTACGATGCAAAGGTGTCATCTTACTTGAAGAAAGAATTGCACAGAGTATTTACGAAAGAGAAAACTTGGAGGGAGCGTTTATGGAAAAATGGCATTGTGAAGACTTCCCCAATGTATGCACGTAAGCATCCTGATTATGTTGGAACGGAAGAGGTAAACCCATCTTCACCTGTCCCTTGAGACTAACTATCATTGCATAGATACTGATCTTGAGACGTTCCTCCGTGCTGGTAATTATTTTAAAATCCGGATGGCTTTACAGGACCCCACTTGCATTATATGCCAGCAGTATTTGTATCTTTCTGCTGTTGGATGCGGATGCAGACAATCCACCTTTGTCTGCCTGGAGGTATGGGAATTCAGCAATTGTACAGTTTGTAGTTTTATTTCTAATCTTAAGGAAAGTAAGAACTTCATTGCCAAAAAGAAAATACACCCTCTGTTTCAGCAAAAGGGTTACTACCATTTTTGCTGAAACAGAGGTAGTATTTAATTTGTTAAGTGAACGGTGATAAACCTTATACACAGAAGGACATACATTATTTACATCAAGAAATTGAAAAGTACTGCGTTACTGTTACTTTTTCGCTATTCATGTCTTCTATCACACCTGTCCTCTTTATTTTCTTTGTTACAATGAAAAACACATGGTTGCAAATAGAGATACTCAATTACAACGTCTAGTGTTTTCCAAAATTTTTTTATGCTAGTTTTACTTTCGCGGTTTCCTTTGGGTGTTGATGAGGAATCTTTCATTCAGTTGTTTAATTGCCACAATGAACCTGCCCTGTGCACATGTTGACACATATATGTATCAATACACGAGTAAAGTGGCCAGTGGAACTTAGTATAATGGTTCCATATAACAAGGAAATATGATTCCTAAAGTATCGTACTCAGACAAGGTTTCATGAGTCATCTTTTTGTTAAAGACAACTCTAATAACTCTGAATTAGACTAAAAGTTATCTTTCCTATATGAAGTGGATTTATGCTTTGCTATTTGTTGAAAATAAGCTTTTCAAATACAGAAATCTCCACCACATGTATGGAACAACCCAAAGTAATGTGGTTGTGCAGTCTAGTGTCTTGAATTTTCATCCATGAGTTGTATCGTCCGTTTACATGGATCCATTGACCGTCTTATGCAGGTGCAAATAGATAAATCTGACATTTGTGTGTGCTACTGCAAGTTTTAGTGGCCGTTGACCTGTTGTTATATGAATTTTAGACTTTGCCTTAGCATCTGTTTTTTCTTCTACTACTATCTTCTTATTTTTATTTTTTTCTTTGTGCATAGAATATTATCCTTTCATCAATTATTTTTTATTCAACAAAGGAATAATTCGTTGCGTCTTACGTACTAAGTTGTTTCTCTTATGTGGACAACATAGATTTCAGATGAGTTTTGTTTATCTTCCATTCATATGTTGTTTTATATTTATTATTGAACGTCATTTTAGTTTGTTGTCCTTCTAGACATAGCCGAACTATCACTAAATCTTTCTTATTCTCTTTTATCATAGAAACTTTGCAAGGTTCGGTTTACATTCAAATAATGATACTTCTCTTATGCAGCACTATGAACACCTCTGTGAGTGCAACCCTGCCAAGCAACGTCTTCTCTACCGTCACACACTTGCCGAATTGGAAGACTTGGCGCTTTTAGCTGACAACAGTGACTTTGATGAGGCATGCAAAATTAGAAGCTGCCGGCGACAACTTTCATGCTCTAATGATATACCTATTTTGGCAAAAGAGGTTAGCCCATACATAATTGCTAACTTAGTACTAGAATTAAATGATTTCGTTCTTTAACCGCTGTCCTTCTCTCATGATAAGGATCTTTTGTGGTAAATAAGATTTAATACTGGCCATATATCAGGCGCATGAATCTAAGATACTCTCCATAACGACGGGGCTTTTAAAATTGCTTCTTTACTATATTAATATGACACCTCTTGGAAAACGCCTCAAGACTTTGTTTTTTTTCCGCCGATAGAGCACCAAGGTAAATCTATCATGGAGTATTAAATTTAAGGACGGCAGTTAGAATCCCGTTTCTCCCTCTAAAGATAAAAAGTCATTATTAAACAGCATATAGGCGTTGAAGGTTAATGACTTACTCCCTCTTGGCTTCTCTAGAGTAAAGGGAGTATTAGCAATCTGTAGGTTCATTACAATGCATCCTTTTAGATGAATTTCATCGAGGTCCTGCGGATCCCACCAATCTAAAACAATTTTAACGCCGGTGGACCAGATCAGTCTCTTCTTTACAAGTTTCATCTTCTTATTCAATGCGCTGCTGGTAGAGCACTTAGGTAAAATCTTCATAACCATGGCGCTTCTGGTGAGTTGGAAGCTCCCTTTGTTAAAACCTCCTGAATTGTCAGATTGTTTCATTGCAGAAAAAGAATAAACAAAAATAGGATCGGAAAGGGAAGATCAAAGAACCAAGCAAAGAAGACCACCCATAGTCTAGAATCTGTGTCAACTCTTCAACCACACTCATGCACATGCACACACACACACACACCTCCTCATCCTAAAAAAGCTGTTTTCTATCTTGAATTTTCTAGATAGTCTTAAATCAACTAACATGAAAGGCTTTTTGAACTGGGAATCTCTTTTGTTACTCTCCTATATTTTGAAGACATGAATTTACTCATTCCTATTGGATAGAAAGTGTAATCTTTGCTGATCAAAGCAAAAGATAACTTAAGTTTTACTAGTCAAAAATATGTAAGTTCTGTTGAGATGGAACGACCCATATGAAGTTTTAGAGTGGTTTTACTTTTAATACCGATTGTTATCTTCGGCCAAATTTATAAGAACTAAGCCAGGGACAGATTTGATAAGTTGTAGCTGGTAAGGTAGTAATTGGGATTAGGTTTTCAGAACTTATCGACAAAGGTATGGTCTTGTGTAAGACCCTTGATTCAGAATACTAACATAGAGTCATAGACCTATGTAAGTCTTGCCTCATCTAGAGCAGTAGGAGCTTATTGCAAACTGTTTGGCAGAATTGTTGAATCAAGTCGCACCGTTTTACCTGTTAGAAAGTTAATATGTCCTTCCTCCACCATTTGCAATTCGGGTGTCCAATTATTTTCCATCTGTTTTATTTATTTATTAAGGTGTACTAGGTTTGGTGTAACCTTGTGCAGGTAAAAGGTTGTCGAATTACTCATGTTCAACTTGCAGAAGAATGGATTTTGAGCACTATTAAGATCCTTGAGAGCTCATTTTCTGAGTCTGCATATGTCAGTGCACTAAGTGGAGCTCAACAGTTTCTATGGGCTGGTCCTGAAATGGATCCGGTATGTGCTTCCCGTGGATTTACTAGACGGAAACAGAATATTCATTTCTGGTTATATGCACTAGCTTTTGTAAAATAGTAACATTTAGTATTATGTTGCGAGCTTGGCATTTAGGTGCGAGGCCTGGCAAAAAGTTTGGTTGAAGCCAAGAAATGGGCACTGGAAGTAAAGAGTTGTCTTTGCAAAGTCAAGTCGTGGCTGCAAGATCGAGTAAATAATACTCAGAAAGTGACTTTGAGATACATAGAAAATTTGTTGAGTTTTAATCCGGTTCCCTGTAATGAGCCTGGGCATCTCAAATTGAAGGTTAATAATTTTTAATAGTACTTTTAGTTTTACATTTAACTTCATGCTTGTTCTGCAAAATCATGCTTTTGCAATTTACTCTTTGCAGGTCTATGCAGAAAAAGCAAAGTTGTTGGTTCTAGAGATAAAATCTGCACTTTCACCGTCTTCGGGTGCCTCAGTAAGTAACTTCCTATTTCCATGTGGATTTGCTTGTTTTTTTTCAGATAATGGGATAGAATGTAGTTTTGTTATATATTTGGTATGCTTTACTGGAGCTAGTTTTTTATTCTTTTTTTTTTTTTTTTTTTTTTTTTTTTTTTAATTTGTTGGTGGATCTTCAGATAGCTGATTTGGAATTATTGTACTCCAGAGCAAGTGAATTTCCAATTCATATAGAAGTGGGAAACTTAGCAAAGGAAATCTCTTTGGCAAAGGTACATATTACTGGTAGAGGCTGTAGTAGTATAATCTGTCTCGTAGCATTCTAACAATCTGTTACTTTTTCTCTTTGCATCAACTCTCTAGTCAGTATTACTGTCTATTTGATAGTCAATAATATATTAGTGTTTTCTTTTATATATTTTGTTAGCAATTCTTATCAATTTAGTCAGCCTTGGGATTAGATCGCCCAGCCCAGATCCCGCACATCTTCCAGCGAGTAACTCGGTGTGTTTGGCCGAGTGTCCTGCCTTAGTCGAGATTTCAGCTGTGTACAAGATATTAGAAGTTTTCGAACAAGTGCCATTTTAAAGCCTTCTATTGGTATATTAGAATGTAATTAGAAAAGTAAATTAAAGAAGAAAGAGAAGAAGAGGAGAGAGAAAACAGAAAATGTAACACAAGAATATGTTATAAACTCTCTCTTCATTCTCTCAAATGTAGGCAGAAAAAAGAGTTTAAGATTTATCATTTTAGCCGCCTCCAACAATCCTTTTAGGGTGTTCTATTTCTAAATTCATTACCTTTTAAGTTTACCCTAAAAAACTTGCTCTCTTGACCATTCCCAATTTACTGCGGAATCAGCTAGGCATTGAGTTGGTCCAAACTCAGACTGACAGCGACCGTCGTAACGCCGAGTCCCGATTTACTCGCTAGTAACTCGGGTAACTCGATAGATCTTAGACAACTATGACTATTATTTATATTTTTCATATTGTCTATGCCTCGTTGGTAATATATTTGTATTATTTTGCTTCATTAGGCTTGGATAGATAGCACTAGGCAGTGTATCTCGGTGGATAGATCTGTTAAAGTTGAGGTTGATGTTCTTCACAAGTTAAAGTCAGAGGTATGATATGTTCCGTAAGCTGTATCGTAACATGCTTTCAGCATGCCATATATTTTTAAGATAACTGATGTCGTTCTTGAACTGTGTAAAGAGCTATTTGGAGATTGCTTCCATCTGAACAATGTTAACTTTACTGCATAACAGATGTTGGAGCTTCATGTTCAATTCCCGGAAATGGAGTTGCTATTGGACATTTTAAGGCAAGTCGAATCGTGGCAAGTTAGGTGCCACACAATGCTGGAAGCTCCTATCACTTTGAAGGTTGTGACATTCGTGAAAATTGCACTGTTTTCTTTTTTCCATAACAAGTTACAACGTGTCTTTAACCAGCATATTATGTTCTTGGTAGTGATTGGAAATAAATTGCTACTTGTAACTTGTGCAGGACCTTGAAATTCTTCTCCAAGATGCAGATAATTTTTTTTTTGCCATTCCTGAGTTGAAGCTTTTGAAGCAATATCACCTTGATGCTATCTCATGGATTTCCCGCTTCCACCATGTTTTAGTAAATGTAAACGAACGGGAGGATCAAGATAAAGTTGTAGAAGAACTAACTTGCATTTCGGGTGATGGAGCATTATTGAGAGTACAGGGTTCGTTCCTTTGCATTTTAGATGCCCAGTTGGCTGTGAGGATTTGGTTTCGCTTTGTTTCATTTTTCTGCATAATCTGAGGGTTCGTTTTTTTTTCCCAACAGTTGATGAACTGCCTCTTGTTGAGGTAGAATTAAAGAAGGCATGTTGCAGGGAAAAAGCTCAGAAGGTAACTTTAAGAAAAAAACTTATGTGTGTTAGTTCCTGTCTATGGTAGTCAAGGTTTATTATGTCTGAATGTGACATGGTATCCGAGCTCATGATTTCCATGAATCAAAGGATTTGAAGGTTCCTTTTATACCTTTTTGATTGGGAGTTGTGACTACTGGAACTATGTTTCAAATGTAGCATTTTCGTGTACTATATAAATGCTTTACAGTTGATCATATTGGTGCAGGCAAGTCGAACTCAAATGCCTCTTACCTACATTGAAGAACTGATTACCGAGGCTGTTATGTACGTATTCCTTCTTATTGAACCTTTGCATAAATTGGCGTGAGTGCAAATGCAAAAATATTTTTGTTGCTGTGAGTTTCTTAACAGTTTCTCTTACAGACTTCAAATTGAGAATGAGAAATTGTTCAAAAACATTTCTGGAGTACTTGCTGATGCAAAGTCTTGGGAAGAACGGGCAAAACAAGCTCTCAGAAATTTGGCTCAGATGTCAGACCTTGAGGATCTTATGAGGTTTACCGATGATTATGTTTTAGGGCCTTGATTTTTATACCTCATTCTGAGGACTAGCTTTAATCGCTGCATTTAAAATTTTCAGGACGTCGGATGAGATTTTTGCGGTTTTACCTTCGCTAGTTGATCTGAAAGATGTTTTATCATTTTCTAAATCATGGATTAGAAATTCTCAACCATTTCTGGCGTTGTCTCTTCTATCTAGTGATCCTTCAAATTCTCCCGTGAGATTTGATTCCCTTAAGGTTTTTATCATCTACTTACACACTTACGTTCTGTAACTTCATAAATATTTCATAAATGTATGTCCTTGATTATGCAGGAGCTAGTTTCTCAGTCAAAACTTTTGAAGGTGTGCTTGGAAGAACCAAGGATGCTTCAGAAAACGTTGAAGGACTGTGAGTCCTGGCAGGAGGATGCTCACGCTTCATTAGAACAAGCAGATTCTTTCCTGATGCTGCACAATGTTACTGTAGATAATAGGTGTCACACTAGGATCGAAGAGCTACTTAAGTTGATTCAGTCTGTCACAATGAAAGGACAGCTTTTAGGTGTTGACTTTGACGAGATTCCAAAACTTCAAAAAGTTTCCTCCAGACTAGAATGGTGCTTAAGGGCTATTACGTCCCTCCTCACAACTCCTTCACTTAAGGTGATTAATTCTGTTATCTGACAGTTCTACATTATACTGTTGTGAATTCCTTGCAAAAAATAATCAGTAAGTTTAAGATGTCACACAGGGATGCATATATGCTATAAGATCTGCAAACTGTTGTATGCTTTGAAGTTTATACTTATTCTTAGGCACATAACAGTGACTATTTATTGCAATTAGGAATTATATTGATGCTAGGGAGAACAGTAGATGCTCATGAAAGTTACCATATTCTTTTATTAACTTGATTTGACTCATCTGACACTCCTTCACTCGATGTTCCAGCATAGAAATACCAAATAAACGCGTAATGGTACATTAGTAAACAGTAACATTCATGGGCATGTTTTAGGACATATTCTAATTATTAATTCTCTTATATATCTATTTTCTTTTCTTCTTTGTGAGTTCCTCTGTGTGCCTTTTGTTTTATAGCTTTTTTTGAATCTTTTCATTCACATGTGACATAGTTAACTTTGGTCTATCTGTCCATTATATATTTGGATGTTACAGGCAGTTGATAGCTTAATAGAAAGTGCAAAATCTGTCCCACGTGAGCGTGATGATTTGGTAAATTCGTTGGTTGATGGTGTAATCTGGCTCAAGAAGGCACTGGAAATAGTAACTCCGCGCCGTAAAAGATGCAAGCTGAGTGATGTTGAAGAAATTGTTGATGAAGCTCAAGTGAGCAGTTGAAAGTTCTCAACATATCCTTACATGCCTTTTTTTTGCAGATATTGCCAAATTCTAATGCCACACCTTGTAACTGCAGGTGATTAAAGTCCCTTTTCCATTGATGGTTGACCAGCTTGTTATTAGTATGGAAAAACATAAGTAAGCATTCTAATTCTGCTTTGCAACATTTTTCCATGTTTTTCATTTTTCTTATGCGATAAAATTTGGTACTTTTTCTTGACTCTGGATCTTTATTAGTTCACTTTAATTGCGTCCAAAATTTTTCTTGTAAGTTTTGTCAAAGTAAATAAAATTCTTAAAGTACTATATAAAGTAGTATATGTAGGACAATCATGCATCTTTTTTGTTTAACTAGATTAGTAAAATATGCCTAATAATAACCGATCAATACAAAAAGAATATGCTTACTAGTTTAGAGTATTTTGATTATCTTTAGATTTTTAATATTTAAGACTTGCTTTAATTTTATAGATTAGGAATATTATCTTCTTAGGCTTGCAACATAAGCAATAGCTCTGACACGAATAACGTGGAATCACATTGATGATGTACGAAACATTCTGAAGCCCACCCAAGGATCTTTAGACTCTACTCTATAGTATAGATGTATCACCAGATATAATTCTCAAAAAAAAAAAAAAAAAAAAAAACTTATGCGTGGTTCACCCTTACAAAATTGCACATGGCTTTGTGTTATAAGGCATGAATACCCCTCATATTTTATCTTGTCTAGCGAATGTAGTCTTCTAATGTCTTGTACACTTGACTATCTGCCTTGGGGTTGGACTCTGGTTAGCTGAGGTCCAGTTTCCGATCAAGGTGCAGTGACTAACTCAGCGAGTTTGATTGAGTTCCTAGCTTTGTTCATGTGAGGTCGTTTTGAGTTAAAATAATAAAAATAATAAGAAAACGTAGTAAAAAGAAGTAAAAAAAAGCAGTAGCAGCAGGTAAAAGAAGAAAAGCAGTAGCCGCAGAAGAATTCTCCTCGAACAAACTACTTAAACAATTCCAAATCCCTTTCTCTCTCTCTTCCGCAAGGAGCTGGAGTAACCTTTAAGAAACATTTCGCACCCTAAACTGAGTCAATCAGGTCTCGAGTTGCCACAGAATAGGCAAATACTGGTGGCTGGTGCTGACTTGCCGAGTCACTCGGCTAGAGCTGAATTGGGTGACGTATTAAGAAGCGCAAGGCAAAAATGCCGAATTACGAGCTACTCGCAAGCAACTTGGCTGATCATATACTGCTTTGTGCTTTGCTGTTGATTCAGATACTTTTTTATATGCTATTATTCTAAATGCAGATCCTGGCAGGAGAAGGTGCATGTGTTCTTCAGTTCAAACTCAGCAGAGAAGTCCTGGTCTGCATTGTTACAGCTCAAGGTAACAAAGCTTCTGCCACTTGTAAATGTGATTTTATGGATCACATATGTTTGGTGTTTCAAGTATGAAACCCTTGCTTTTGGTCTCATGTTTTTTAACTCTTAAATATTAAGTAATGTTTTTCTCTTCAATTCAGATGAAAAGGTATAGTAAAACTGTTTTTCATTATATGGACTGTATCAGTATCTTCCATCACAGCTTTTAAGATTTGCATACCTCACATGGCCTGTTATGTTAAGGTTAGAGAAATGGTAGTTTCTTAGCTTTTCAAAAGTGCAACAAGCCATTTTTTATGTAATGTTTTATGTGGTTATTTGTCATTTCTTAGGAAAACTATCTATATCAAAACTGGGCCATGCATGACTAATCTTGAAAGGAAACTAATATATTCAACTGAAATTCTTATTGTGCTTTCTTATGTTTTAACTGTACTATTTAGGATTTTGGGGATTCAGATGCCTTCGATAGTCCAGAGCTGGACAGAGTTAACTCTGAAATTGGAAAAGTTGAGAAGTGGATTCTTTCTTGCAAAGACATCATTGGTCCTTCCGTTAGTGACATGAACTCCTTGGGCACTGCTTTAGTCTCAGTGAGTTCTCTGAATCATATACCTCTTTAGGTCCTTCTACTTAGCTGTCCCTGTCTGCTTCTTCCACTGATCAAGTAAATAACCCGTTCTATGGGCAGATAAAGCATTCCATGGATAGATCCCTCCAGATATATCAAGACACAAGCTGTTGCAATGCCAGAAGTTTGCATGTGTGCTGCTTTAGTGCTTCTGAAAATCAAGAAGTATTTGCTTGCTTAAAGTGTAACGACAGGTAATACCATTTGTTCTCAGAATAGTTCCTGTTCCGAGTTTAATGCCCGACATTCTTGGTTTTGGTTTATGAAGCCATGAACGACTGTTTCTGAAGCGTCAGTCAGAAGTCTGGAACCTTGTTTTTATTTCACGTTTTTCAGCTACTGGTAGTGGTCCTTATATAGTGTATTGTGATATCATTTTGTTATATTCATGACTTCCTTTCCTTGTACCAATAGTTATACAATTATACTCAGTTTTTAGAATTTCAGCTAAGCAATTGTGTATCTTAGTTAAAGCCTGTCCTGAGCTGTGGTTTCCATTTGGATGACAAAGTAAAAGAGGTGATAACTGTTAATCACTGAATTTCTGAACTTTGATGCCATCGATTCTTGAAGTCAACCTTTGGGGCCCTTAGGGCTATGGCCTGATGACATGTTCAATTATCACTTTAAAGGGGTTCTTACTTGTTTGCTTGATGACTAGCTGTATCTGTACCAAGTATCCGTGTGTCTAACAAGGAGTGGGAACATAGCAGAGAAAGATGTATATAGATGGCTTCCAAATTGCTAAACAAAAAACTACTATTCACATATCTGGGGTTTTCTGGTACACCATCTCTTTCTCCATCAGGAAAGTGTCCACCCTAGCCAACTACGGATAGATATTTGGCCAGGGATCTGGCTTCGACTACTAGGTTCAGAGGTTCAAGTCCCCACTGTATTATCTACTCCCTAGTGTGGGTGCCGTTGGTCGCCCCTGCATGGGTGTGGTTAGTCGCCCTTTGTCGCAGGCAGTTATGCTCTTTCACATGTCTTTTTGATGAAATTCATGCCCTATATAATGCCAGAATGAATTCAATGCAAAAAATAAGTGTCCACACAGTTCGAAGGGCACAAACTTCTAAAATCCTCAATTACTGCAAAAATATAAATTATTGTTCTAATACTATTTCATGCTTTTAGAACATTTCTTTTGGTGTTTAATGAATCAAATAAGTATACCACCTTTCGTGGACAACTTATTTGGATTGATATGGAAAATTTGCGTGCTTAGTTTTTGTTCGCTTCTCATGAACAGGTACCACCTTTCATGCCTGGGGTCAATGTTTCCTAAAACAAGTCTTGCAAGAGAAAATACATGCCCTCATTGCCTTCTTTTGGAAAGTGGAGCTGTTTCTCGAAATGAATGCCGTAGTTTGGTATGTATCTGTGAGTTTTTCTTGCATAATTAAGTTGCTCTCTTTGTCCAACCTACCTTGTTTATTGTAGATATCCAGGGGAGCACGCCCTGAACTGAAAATGCTCAGTGAACTACTCTCTGTGGCCAAGGATTTCTGCATGTGGTAAGAGCACTTCCCAGTCTCTGGTGAACCATACATATGTGAAGTTATAGTAAATGCCTGTCAGGTCAAGGATGCTTGAATATCATAATCTTAATGTGTGCGCAAATACTTGATCTGGCATGTACTTGTAGCTTCACAATGGTTATCTCTCTGAATGAACCAGTACGAACTCAATAATTAATTGGCATTGTTGCTTATTTATAGGATTAAAGAAATAGATATCCTAGAAAAGCTCGTGGAACAAACTCTTGCCTGCCAATCCCTATTGGCAGAAACTGTGGATTACGTTCTTGGTTATCTTGATAAAGATATTGTCCCAATTTCTCGAAGACTTTTAGTTCCCTTGAAGGTGTTTATTCTCTTCTCTTTTGCAGTCTACTTTGGAGTTGTGGATATTATTATTAGAATGACTTGGTATATTATCAAACTGATGTAGTCTTTATGTAATTTGCAATTTGCTGTGCAGGCAGTAGGAGTTGCGGGAGTCTTTGATCATGATGGTACTCGCAACTTGGAGTTGGCAGTAGTTATACACTCGTGGAAAATCAGAGTCAAGACGCTGTTTGAGAATTCAGAGAA
This sequence comes from Papaver californicum, assembly GCA_023531435.1. Lineage (NCBI taxonomy): Eukaryota > Viridiplantae > Streptophyta > Magnoliopsida > Ranunculales > Papaveraceae > Papaver > Papaver californicum. The sequence continues at coordinate 2,054,218 of JAJJMC010018788.1, forward strand.
GCCGCATATCCAAAACATTCAGCGCATGCTGAAAGAGGTATTTCCAATCAGGGTTTCAAAGCTGCTCAAGCAAAAATCTGTTTCAGATTCCTGGATGTAATATATCTGAAATTCATGGTAGTCTTTTAAGTGCACGAGTCACACGACTGCACTGCTAAAATGTTCTGATAAAATAAATAATACGATGAAAAGAGGTGATAATAATCAAGACAGAGCAAAAGGAGGAAGAGAGAGGAAAGGAAAAAACAAAAGAAAAACTAACTTGGAATATATTACAGTTCAGCCTTGTAAATTCATGATAGTAGACTATGTATCTGTCGGTTAACACATGGTCATATGCTAAGCATCCTTGCCATCAAATTTTTAGAGTTATATTCTCATTGTGGAGAATAAGTTTGAGAAACGGCCATATTTGGTCACGCAATAGGCACCTGTCAGCTTATTCAGGATGATGCATTGTTTGTCTATTGTAATAGAATTACTTGATCTGTAAATAATCATTTAAGATACACTCCTTGTTCATAGTTAACATGTGATTGAACATTAACCGGTAGACATGATGCAGGGGTCACAATTGAATGTGCCATCTGGTGATTATTTCATCCATGAACTTACGAAGATGAAGTGTGTAGGTTTGCGTTGGGCAGAACTTGCTAGAAAGGTCTGTGATTTCTCTACTGTAATACCTTGTAATTCTTGTTTTAGGTGCTGTATGATTTGTAAATTCATGTAATTTTTCCCCCTTCTTTTCAGGTTGCTTCAGATTCTGGGGATCTCGAGTTGGATGAAGTATTTAAATTGATTAGCAAGGGTGAAGACTTGCCAGTGCATCTGGACAAAGAGATCAAAGTAATGACTTTTCAACTCTTTAAAATTGTTGACGTAAATCATACCTGATATCTAAAGGTTCTTCCTTTTCGCTTCTTTTGCAGTTATTAAGAGATCGTAGTGTACTTTATTGCATTTGCCGAAAGCCTTACAATAACAAAGCAACACCAATGATTGCTTGTGACTTGTGTGAAGAGTGGTATCACTTCCATTGTGTTAATCTATGTGAACCATCACCAAACAACTACCTCTGTCCTGCTTGTAAGCCCCTGGAGGAGAAGCAGCCTTTCCCGTCAATACTGAATGGGGAAAGGTAAGACTAGTGCAAGATATGTGACACTGATTTCAACTGTTTGGTATTAATCTTGATAGTTTAGATTGCGGTAATATCCATGAGTCATTCCCAACTTCTTGTGTGCCTATAAGAGAACTTTGGCATTTATCAACTAGCAAAATGCCTCATGATTAGGATATAATTGTTAGACTTTTTATGGTTTGCGCAACAAATCATGTTTAGACTAAGCTAATGCATGTTTAGTGAAAGCTAATCTCTCTTGTGTTTAAGGTTTGTTTAAGGCATGTTTATGGTTTAATCACTAAAGACTAGCTTAAGGTTAATGCTAGATAAGGTTAAAGCTAGCATGACATGTCTCTTGATGTGTCCAATGTAGCCATGAGGTGTCCTCCAACTCATGATGGAAAGGTTAGAGTGACATGTGGCAAGCATGACTAGGACTCACTTCTAGCCTCAGATGTTTCATAAAGAAATTTTTTTCATCCATCATGAAGTAATGCGAGGAAATAGAAGTTGATAATAAGTCATGAAAGGTCAAGTATCTTGTGTTTTCTATTTCCTTGTTCACAATCTGTTTTTGGCATGAATCATATATAGTATTCTTACTACATATGGTGCTGGACCTGCTGGTTCTGTATGTTGTTGAGCATGTTAATACTAGGGTCAAGTTCTGATTTCAGCATGTTGTTAGCTTTATATGATGTTTAGTTCTAAAGCATAGATATTAAGGAGCTGAAATTCCAACAATAGTATGATAACTGAACTTTGGCATGTCTATAGTCTAGAGACGCAAGGAAGATTTAAAAGTTAGGTTAGGAGGGCTGCAGTTATTGTAGGCTTGATATGTGCAACTGCCTTGTAGTAAATTCTTACCGCAGGTTTTACTTTTTTTATTGAGGATGCTAGTTAGATTCAGTTCTTGAGTTTTGAATGTACACATAGTTCGTCAAGGTTGATATTCTTTTCAACATCAAGGTCAATGTGAACTGTCAATTAATGCTGATTTGGTTCCTTCAACAGATTATCTGGGTCTGATGATGTGGGTCCTCAGACACCTCTTCCTCAGGGCAACGAATCGAGGAGAAGACGTAGAAAGTTAAGTTCTAATAGAAGGCGGCAGAAACGGATGTTGGCTGCGGATCTTGGAATGATCTTAAGGCACTCTGATGGCATTGATCAATTATGGTGGAGAAATAGGAAGCCTTTGAGGAGAACATCTAAAAAACGTGCGGAGTTAGAAAGCCTCTCCCCGTTTTATAATTTGTAACATTAACTGAACATTTGGATAGTTATTAGTTCAATTTATTCATTCAATTAGTTATTATTCTTCGTCTCGTTTTCAAGTAAAAAGTTCTAGCTGCATTAGTTAGTAGTAAATCACATGACCATCACTTGAAGTTAGCTATTTTTGTAGGTAGCAGTAGCATAAAAGGCTATCAATATAATGTTGCTACCATGCCCCTACAAAATCAGGTGATTGTCTTTCCAGGATAAAAGATCAAAAAATTCTATGGACCAAAATACCTCTGAACAGATAACCTTCCGCATCATGAATTTTCTCTCGTATATTTCTTACCTATTGTTTTTTTTTTTCAAAACACAAATCCTGTATATTTTTACCTGTTATCTTTTTCTTCAAAGCACAAATCCAGAAACAAACTGAAACTTTGCAGGTGTAATTATACTGAAAAGCTAATATTAAAAAAATAAATAATCAAATGAGAGTTTTAGAACCACAACCACGAATTTTCCACCCGGTTTTATGAGCACCTTGTGACATTTCAACGTTATCTTTTGATATAATTTTAGAGCGTGTATTAGTAGTAAGGTCAGCCGTTAACTACCTAATAATTAATTTAAGAAGCCTGATATAGGGGCTCCAACATCAATAGAGGGGCTCCCCTATGAGGTAAGGTGACCCAATTTTACGATAAGGGATGTTCTAGGGGTAAAGTTAAATGTCCATTTTATCCTTTACCTAATTAAAAAAAAATAAATTTGTCCTTTAATTAAAATCTTTCCATCTCCTCCATATCTTCTTCTTTTCCATTTTAATCATAGTAGAATTTTTTTTTTTTAATGATTCAATAAACCATAGTAGCATTGAGTATACCTCTAATTATACTCTTGATGTTTTTATTGCTCAAATTTGATGAAATCACGATTTGAAAGATTGATTTTTTGTTGTTCAGAGAAACTTACGGTTGGGTTTCATGTCGAACCCAACCGTAACACTAAGAACACCGAAGAACACCATTTTTTCCCAGATTTACGGTGGGTTTTCAACCAAACCCAACCGTAACTTGAAGAACAATGATGAACATCATTTTTGCCCAAATTTACGGTTAGGTTTTCAACCAAACCCAACCGTAACAAATCTTTAAACCCCAATCGTATAATTAGATAAATAGATTTTAAGATTTTTTCATTTATATCTTGTAGAGAATTGAAAGACGAAGCTAACCCAAAAAAAATAAGGTCAATCGGACATCGTACGAAGGAGTTATGATCAAAACGATGAAATGTATCCAGGAATATTTACGGTTGGGTTTATTGGCGAACCCAACCGTAAATTTGAGATTTTTGGGCTTCATTGAGCCCAAATTTACGGTTGGGTTTATTGGCGAACCCAACCGTAACTATTCCTGGATACAAATAGATTTCACCGTTTTGATCATAACTCCTTCATACGATGTCCGATTGACCTTATTTTTTTTGGGTTAGCTTTGTCTTTCAATTCTCTACAAGATAGAAATGAAAAAATCTTAAAATATATTTATCTAATTTTAAGATTGAGGTTTAAAGATTAGTTACGGTTGGGTTTTGGCTTAAAACCCAACCGTAAGTCTGGGGAAGGTTTATTCTTCATATTACGGTTGGGTTACGGTTGGGTTTTTAGGCAGAACCCAACCGTAAATACATGTTGAAGTTGTAAAAAAAACTAACAGAATAAGTTACGGTTGGGTTTTAACCAAAACCCAACCGTAAATTCTACTGGATACCACAAAATTGGATTCTCTAATTTGTGTGATTTTTCAGTTTTTCTTTGTTTGAATGACCCAATTTACCTTCAATCTAGTTAAAATGATTGAATAAGTTCACTTTTTTGATTTTGAAACCCAAATTTATCCTTAAAACTCAATGCTCCAAGGGATGGCTTACGGTTGGGTTTTAAGGCAAAAGCCAACCGTAACTATGGGAAAAAAAATGGTGTTCTTCATTTTTCTTCGACCTTAAAACCCAACCGTAATTGGTTAATTCTTCATATTACGGTTGGGTTAATAAACAAACCCAACCATAACAAATCTTTAAACCCCAATGGTATAATTAGGTAAATAAATTTTAAGATTTTTTAATTTCTATCTTATAGAGAATTGAAAGACGAAGCTAACCAAAAAAAAAATGAGGTCAATCGGACATCGTATGAAGGAGTTATGATCAAAACGATGAAATGTATCCAGGAATATTTACGGTTAGGTTTATTGACGAACCCAATCGTAAATATTCCTGGATACATTTCATCGTTTTGATCATAACTCCTTCATACGATGTCCGATTGACCTCATTTTTTTTGGGTTAGCTTCGTCTTTCAATTCTCTACAAGATAGAAATTAAAAAATCTTAAAATCTATTTACCTTATTATACGATTGGGGTTTAAAGATTTGTTACGGTTGGGTTTGGTTGAAAACCTAACCGTAAATTTGGGCAAGAATGATGTTCATCATTGTTCTTCAAGTTACGGTTGGGTTTGGTTGAAAACCCAACCGTAAATCTGGGAAAAAACGGTGTTCTTCGGTGTTCTTAGGGTTACGGTTGGGTTCGACATGAAACCAACCGTAAGTTTCTCTGAACAACAAAAAATCAATCTTTCAAATCGTAATTTCATCAAATTTGAGCCATAAAAAGATCAAGAGTATAAGTTAGAGGTGTACTCAATGCTACTATGGTTTATTGAATCAAAATCTAGGGTTTAAAAAAAAACGACAAAATTTTCTTAAATTTCATCTAGTTTTTCTTCCCACCAAACACAAATTCAAATATTTTTTTTTTCAAATCATTTGATTAAGTTAAAGATTATGTATAATTAATCATGATTAGTTTAATTTTTAATTAGTTAGTTTAATTAAGATTAACTAATCAGGGGTGGTTTAGGCATTGTAAAAATATTATGGATAAGGGGTTTTTGAGTTTTACTTCATGATGTCCCTATTTTGTCTTATTATTGGAGCCCCTCTATTGACATTGGAGCCCCTATATCAGACTTCTAATTTAATGAGATTGTCAAGTTTACATTTTAGAAGAGTACAAAAAGTTTAAATTCCTGAACAAGTTGATTCTAAGATTTTAAGGGACGACATTATTAATTTTTTGGCAGGTGAAAACGTCAGCTCAACGACTGACTTAATAAGGTAATATAATGTTGCATGTGAATAAAAAACAACAACCTGAGTTTTTATTCGTATATTAATTCTATCCAATAAAAATAATTAGCCGTAATATTGTGTTGATTCTTTAAAATGATATTTTTCTATAGATTGTAAACTGCCTAATGAGCCACATTTGCCGAATTATGACTTGAATGAAGAAGCTACGAAAAACTACGTGACTTTGATAGTTTTAATAGTCTTCGTGATGATTACTCCAACAGTACTATAAAAAATGAAGGCGAATATGTCTTTTTTTCTTTTGGTTTTAAAGATATCATGTTTTTATATACTATAAGGTAATCTCTTTTTTTAATATAAAAATTTAGGCAGAACCTAAGAAAAGATTACAGACCCATCTCAGAGGCTATTATGGTACTAGAACCATACCTGTCCTGATTAATGTTCCTATAAGTAAGAGTTAAATTGAAAATTTGCAAGTTATCAAGTCTATGGATAATATTGAAACTGTTTAAGACAAAAGTAATAATAATAAAGTCTTATCCCATGATCTCCTCTAATAGAAGCATGGTAACTTAAGATTGAATCTGCCTTGAACCGCGTTCCAGTATATCATGTTGAAACGAACTAGAGTATCCATTTCTTCAGCTTGGATTTCCACATTCGAGTAATTTATTTCTTTGGCCCACTGGAACGCTAAGTCTCCTCGTCTTGTGGCTCCCCATTCTCCATTGTATCATGGATGTCCTCCAAACCTATAGTAGGTTCCTGTAAAATCATAAGCAGTTAGTCTAGTGTAGAAACAACCAGAAACAAGATACGTTGTTAGGTGCTCTATTTTCCCATTGAGGCCGAACCTAAACCTGTGCCCGAGAGATAGCTGTCCATACACTGATAAAGGGTGTATGGATTCTCGAGAAAATAGGAGTCGCGGTGGTCCCCCCCGGACCGCCCGGATCCCACGATGGTCTTGAAGCGTGCAAATTTGAATCCTGGTCCCAGAGGTCCCTCTTGAGTTAGATTGAGGAAAATTTACGGGATCCCCACTTGAATCAGCAGTAAAGAGGATATTATTTAGAACATGAGATGGCATATTACGTACTATGTTACGAGAGCATAAAAACTGCTTGATATTCTGAAAAATTTGGTTGGCATTTGGGGTTGTGTGATTGAAAGCATGATCACAACGAGCTCTCCAAGTGAACCAACAAGCACTGGCATGAGTATAATTTCTATAGGTAGAATTGTTGTTTGGATCAAACCAAGAGTTTATCCAATCCAAGAAAGAGGTATTGTTTACAAACTCCCCATGATTAGAGTCATAAAGGTTTTGCCAAACTGCAGTTGCATAAGGGCAATTTATAAAACGATGAGTCAAATTTTCCTCCCCACTCTTGTAAAACTGGAATATAAGATCAATGTAGTGCATGATACTATCAGTTTTGGCATTGGTAAGGAGGATATATTATGTGCACATTTCCATAAGAAGATCTGAATTACGGGACAATATCCAGATTCTATATGTTTCCCAAAACCATGGAATGAGGATCATTCCTATATTTCAGATCGATTTTATCCTAGTAGAGGGACTTGATTGAGAAATTTCCAGTGGTAGTCAAGTTCCACTGAATTTGATCCTCTTCATCTGGATGAGTAATAATTGCTTGAATATCCCTAGATTCGTCTTAAGAGAACCAGTTGTTAAATTTAGTGGTATTCCAGCTTCCATCATCAAGAAGAAGGTGCTCAATCTTTAGAAGGTCACTTGGGAAGTTGTCCAGTTTGTGCAGCTGAGTGTTGGAGTCATTCAGTCAGTTGTCATCCCATATGTTGATTCTTTTTCCATTGCCAATTTTCCAATTGCTATGGTCTTGAATATTACCAATTCCTTCCAAAAATGCCTTTCCAGATCTAAGAGTCATCCATTTTTTGACTATCATTTGTCAAATTTTGATTTGAAATGAAGAAGATGTATCAAACAATGTGATTTTGATGAGTGTAGCCGTTTTCACAATGATTAGTCAGATAAAAAATATTACATAATGATCCAATTTTTTGTATGGACCTTTCGAGATAATATGTTTATATATACCCTAATCTACCAAATGAGCCATCATTTATCCACTTCTGATTTAAAACAAAAAAGTTATATCAAACGTGTGGTTTTAACAATTTTAATTTTTTTTCGTGATGGCTAGTCCATTGACAAGTGAGGGAAAGTAATCCTGAATTTATTATGGGTTTATAAAAATAATACGTTTAAGGAGATTGTAAACTATCCAACGAGCCATCATTTTTCCAATGCTGAGTTGAAGTGAAGAAACTATATCAAATTATGTGATATTGACGATTTGATTTTAGTCATTTTTTGTGATGACAGAAAATTAAGGACGAATATTTTGTGGATTTTTAAGATAATATGTTTTTATATATTGTTAGATCTTTAATTTTCCCCAAATTTAACTTGAAATAATCGTATCTAAAATCATCGCATTTTCTCAATTTTTATCATTATATTTTAATGTATATTACCAAAGAACTATCTTTTAGAAGTTGGCCTTATTTCCAGTGATATTATAAATCTTATTTCAGGTAGATTCTAGTAAATATCTACATGTAAAAATAAGAGTTATTACTATTTGATTTTAGTATTGAGTGAATTATGAGGGGTGTAAGAAGATTATGTATAAAATGACGAGATCATTATTTGGTTTAAAGTAGTCTCAAAGGAAGTTGTATAAACGATTCGACATATTTATAAGAAGAAGTGAAAGTTCACAATTATCAACTATGATTCTTGTGTGTACTTTAAGCAACTCCAGAATTGATCCTTGTTTAACTTACTTTTGTACGTTCATGATATGCTTATTGCATAAAAGAGTACCACGGAGATTCGGCGGTTGAAAAATCAGTTGAGTAGTGAATTTAAGATGAAATCTATCGATGAAGTATTTTATTTAGGGATGGAGATTAAGAGATAAGAATACTAGCATTGTATGAAGATTTGTATCGGAAGAAGGTAGTGAAGTTGTTTGATTTAATTGACACGTCTAAGTAGGTAAGTCAAACTCAAGATCGACATTATCATCCATTGAGTTTAGATATTATCACATTTACACAGAAGGTAACACTGTGGCTGATTTGTTGGTAAAACGGGGAGCTTCTACATGCTGACAATGGTAGAGTGAGCCGTCACAGTTCATTCATGCTACTTTGGAAAATGAAAGATCAACCTTGTATTCTTTTTTTTTTTTATATAACTTGTAAAATATCATGTTTTATTGTGCTTTTGCTCTATTTCATCTTCTTTTTCTCTAGGTCAGGCCTAGCCCCCGTTATTCTGTTTTCTTTGCCCTTTTCAGTAAAATCTCCACGTAAGTTTTGCTTATAAAAATAGTAATAAAAAAGAAAAATTCCAATGTATGGTGTCTTCGAGGACATGTAAATCCCTATAAATAGAGTGAAACATTTTTATGATGATCGAAGAATTGAAGTACTTTCGGATGAGGAAAAGCAACAAATTTTGTATGATATAGAATGTTAAGAATTCATGTCAAGGTGGAAAACCAGAAAATATATAATCCTATCTAAAAAATCTTTCCAAGGTGGAGAATTATTAGACGTCTCAAAACTAGACTAGTCATTTAGGAGAAGTATAATCTTCATTTTTTGTAATTTTTAACTTTTCAACCCTTCTATGTAGATCCCTTTCATGAGGACCCGCTCTAATAGTAGAACCATGGATTGAACCGTGTTGTTGACCTCTAATTTTCTCTTTTTTAGAGGCATCGCTTCCGTGTTTCTTTTCTATCTCTTCTTCCACACTTCCCTCTATTTTTTCTTCTTCGATCTCTTTCTCTGAACTCTTATTTTTCTATGAAAAAACTTCCTCACCTCCTTCACTTATTTAGGCGTGACATAATGGTTTTATGCATCTATTTACTTTTTATTTTTCACTTTTCACTTATATAGGGCGTTACATTATGGAGTAAATGGGTAGGGTCTTCTCTTTTTCCCCTTTATGTTGAGAGCTCTGCGAATCGACGATAAAACTGGAGTCAACTCGGTTATTTCAATCCATCAGTCTGATAGTTTCTCAACTTTGATTATGTCTCTAAATCATAATTCTCTTCTCTATCTCCGTTTTCCTACTTATTTTTCCATCTTTTATCTTGTTCTGTTGATCTGAGATTATTAGGGCGAGATGTTTAACCAAATTTCAATTTCAGGCTTTAGAAAAACCCTAATTTGTTTATATAGTTATAAATCTTTCCACTTTTAATATTTTGAAGAAAAATATTATGTTAAACTTAGTATATACATAAGAAATTTATAATATGATTTTTTTCTTTTACATATGCATGTCTTTTTTGCATATAAGTTTTATTTTTTTGATTTACAGTTTTCTTTTTGCATAGAAATATTAGTTCGTAGTACATCATAGAAATACTAGTAACACAAATCATATACTCGATAGTGTATCATATTATCTTAACATAGTTATTATGTATATTAATATTAACTTAATTTTTAAAATGTGTCTCTGTGTTAAAAATAAAATATTAAACAAAATATAAAATAAAATAAAATAAAATCTTGATATTGATAAATATTTATAAGAGGGCGAATGTGGCATGTTCTTTGGTTGGAAAAACCAACATATCCTTACACTTAGTGATAACTACAATAATGCCTAAAAATACGGGTAAACATATATTTTGAAAAGTTTTAGGTGTAAAAACTAATTAGTAGTTTTATATATATGTAATCACTAATTTTTTAATATTATTAGCACTAATGACTTTTGATTGTTCTGCTAGGTGCGGGTTATAGGGTCTCCTAGCTAGGAATGTGTGTGTGGGTGGGGGTTTCTCTTTTAAACCTTGATCAGGTCTTTTGTGCGGGCCGTTGAAGTAGGTGGAACTATGGCTGGTTCCACCTGACTGATGGTCACTGGCTGCTTGCTTATCTTTCTTATCTTCCCCCATGTCTTTCTTCACGATCTTGTTTTCTCTCCTAAGCACTCTATCTTTCCCCGGACTGATGTTTCCTAACTCTCTGTTTCCTTTTTTTTTTCTCTCTATGTTTCATCACTTCGCTCATCGTCCTTATATACAAAAAATATTAGTTTTTCTACTTTGTTTTAACTTTTATTTTTGTGAGCCTAAATTTGTGCACCCCTCAAAATCCGGGTGCACATTCTGACCTTCCTCATTGGTTAAAAAAACTTCAAAAAATCACCAAACATTTCGCTTTTAAAATAAACTAAAATAAAAGACCAAATAAGAGAGCAATATAGTAGTAGAAGAAGAGAAACTTTGTTGATTTTTCTTCATATTTACAAAGGAGGAAGAGACCTCTTATATAGGCTTTCTTCCATTAGGGAAATAACTATACCATTAAATCACCAATTACACCTAAAATAAGGGGGTTACAAGAGTTACAAAATTAACACCCATGAAGTGGATAATAAGTGCCTAATTACTATGAATTAGTGGAGTGGTGGTTCATCTGCATATAATTATTTTATAACACTCCCCCTAGATGTCCACCATGTAAAAATGTTGCCTCGTTAAAACCTTGCTAGGAAAACCCATTGGGAAAAACCATAGCGAAGGAAAAAGAGTGCAATATGTGGTGAATGTTAATAGAACTACCTCATTAAAACCTTGCTAGGAAAACCCTGTGAGAAAAACCATAGCGAAAGAAAAAGAGTGTAGTTTAAAAAAATTTCTCCCCCTTTTTACATCTTCTATAACACTTTTAACTTGACAAGTATTTGAGTTGTCTCATTCCAATCTTGTGCACCAACTTCTTGAATGTGGAGGTTGGTAATGCTTTAGTGAATAAATCAGCAAGATTCTCACTTGATCGTACCTTCTTTACTTCAACTTCTCCGTTCTTTACAAGTTCATGTGTGAAGAAAAATTTAGGAGAAATGTGCTTTATTCGATCTCCCTTGATATAACCATCTTTGAGTTGTGCAATACAAGCGGCATTGTCTTCATATAATACTGTTGGGGTGTTTTTAGTCGAAAGAAGCCCACATGATTCCTGAATATGATGAATCATACTTCGCAGCCAAACACACTCACGACTTGCTTCATGGTATGCCAAAAGTTCAGAATGATTTGAAGAGGTAGCTGCTAGTGTTTGCTTTACTGACCGCCACGATATAGCTGTATCACCATATGTAAAGAAATAACCTGTTTGTGATCGACCTTTGTGGGGATCAGAACGATAACCTGCATCTGCATATCCTACTAATTTTGTATTAGATTCTTTTAAATAAAATAAACCCAAATCAATTGTTCCACTAAGGTAGCGCAAGAGATGCTTAACACCATTCCAATGGCGTTTAGTTGGTGCAGAACTGTATCTTGCTAGTAAGTTGACAGAAAATGCAATGTCAGGTCTTGTAAAATTTGCAAGATACATTAGTGCCCCAATTGCACTTAGATATGGCACTTCTGGACCAAGAAGTTCTTCACCATCTTCTTTGGGACGAAATGGATCTTTGTTTTCATCAAGTAATCTAACGACCATTGGAGAGCTTAATGGATGTGCTTTGTCCATATGAAATCGCTCCAAAACTTTCTTTGTATATGTAGATTGATGAACAAAGATACCATTTGACAAATGTTCAATTTGTAGACCAAGACAAAACTTAGTATTACCAAGATCCTTCATTTCGAATTCTTTTTTCAAATAGTTAGCAGTTTTTATGAGCTCTTCAGGAGTCCCAACTAGATTTAAATCATCAACATAAACTGCAATAATAGCAAAGCCAGAACTTGATCTTTTGATAAAAACACATTGAAATATAACATTATTAATATAACCTTCTTTCAACAAGTATTCACTAAGACGGTTATACCACATTCACCCTGATTGCTTTAGTCCATACAAAGATCTTTGCAGCTTTATAGAGTACATGCCTCTTTCTGCTGATTTGTTTGCTACAGGCATTTTAAACCCTTCAGGGATTTTCATGTATATGTCACTATCTAGTGAGCCATATAAATATGCTGTGACTACATCCATAAGATGCATGCCCAAATTTTCTGAAACTGCTAAACTTATCAGAAATCGAAATGTAATTGCATCCATTACCGGAGAATACGTTTCTTGGTAATCAATACCAGGTCTTTGTGAGAAACCTTGTGCAACAAGTCGAGCTTTGTATCTTACAATCTCATTCTTTTCGTTGCGTTTTCGTACAAATACCCATTTGTATCCGACGGGTTTTACATTGTTTGGAGTCTGAACAACGGGACCGAAAACTTCACGTTTTGCTTATGAATCGAGTTCTGCTTGGATTGCATCCTTCCACTTTGGCCAATCACTTCTACGTCGGCATTGTTCGACGGTTAGTGGTTCAGGATCATCAGTATTTTCAAATACATCCAAGGCAATTGCATAAGCAAATTTATGATTAGGAATGATGTTGTTCCTATCCAATAGTCCTCCTGTACCTACATGATTTATAGAGATCTCTTTATTTTCAGGTACTTCTTCCTCTTGATGTGCAATACTTTCGGATTCATCAATCATTGATTTTGTGGATGTGGTATTTTTGGAATCCCCACATCCTTTCTTTTCTTCCGCAGAACTGAATCTTTTGCACCAAGAGGTCTTCCACGCTTCAAGCGTGGTTTAGACACATCATTTTGTCCTTCAAAGACTACTACTCTCGCTGGAGTATTTGCAGCAGGTATATATGATTTTGTTACTCTACCCGTGTTCGTGAATGCATCAGGCATTCTATTCGCAATAGTTTGCAAATGTATGATCCTTTGGACCTCAAGTTCACATTGACTAGTGCGAGGATCAAGGTGAGGTAAAGAGAGAGTATTCCATGAAATTTCACGACGTTCCTCAAGCTTTAGATTTTCTCCCCCTAACGACGGGAAAATTGACTCATCAAAATGGCAGTCTGCAAAACGTGCCTTAAAAACATCTCATGTTAATGGTTCCAGGAACCTGATTATTGATGGAGAGTCAAAACCAACGTAAACTCCAAGTCGGCGTTGTGGGCCCATCTTGGTCCGTTGCGGAGGGGCTATTGGGACATATACAGCACAACCAAAAATTCTTAAATGTGAAATATTTGGTTGTTGTCCAAATACAAGCTGTATAGGTGAGTATCTATGATAACTGGTAGGTCGGATACGCACCAGCTCAGCCGCATGTAAAATTACATGACCCCAAGCAGAAATTGGTAATTTAGACCGAAAAATTAATGGTCGAGCGATTAATTGTAATCGTTTAATTAAAGATTCTGCTAAACCATTTTGGGTATGCGTGTGAGCAAAATGATGCTCAACGTTAATTCCAATTGACATGCAATAATCATCAAATGCTTTAGATGTAAATTCACCAGCATTATCAAGACGAATAGTCTTAATGGGGTGATCCGGAAATTGTGCCCTTAGTCGTATGATTTGAGCAAGTAGCCTTGCAAAAGCTACTGTACGACTTGAAAGTAGGCAGACATGAGACCATCGGGTTGATGCATCGATTAAAACCATAAAATATCTAAATGGTCCACAAGGAGGATGGATAGGTCCACATATGTCTCCTTGGATTCTTTGTAAAAAGTTAGGTGCCTCACTACCAACCTTTGTTGGAGATGGTCTAATTATTAATTTTCCTTGAGAGCATGCATCGCAAGGAAAATCATGAGGCGTAAGAATCTTGTGATTCCTTAGAGAATGACCATGTGAGTTTTCTATAACCCAACACATCATCGTAGATCCTGGATGACCAATACGGTCATGCCAAAGTTTAAAAAGCTTTGGATCAGATATTGCAAGATGTGTTTCTATTATACTAGTGTGGTATAATCCATATGCAAAAGCCGGAAGCCTTTCTAACACACATTTCTTGCCTAAGATAATAGAAGTTATACAAAGATATTCAATATTATTTTCGCTAATAGTCTCAATATGATATCCATTTTGACGAATATCTTTAAACTAAGCAAATTTCTTGTGGATTTGCTAGAATATAAGGCATCTTGGATAATTAATTTTGTACCATTAGGCAATAATATAACAGCTCTTCCGGAACCGTTAATTATTTTTGATATTCCCGAAATGGTACTAACATTAGCATCGACTAGTTTTAGACATGAGAAAAATCTCTTATCTCGGAGAATTGTATGTGTTGTTGCACTATCTACGATGCACATAACCTTATCACTTTCATTAAAAATGCTCAAGCCTTTAGCAATATCCATATCTTCAAAAATAAAAATATAGTTCAAAAATTAATGTAAAAATAAGAGAAATTTAAGTATATCTTAAACTTAAATTCATTAAGAAACAAAACTACATGAAAGCAAAGTTCACCTAAACAGAATAATTAAACACACCATTGCAGAAAAAAAAATACTAACTTTACAATAATCACTGCTAACAATAGTGCAATTGTCTTTAGGGAAATGGGAAATCCTACTGAAAATAAAATGGAGTGCCAATCCATATTTTCAAGATTCATTGTTATTCTCCTGGAGAAGGAAATCCGAAATGTCGAAGTGGGTAGTCTCCCCATTCTCAAAATTAGCAAAATTCATTTCAACGTTATTTCCTTGTGCCTTAAGAGATGCTTGGTACAGATCAACCAGATGCTTGGCAGTACGACAGACGCGGGACCAATGTCCTTGCATGCCACAACGGAAACAAGTAGTCTCTTTGTTTTTCTTGGGATTGCTTTGTGAACCCTTTCCTTTCCCCTTATCTTGAGGGAGGTTGTTGTTGTTTCCTCTTTTGGAGTTGTTATGACCACCCTTCTTCTTGTTATTGTGACGCTTGGGCCCATGCCAATGGCCCTTCCCACATCCACGAGATGAACTGGCATTCACTTCAGGTGTTGCTACAGTACCGGTGAGATGAGAGTGATGATTTCTAATCAATAATTCATTGTTTTGCTCAGCCACAAGAAGACAAGAAATTAATTGTGAGTATTTCTCAAATCTCCGCTCACGGTATTGTTGTCGCAGGAGAACATTTGAAGCATGAAAAGTTGAGTAAGTTTTTTCCAAAAGGTCATATTCATTTACAATTTCTACGCATAATCTTAAACGAGAAACAATCCGGAAAAGTTCAGAATTATACTCACTAACCGTCTTGAAATCTTGCAAAGGCAAGTTCATCCACTGATGTCGAGTTCGAGGGAGTATCACGTTTTTTTTGGTGGTCATAGAGATCTTTCAAGTCAGACCACAAAGAGTATGGATCTTTCACTATCAAATATTTGGATTTCAATGCCTCGTCAAGATGACGACGAAGGAAAATCATGGCTTTTGAACGATCCTCCAGGGATTCGTCGTTTCCTTCAACGATAGTTTTTCCCAAGTTCATGGCATTGAGATGAATCTTAGCATCAAGAATCCATGACAAGTAGTTCTCCCCCGACAAGTTAAGAGCAACAAATTCCAATTTTGAGAGGTTCGACATAGTCTGAGAACATGAAAAATATTAGCATTTTTCTATTCACATACCACAAATAAAATATATACATAAACAAAAACCACAAAGAAAAATCTTAACTATATTATATATATATATATATATATATATATATATATATATATATATATATATATTCATTGCAAATGGTCATTAGCGATTATGGGTACTAATCCGTATTCTATTTAATTGAATTTCAACATCGTATATGTTATCAATTTAACATGTGAAATAAAATAATAATAATAATAAAAAATGTACCAACATGTTCATGAATATGCTTAGAATAGTTAAACAAATAAATCAGATTATTTGCTTAGAATAATAAAAAAATTATTTTGCAAGATAAGAATTATATCTTAATTTCTTACCGCTAAGGAGAGCTAGCATGCTGATAACGTAAAATAAACTAAAATAAAAGACCAAATAAGAGAGAAATATAGTAGTAGAAGAAGAGAAACTTTGTTGATTTTTCTTCATATTTACAAAGGAGGAAGAGACCTCTTATATAGGCTTTCTTCCATTAGGGAAATAACTATACCATTAAATCACCAATTACACCTAGAATAAGGGAGTTACAAGAGTTACAAAATTAACACCCATGAAGTGGATATTAAATATTTAATTACTATGAATTAGTGGAGTGATGGTTCATCTCTATATAATTATTTTATAACAGCTTTTACTTTACTTTTTTTTCTTTGTTTTTTTTAAAAGATTTACTAATACACCTATACCTCTCTTTATCTTTTATAAACGACTCTCAATCTTCTCGTCTCCCCGAAAACCCAATTGAAATCTCCAACCATATTTTAACTCTAAGACAATATGATAGAAGACTCTTTGAGAAGTTTAGCCGAAGAGAATTTTAAATTTGGTAATTTTCCTAATCATCAAATACTTTGTTTCCAAAACATAATATCGTTCCTCAAATCTCTGATTAAACCGATCAAACAATATTAATAGCACTGGTGTGTTCATAATACACGTTTTTTATCTGAAAATCGAAGATACACTTGGAAAAGTAATGGAGTTTTTTTTCTTTTTTGAAACGAAGTAATAGCTGATGAGGATCATATAGAGATTCATGACTTATCTCATGTTAATTTCTTGGTAATAGATGATGATGATGTAATTTATTAGAAGTGGGATAATAAAATTGTTACCAATTTGAGACTATTAATACATATTAGTAACTAGATTCCCCGATTCTAAAATCAAATCTACCCATGAACATGTAAATAAAATTATATATACAGATTCAATTTATTCTTCCATTAACCCTGGTTGGTTTTTTAGGTTTGTTCTTGAAAGGAAGAGATAAGAAAAGAGAGAGAAAAGGGAAACATTTTTAATTATAAGAATTAAGTTATTATTTAGGAGAACAACTAGGGAAAAAAATAAAAACCAGAAGAAGGCACAAGGACCAATGGTTGGAACCGGAACGTGCACCCCGGATTTAAAGGTGCATAAATTTGGACTCTACTTTTTTAATTTTTTACTTTTTATCTTTTACCTTTTTACAAGGGACTTAGTCATTTAGTTTATCTATTTTATTTCTTGCTTCTCCTAATATACTCCCTCTGTTTCTAAAAAAATGTTACTATCACTTTTTCATTTTAACCTAAAAATAGACAAATTTGAAAAAATGATAGGTACTCTTTTCCTGAAACGGAGGTAGTATATGATTGCAAAATATTTGTAGGCTTACAAAACAGTTGCTGAGTATTATGCAACATTTATTGATCACAATCAAGGGACATGTGTTCCTTGACAAATGATGTGCAAGGCTATATATATGATAATTATGGCTAACCTGTATGAAACTTTGGGACTTGAACTGGTTATTTGGCTGAGTACTCGATAACTCGAGAGTAACATGTGGAAGCTGAAGCCAGAGGTTTGGGATCCTTGGATTTAATAATTTAACCGTGACATCTCTATTCACTGTGTGGTCTATGAGAAATGGGAAGTATTGATGCAACCTGGTTAAATGAATAGTTCTTTCTTGTGTTATTTTCAGCTAAATTAATCATATTAAATGTTATGTATGTTGCTGTGTTCCAGTGGATTCAGTATATTTGTTTTTGAGCGGCCGTTTGCCCCAGTTTACATCCCAATGTAAGAATGCTTTAGAAAATGCTCATAATCAATAGTGGATCTCGATTTTTTTCAAAAAAGAACAAAAAAAAAAGAAAAAAAAAATCATTTTTTGTCGGTTGATACATTTACATGGGACTATGCCGCAACACCACAAGTTAGACTTATATGGAATTTGTTTGGACCCTTGGAAACTAGAATGTTTTTGAGTCTGGAGGGTCCTTAAAGGGTGATCAATGCCAATTAAACACAAGGCTAGAAGGGCTAGCGAGAAGGCAGAGATCGAGATGGAGGCATCCACAGTACTGCAAATATCAAATTTTATAAAAACAATCGATTCTAAAGTACAAAGACGGATACTGGCATAAGGCTATTTTAACACTTGGTGAAAACGATAATTCTATTTTTTTTTAATCTCATATTTCAATTGTAAGCCATACTAATAAAAATGCAGGACATGAAATCTGATAACGAGTGAATATATATACGTACATACTGACGACCTTTTAAACAGAGGTAAATTCTACCTGCTCAATAGGTCCAATATACTATAATTATAATCTGATGTATATACATTTTTAAAGTCCATTTTGCTTCGTTCACGGACAATTACCCACTCGGTTCCAATATGCAACAACGCTATATGACGAAAGCACAAGAGCGAGGAATATCTCTTGAGTATGTTGAATTAATAGAAACTCTGAAATAAACAACTAAAGTCAACATATAAATATACTACAAAAATTTATTTAATTTTTAATTTTTATAATTTGAATAAAGAGTTTCTTCACCAATTTTATTACATTAAACTTCGATTATCAAGCTTGTAAAACCTACGGTCAGATCCTTTTTTCCTATCTTTTTCATCCACAAATCCATGTTTTTTCATCCACAAATCCATGTTTCCAGAATCTCACGGACGCACCCAACAATTTCTGACTTCTCATCAAAAAGCCCATTTTTTTAAAATTATGTTTTATATTGTTTTTTTATTTCCGTAATACCCTTTCATATGCCCATATATAGCAACTACGATTCCCTGTTTATTTTCTTATTGATTCTCATATTTAGGTTAGATTGTGATGTTAGGTAATACCCATTTTGTTGATCTGGATTTTCGACCTAACAAGAAGAACACAATTGGGTTTTTATCGGATTCGCAAAGAGAAATGAAGGATTTTGTTAGGGATTTGGTGGTGGGAATGATGCCAAGAGGAGGGTATTATTGTTCTAAAAAGACTGGTGATATATGTGAAGATGATTGTGCCCATGTATGATGAGATGATTTTACATGAAAAATAAAATCCCAAATTAAATCTTCTTTTGCATCTACTTTCAATTTTTGAATTTGTCTTTTTTTCTTATTATTTATTGATAGTTTGATGATTGTGTCATGAGCAAATTAGTATTTGGATCGTATATTTTGGTACATCTTAGTATTTGGGTTCTAAATTTGTCCGTTTTAGTGTTTGGGTCGTTGACCCGTTAGTCAACTAAGTCGATTAACTGAAACCGTAAAAATAGTTAGTAAAGTTATTCACAAGTTTTCCATCCAATCAACACTGTTATTTTTATAGTTGGTCGACCGAAGGGGACCTTCTATGGTCACTCAAATGAATTTGGTCAGAAGCATTTTCATGATCCTCAAAATTGAGTTCCAACATTTATTTTAAAATTTTCAAAATTGATCGATTTTCGATCGTTTTTCTTCGAAATTTTTACAATAAAGAACAATTAGTAGTTACGTCTTTGAGAAATTGAAACAAATTTCGATACATATCATCCAAAATAACATAATTTCAAAACTGAAATTTTAACTAAAAAAAGTTTTCTTAACATTTAAAATTTTTCGATTTCGATCCATTTAAGTTGCTTTTTTTCAAATTGTTTCCATTAGATGGTTAATTATCATTATAATTTATACGGATTAAAAGAAATTTAGAGAAATTGAATCTATAATCGAAGAATTTTGAGTTTGAAATTTAACCCAGAAAAACGGGTCACATTCGGGTCAATTCGCGGGCGGAGAAGAAAGGCTCAATGGATTAGTCTGGAACGGATATAAGCGTTCCAAATTGAGTAACTTCTGCAACAGTTGCTAACTATCAGGAACGACTGAAAACCGTTGCTAAAGTTTTTTCAAACCATGGCTAAAGCTTTTTCAGGTATCATTGCTAAAAAATGCACTTTTCCCTTGTTTTCTTTTTCCCGTCGGTCTCCACTGCGCAAGCAATCATCTACGGTCGACCCCCCACACTGCTTGCAGTAATCTAGTATTAATAGATTTTAGAAGAAAAAATACAGTATAACTTTGGGCTGTATCTATCAAATCTTTTGAAACTCAAATTTCTTCTTTTTTAATGTTTCTCTATCTCTCACTCTCTTTTACATCTACCATGTATGATGGGTGTTGGATGGTCATATTGATGTTTCCAATCGATTCGGTACCCTCTTTAGTTCTTCTTATTAGTAATTAATTTCGTTTTCTAGGAATTTCAACAAGAATTATTTGCTCCTTACCATTCTTAGGTTAATTGATCAAGTTTAGAAGAAAAAAGGTGAGATTGTAAAATCAAGTTGGTGATAGGGGAAAGTGAGGTGGGTTCTAATCAAGAAAGCATTAAAGTTCCAGGTTCCCCCAAAGAGAATGATAGAACTTTTGTCTTTCTTCTTCATCATTGTATCGAATTGCAAAGACATCAGTCTCAAGGGAACATACCATGAGATTACATCGCTTATTGCCGAGAAAATCACACAAGGGGCATAAAGATTTCCTTGATTCGAAATTGCTTATTGTGGTACTTTTGATTTTTCTCTAATCTATTCAAGGATCCCCATAGAAGTTGATGTTCCCGTCATCACCTCCATATTCCACTATTCAGTTTCGTTCTTCGAGTCAATTGAGCATGCAATCAAAATGTTGGATAGAAATGCAACATCACACTTGAATCAAAATTTATTATGTTGGGTCAATTTTTGGGGTTTGATTTGTGAATTGAAGCAAACATTTGGTATTTTTCTGCTAGATCGGAATCAAATTTAAAAATAAATAAATGTGGGTTTTGGATTTTAGGTAAAGATTTGATATAAGTTGATTAATTTTGTCAAATTTTGTTGATTGATTTTGTTGAATTTTCAGTTCTTTTGGCTAAGATTTGATAAACCCCTGATAGGTTGAGTTTTTGTGACCTTGATATGTTTTTGCAACAAAAAGGAACCATCTTTGCATTAAAATGGTACATTATTTTATCAAATGTGCACGTGTAACCATACACTAACTGAAGTTAACTCTAATATAACAGTTTGACCTAAATCGTTGATTGACTGGTTTGCCTAATTGGTCAACGACCCAAATACTAAAACGGACAAACTTAGGACCCAAACACTAAGACATACCAAAATCTACGACCCAAACACTAATTTACTCTTATGTTATTATAATCATTTTTGTTGATGTTCTAGTTGAAACCCTAATGAATGTTGATAAATTGGTTAAGTTCTTTGTTCATGGTGATGATTTTTCCTAATCCTATTATAGATTTTCAAAAATAATAAAATTAATTAAAGTTTCTATTGTTTGAGTTCATTAAAAAAAGCTTCACAAAGATTATTTTCCTCCAATTGCCCATCGAGATATAAAGGTTTCAAATATTATGTTAAATTTAGAATGGGTAGCAAGAATTGCGGATGTTGGACTACTAAATCCAAACAATCGTGACCTTGACGGACATTTGGAAAGTGATGTCTACAATATGGTACATTTCTCTTTGCTAAAATTTTCAGTTTTAGCAAAGACTGTCAATGTAGATTTCATGAGGATGGAAGGTTTCAAGAAGATAAGCCATGGGTATGTCATGAGATGTATGCAAAAGAAAAGGTATTACATCGATCATTTATTTACTTGTATTTTAGAATGTTGGTTAATCATTTGAATGGTTACAAAGATATTTGACTGGGATGATAGACAAGTTAACTCATCGAGGGAAAGTACACTAGGCTCACGGTGTACAAATTCTATAAATGTGAAAAGAATACATGAGATGTTTAAGAATGCAGCTGAAGAAAACATAAGGAGCATCAAAACTTATGTTACTGAATTGGAAGAAAGGGTTGCAAAAATTCAATACCATAAGCAACTTCTTGTTTGGCAGGTAAGAGACAAAGGCTTCGTATTTGGTTACATATAATTGTGATACTCATTTCTTTATATGTTACTGTAGATGGTGGGTTTTTATCAAAGGTAAAATAGTAAAATTATGTCTCTGGCCCAGGTCTCAGAAATATTAAACCTCAAAATTCTGCAAAGAATTTTAAGGCAGGTGCTCATACCTGTACCTCTATATGGCAGGTGCTCATCCCTTTCCTTTATATAGAAGGTGCCTGTCCCTCTATATGTATGACTGAACTTGTCATAATACTACATATACAATCAAATTTACTGAATGAATCAACATTCATCACTGTACAAAAGCATTAGAATAACACTGGTGCTTACTACAATATTCCCAGATGTTATATGATTTTTACATAAAGTCTCAAGCTCCTAGATGAATTAGTATAGAGCAATTTAAGTATCATTTGGTGCTATATTCCGCAGGCGAATTTCTAAAGTTACCTCATGTCAACATTTATCCTCAGCTGGATAATATTGGCTGACTGAAAATACCTATACATCTTTGTATAGAAATATATAGCAAGTTATATATGAACATTTCGACTAAAGTACCACAGTTGTGCTAAGATGCCAAATCAAAATTGTGTTAAGCACAAAATTTAGCTTATACTAGGTAAATCTAGCCTTGGTCACGTTAATCCTTGCTTAAGGAAGCTACTAACGTGAATGGCGCAAAATGAAATTCAATTTAGGGTTTGAGAAATACTAAAATTGAGTGCGTAACACTCACAGATGTCTCAAAAGGCCAACTAAGCCTTCTAACCCTAATTAGTAAAGAAGACGATTCAAAATTGAATTTGCAATGCTTATAAGCGTTGCAAATGGCTAACTTGTCCTCCCTTCTACTGAGGTTGTCCGTCTTAGCTCATGGACAATACTTGTCTGTCTTAACTCATAGACAAAAACTTGTCCGTCTTAGCCGCAAGGCTTGTACGTTTTAAGCTTTAGACAAAGCTTGTCCGTCTTAGGGCTTTAAATAAAGCTTGTTCGTCTTAGGATTTAGCAGAAAGCTCGTCCGTCTTAGGCTTAGCTCCCAATGCTTGCCCTTCTTAGGCATTAGTTCCTAATGCTTGTCCACCTTAATTAGCATTAGCTTCTAACGCTTCTCCGCCTTAGCTAAGCTTATAATGCTGGTCCGTCTTCACACATACAAGTTTCCAAACCCTAACTTGTCTATCAAAGGCCATACTAAGCCTCACTCGCATATATATATTCAGGAGTGTCCTCACATATATATGCTTATGCATGCTACACTTATTTCTACAAAGCTAGCATGTCAATGCTAATTGACCTAGTTGAACACACACTGTTCTACATAAATACGATAAAATAAAATAAATACATATTTTATTTTGGTCTTGCTAGACTCATCATGATAGTAAAGAAGGACAAGCCTTTAGTCAAGAGACCAACTAAGCAGGCCTCATTCGACTTAACATTAATAGTGCTTAAATGCTACAAAAAAATTACATAAGAAATCAAAGATGTCACAAATGGGGGGATATTTACTAGGGTATTTGTAACACCCTTAATTTTCGCATGGCGCTTACTCATGGATGCGTCATGGCCTGGGTTGAAGCTTCTTCCTAAGCTTATAAAGCTTACCCAGATATGCATTAGGGTGTGGATGCCTTGACTTCGAATTATAGTGTTAAGGCCCTATTACGCGTGATGCGTATTCGAGGAGGAATGATAGTGCAAAGGCACTATTATACCAAACCAAAGTTGCGTACGAAGAATGCATTATAGTGCTAAGACACTATTATGCCGTGATGCATTATCGAAATGCATCACTATGCCTATGTTGCATACCGAGAATGCATTTTAGTGTTAATGCACTATTATGATGTGATACATAATCCAATGCATCACTAAGCCGAAGTTGCATAAGTGGGAGCATCATAGTGAAAATGCACTAATATGCCGTGATGCATGATTCAATGCATCACCGAGCCAATGTCGCTATTCGATGAATGCATTATAGTGCTAAGGCACTATTATGCCGTGATGCATGATTCAATGCATCACCGAGCCAATGTTGCATAAGTAAGAGCATCATAGTGCTAAGCCTCGAACTGATGTTGGCTTTGCCTTAATAGGCTTAAGTTGCTAGTTCTTTTCGAATTGACCATTTGATGAACTACGGTCATGCTTGATCCCGTCAAGGTACGAGTTGGGTACGTAGGCAGCCGCAATGCATTGAGGTGTAACACCTTGTCGCTCATATCATCTAATTTGGGAGATGATTACGATATTATGGTAACTCATATCATCTGGCTCGGTAATGCTAAGCAAGAGATGATTGTTGCCACACTTGATGGGGTAGTTGCAATTCCACTTGATGGATTTTTCATACTTCCTAGCAACCGTTGCGGCATGGAATGACATGTGCCTGGATGTTGCACCCTTGGCAAGAATAAGATAAGTGCAGGCTCCAGCGCATGGTCAAAGCAGAATTGATGAAGCGAAAACTTAGGCTTGAAATAGCCTAGACGTTGGTCCAAGGGCATGAGTTAGGTCTGGACAATGATCGTAATTATGTGATGCTTGCCAAAGGCATCCCCATTAGCTTGTATAGCCTTCAACCCTTGGTAGAATAAGGGTAAGTTGGAATAGTATGCTAGTCCAAGGCATGGGTTAGGCCTGGACAAGTATAGTACTTAGGTGATGCTTGTTAAAGGCATTCACCATGGACTTTAATGGCCTTTCACCCTTTGTAGGTCAAGGGTGAGTTGGAACGGTATGTAGCCTACGGTCGGAGTACCATGCTTGCAAAGCATGTTTGGAAAGGAAAATATACCTGGAACGGTATAAACGTAGCTTGAATAATACGGGAACTACGCTTCGAGTATAATGCTTACAAGGCATGCTTGGAAAACACAAATTTACCTGCACTTTCCAGCCAGAAGCTAAGCTTTAAGGTCCGGTTAATCTCTTTTAAATCGCGCATCGGGGAGTTCTGGCCTGCCCAGTGCAACGCGCGAAAGGCGGAATTTTCCGATCTGTGACAATATTGGTATGGCGGTCTACGACAATGTGGTCAACAATGCATCCACTAAAGAGAAAACTCTGGAAAGTTCGATTAGTAGTTGAGTTGAGGAGTAGTATGTTGAGAAACCACTCATTCATCCTCAATTGAAGTGGGGAGCAGTTACTAACACCTTCTCCACCTTCTCTATTATATTATTACTCAACAATCAACACTTTCTTTAAAAGTGAGGTCAGTGTACGGTTACAACAACTATTATAAATAGATTTCTTAATCTATTGGAAGGACAAAAAAACACAAGTCGAACAATCAGATTTTCTATAATCTTCTCATGCATACAAAGAATTGTTCATAGATATTCACACCCGTTACATCCTACAAAGTCTGATACTTGACCTCAATCCTTCTCTCGCTTCTCTCCCTAAGACCAACCCTTCTCCTTCTCCTTTGTGACCGAAGCAAGACTGGAACGACCATTGCTTGGTTTAGGCCAGGATTGTATAGATTGATCTCTCGAATCTAAAAAAAGTATTTCTACGGTACAAATATTTAAGGATTAGACGAATACTCATCTGCTCACCCCACTTTTCCTAATTTACCTTTTACATTTTTTTTCCCCCACAAATAGTTACTTACGCTGATATTAGGTATTGGTGCTCAAAGAAAATGATACTTCAACCTCTGAATCAGGTGTGTCATCTCAGTCTCCAGTGTCATGAAGGCTTGTTTTCAAGGATTAAAGGGAACAAATTATCATGTTATGGCACCTCTGCCATGTTTCAATAGTACATCGCACGCAATTCTACTTGTTATTTAAAGGTGACCCAGATGATCAAGATTCAAATATATATGGAAGTTGAGCGCTGAAGGTTGACATGGTTGGAGAAAAAGTTGTCAGAGGTAGGCCAGTCGAAACCTCCTGCGTAGCTAACTTTAGATTATTATGAAAAATGCTCTTTAGATTTTGTAGTTGTTGTAAACCTGGTTAAATTGTTCCAGTGGCCAATGATATGTTGCTAAAAAAGCATTTAAAGAATGAACCTTTGACTTCACAGTTTATTGACACTTGCCTAACACATGGTTTATCAATTTTGCATTTGGTGGTATAATCCATGTCACTCCAATGAGGTGTTGCCAAAGGTGACACCTAGGAGATCTAACATACATGAATAAAACCTGCCACACCTGTCTTAACTTCATATAATTTCAGGCACTGATTCTCCGCCTCATTTGTGAATCTGGAGAACAAAAAACAAAGGAGATTTTTGGCCTTAACTTTGCTTTACCTTCTGATAAGAATCCATGGATGGGTTGGACCCTGATATCAAACCTACTTCAACATTTGTAAAGAAAAATGTTTCATTGCCTTCTCGAATTCTTTTGTAGAAATCTCTTGTTGAATGAACGTATTTACTGTTTTGTGGTACTGATAAAAAATGTGTAACAAAAAACTAAAAATGCATTAGCTTTCCATTTTGAACATTATATTGCAATGTTCCAAACAATCAACTGTTTCTTATATGCTTTTAACTTCAGTGATAAGTAATTGTGTTTTTGATAATGTAACTGTAAGAGTTATCATTCTTTATAATTGAAGGATTTTTGTAAGTTTTATTTTGTGTACATATTATGAAGCTATAAAAATGGTTACATAATCTGTTATGCAGATACGAAAAAGCTTGCACAACATGTTATGCATTCAAGAGAATAGTTGCATAATGTATTATGCAGTAAATTTTTTGTTAGCACTGAAATCAACCAAAAAATGGCTGCATAATCTGTATACAACTTCAAAAATGGCTGCATAATGTATTATGCAACCACTTTTTTTGTGTTTAAAATATGGATACATAACCTGTTATGCACCTAAAAAAATAGTTGTTTAACATTTTATGCAGTCGAGAAAATTGCTACATAACATATTATGCAACCATTTTTTTGCTACCACTGAAATCAACCAAAAATGGCTTCATAATCTGTTACGCAACTATAAAAATAACAACCATTTTGGTCGAGAAAATAACTGCATAATGCGTTATACGACCATTTTTTTGTTGTTCGTGTGTTTAAAAAATGGTTGCACCACAAAAACAGCTGCATAACCTGTTATGCAGTCGAGAAAATGGTTGCATATTGGCATTATGCAGCCGCTTTATTTGTTAGCACTGATAATGAACCAAAAACTGGCTGCATAATCTGTTATGCAGCTACAAAACGATTGCATAACCTGTTATGCAATAGAGAAAACTTTTTCATAATTGTTATATATCCGTTTGGACGTTTGCGTAAAGATTTTTCACCCACTAACCATTTTGCATTCGATAAAGTGATTGCATAAACTCAAAAGTGGATGCATATGCATAACAATGTTGGCTAACTGCATATGCATCCTTATTTTTGTTATGCATCCATTATAGTGGTTGTATAACATTTTGAACGACTGCATAACAGGTTATGCATCCACTAATCGACATTTGTGCCTAGAAGAACAATCATCACCGATTTTTTCGTAAAAAAATTAGTTTTAATATTGTTGTTTGTACTTACTGCGTAGATCTCTTTAAAAGCTTTTCCAACGAGATAAAATTTGTAAAATTCCAATGTACAGTTTTTTAGATATGTTATATTCTAGTTTGCTTTCCAATTATATGAACCCATATTTGGGGGATACCTCTACAAATTGAGGGATACTAAAAAAAAAGATATTATGAAGTAAAATAAAGAACCTCTTATCTATATAGTTTAGTAACGGCTAAATCACCTTTATTTAACTAGTTGTTAATCATTTATATTAAATTTTAAATTATATTAATCACTAGATTAGTGAGATAAGGGTTCGTATCTATACAATACAAGTTAAGAATCGATATGATTATTGATTTTAGATTGTGTTAGTTTTTAAGTGAAAAAAAATAAGTTAAGAATTAGTATGGTCTTCATCCAATATTCATGTCGATTTCACAGTCAGTATAGTTCTAAATTGAAAACCATACCAACCGTTGAAGATGCTAACGAAAAAAATATATAAAAAGTAAAAGACAGTCGGTATGGTCTTGATGATGAAGACCATGCCGACAATTTTGGTAGTTAGCCCACTCTGGTTTGTTGCATCTCGTGGATTATTCAAAACATTAAGAGTTCCCTCTAAAAACAAACAGATGGTGCGTTTCTCGAAGCAGCAATTTCTGTCTAAATTAAACAAAATAACTAAAAAAAGGATATCGAAAGATTTCAGTGGAAGTTAATTTGGTAAAGTAAAAAGAGTCGGTATAGTTTTCACTCATGACGAATATGCCGATTTTAAATGGATAATTTTGTTTTTTTAATTATTTTTTAGATATCTTCTATCAACATATTTAATTTTACCTCGTTTCTGGAAAAGTGTTAGTATCACTTTTTTATTTTAGGCTAAAAATATGTCAAATTGAAAAAGTGACAGTAACTCTTTTCCAGAAACGGAGGGAATATTATTTAACCCAGAGTATTTTCTAATTTATAGGAGGATTCTTCGAATGTGGATTAATTTATACCCTTGAAAAAATAGGATGTATAACTAATTATGCAGCCAATTTACTAAGGAGTAGGGCTGTACATGGCCGGTTTCGGTTCGGTTTTGTGCCAAACCAAAACCGAAACCGGCAAGGTCGGTTTTGTCCAAAAAAATTCCATAACCGTTCCGTTACCGTCGGTTCGGTTTTAGTCGGTTTTCACCCGGTTTTCACCCGGTTTCGGTTTTTTTCCAACGGGTTTCGGTTAACCGTTTGGAAACCTAAAATTCAAAAATAAATAAATAAATAAATAAATAAATAAATCAAAAAAAAGTTCATTCTTCATTAAACCATCCAAACAATTAAGCAATTCAAACAAATAAAATCCTAGCAATCTATATCTTCCATCTTTGATTCTCTGTAGCAGGTACCACTTGAAAGTTGAAACCTATCCTTCACTTGAGCTTTGCGGAAAGCCTGCACAAAACCAACTTGAATCAGAAGAGGAACAATAAAACAATAATACTTCAACATCCACATTAATCTGCATACTCATTAATCTCTGTACCAAATCCCTATGGTGCCAGAATCCACAAACCCAAATTCAGTATAACAACAGAACTAACTCAAATTCAGTAATTATACATGTTTACAACTTACAACATCCACAAACCCAAAAATTATGGTGCCAACATCCACAAACTAAACATGTTTAGAAGTTAGAACTAAAACAGGAACAATAAAGATGAACATAAAGATACCTGTGACAAAGATGAACATATGGTGCAAGAAGTATGGTGCCAACAAGATAGCAGTCTAAGTACCCTAACATCAATACATCATACCTGTGATAAAGATGAACATAAAGATCAAAAACATGAAACCCACAACAATGGAGAAAATATAGAACAACTATTCTAACATGTTTAGAACTAAAACAGGAACAAATTGAACGATACTAATACAGGAACAAAACTAAAACAGGAACAATACTAAAAGTCTAAAACATGAACAATACTAATGCACCAATAATACTAAAACAGTGAACAGTGAACAGAAAAATCAAACCCAGAAGTTGGGATTAAAAAGAAACCCAGAAGTTGGGATTCATGCCTGAAAAGATTAATAAAACATGAATCATCATTAGTACACATTAGGTTTGATAAATCAAGAGTAAGAAAACCTTTGATTTGCATGAATGACTTGAGTTAAAAAGGATGGTGAGAATTGTCAGGACATTCACGAAGTAGAATCAACAGAACATTAAACTCAAAGAAGAAATCCTAGCAAATTAGTTGATACGATTCATACCTGATCTGATCAGAAGTTGCTTCTGCTTCTGCGTATGAGAAAGAAAGTCTTGAACTTAATGGTATTAGTATTAGAAATCAGAAATCATTTCTGGTAGTGAATCTAGTGATGGAGCAGTAGCACTGGAGTGGTGGTCCTGGTGGAGGCGGAAGAGGAACAAAAACCCTAGGGAAATGAAAGCGAAGAAGAAAATTAGGGCTTCTTCTTCCTTATATATCAAAACATCTAAGGGTCTAGATTAGATCCATCAAAATACAGATGGACGGCTCTCATTAATCGGTTTTCCATGGTAAACGGTTCGGTTTTTGCCCCAACCCAAAACCGAAACCGGGACTACCGGTTTTCCAAAATTTTTTCCATAACCGTTCCATTAGTAAACGGTTCGGTTCGGTTTTGGGCTATTCGGTTCGGTTTTGGCGGGTTTCCGTGGAAAACCGTTACCGTGTTCAGCCCTACTAAGGAGAGAGAAAATCCGAGATTTTTTTGTTATACAAGTTAAACATATAATGGTATTTGTATCCTTTTCTCTTATTTGCATAATTTTAAATAATTATGGATAACTAGAAAATATTTTGGATTTGACAACAGGGAAAATATTTTTCTTGGGCCTGAACCTAATTTTCCCATGGTTAAAATGGATATAAATTATAAAAATGGGCTTGGGGTGCATCTGGGTCGGGTGTACCGTTGCACACCCATACTCTAAGCTGGCTCCGCAATCCGCCCCTGTATGAGACGTATGGAGTATGATTTTGTTTCTAGTTGTATTTGGTAGGGGAGAGCGTGAGCATGGGCCGGTATGGACCGGTTTTCGCCTCATCCGCATCCAATCCAATTCATTACGGATTTCAAATTTGGCATCCGCATCCAATCCAGCATCTAATGGATGCACGGATGGACGGATCTGGTGCGGATGATCCAATGAATATGTTCTATAAGTAAAACAAAATGACTTCTTATAAAACCTACACATCACACGTATATATATACATATATATATATATAAAAGTGTCATGAGCAACACACCAAGAAAACAAGTCCTTACAACATGCACCAGTTTACCATATACAAAAATGAAACCAGAGAATCCCCATATAAATAAGAAGTCCTAAACTATCCCCATATTTTCTAAGAATTCTATTAAGTGAAATCTACAGTCAGACCCATTTTTAATAAAATTTTGCTCTCAAACCCACCGCTCCAAAAACTTACGCGCACATCCTAATATTTCCGATTTCTCATTAGAAAACTCTTTTTTTTTTAATTATGTTTTGTGTTATATATTACCTTCTTTATATATAAATAATGGAGTTTAGTTTGCTTTCGAAGGTTATTTTGCGTTCTATATTTTTTTTGTAAATCGACGGGAAGAATCAATGAAGATCATCATCAACATTTAAATTTGAACATAATCATCATAAATGATCTCATATGTAAGTTTCATATATCATTCTCAACTTTCAATTTCGAGGTAAAACTCTGGAAAAATGATTTTACGATTTCGAAACATCTAAAACTCTGAGACTGAAATTAGTTTAGCGAAATATTTTCTAGGGTTCTTGACTGAAATTTGATTTATCTTCATATTTTTTTAATCTTGATGGAAAATTTATTATCATATTTGAATTCAGACGATCTTAATCTTTACTACCTATACAATTCGATTTGAATTTCGTTAAGTTTTGGTTTTCTAGATTATCTAGTTTTTTTTTTTATTTTCTGATTTTTTGATAAATTAATTTGATTGATTATGTCATTGTGTTTTAGGGGTAAAGAAAAATAATGGTAAAGGTGATATGGTTAGATCGTTATCAACTAAACGAAAAACTAATCAAATACTATCAATGGTACTTATCTTCTTATATATGTGCAACTAATTCAGGTATAACACTATCTTTTTTTTAATCTCTTTCGATTTGGGTATAAATTTCTTGAATTTGGATCTAAAGTTAGAAAATTTGTCTTTACAAAATATTGGGTCTTTACAAAATGTTTTAAGCTTATTAGTTATGATTTTAGTTCCGTTGTAATTTGACATTACAAGAAAAACGGGTTTAAGCGTCTAAAATCTTAGCAAGAGCTCAGAAATTTAGTCGCTTAAATTGTTTAACCGTCTAAAATTGCAACTGCCAGAAATTTTGGCGGCAATAAACATGTGTCCACTATTATTTAGCAACGAAAAAATATACTTAATCGCTAGATCCATTGTACAAGTAATTTATAGCAACTAAAATAATGAACATGTAGCTATTCACTTTGAGGCACCGAATCTTAGCAACAACAAAATAAATTGGTTGCTCAAACCTCTCTCAGCAACTATGTTTGAGCCACAACCAAATATGTTTAATTGCTAGATCTGTTTTTCAAGTAACTTATAGCAGCTAAAAGTTGATCAGGTAGTTATTCACTTTGAGGCACCGACTCGTAGCAACAACAAAATAAATTGGTTGCTCAAACCTCTCTCATCAACTAAGTTTGAGCCACAACCAAATATGTTTAATTGGTAGATCTGTTTTTCAAGTAACTTATAGCAGCTAAAAGTTGGTCATGTAGCTATTCACTTTGAGGCACCGACTAGTATCAACAACAAAATAAATTGGTTGCTCAAACCTCTCTCAGCAACTAAGTTTGAGTCACGACCAAATATGTTTAATTGCTAGATCCGTTTTTCAAGTAACTTATAGCATCTAAAAAAGTGATCATGTATCTATTCACTTTGAGGCAGACCCGTAGCAACAGAAAATGAATTGGTTGCTCAAACCTCTCTCAGCAACTAAGTTTAAGCCACCACCACATGTTAAAAAATGAATTACTTGGTAAAATCTCTCTCAGCAACCAAGTTTAAGCCGCTACGATCATTTCCAAAAAAATCAGTTTTTAAAGTACATTTAAGAACTTAATTAATATTTATCTAACAATCTTATTAGGATTGTTTAATAGAAACATGAAAAATTGTTCAAATCATTGTTTTCATTCACTATGAGCAAATGTTTGGATGCACAAATTGATTTTTTTTTTTAACATGAGTCGATTAAATTAACTATAATTATAACCAAATATTTTTATAAATCTCACAACCCCTATCATTCCAGTCAAAATTTGTCAGAATTTGAAACTTTTAACACTCAGTTCAACAATTTCAATATTAAAACCAAATTTTGTCATAGCACATAAATTTTTGTAGTAAACATTACTCAAAAAAGAGATTATCATAAATAGTTCAAGAAATGTTATGTTTTTACTTTTATATTCCAATGTTATATTTTAAAGATATATGTACATTGAGGTAGTTTAGAATTACATGTTATGTTACAGGTCCAAGCTTAAATGCATCTGAAAGTAAAGAAATGCCCTATTTCGGGCAAACAAGACGATAAGAAAACTCTGTGCTGCTGGGTATATGCATTTCCTCCTCGTCCGTAACTACTTGTGTAGTCTCCAATTTATCTCTTGAACTGGAATGGTCAAAGTCACCGGAAACGATCTCCTGAGATTTCTCGAGTTCACTATCAGACTGTGAAGTTGGACAATCAGAGTCACCAAGCAGGACATCAGGAGATACCTCCTGTTGAATTATCAGTCTGTGAAGTTGTTTTGGGATTTTAGCTATGACAATTAAGAAAAAGAAAAAAATTAGTAAACAATTAAGAAAATACAAACAGGTAGACTTAAATGATTGAGGAATCACAACAAACCCAAGTAAGCTCCACAGATACAAGATTACTGCTGCAAACTTTGATCCAACTCTGCATAGATTACACTTCAGAAGTTGCACTATACAAGATATAATTACATAGAGATTTCACTACTCAACACTAAATCATTTGAAGCCTAATATGTTTTCCAAAAGATTCAAATCTTGGGTTGCAAAATGAAGAAAATGGCAGTTTCTTGTCTCAGTATGCAAATCTCCTTAACGATTACTCACGAACTCTATTTACTCAAAATGATGAAAAAACTGATTTCGGCTTTGAGACCTTATACTTAATTCCAAGATACAAAATTTCCTTAAAGTTGACATATGGGTGATTCATTAATAAACACAGAATTGCAGTATAGTGAATTTATTCAATGCTCACGTGATGTACATCGAGGGCCATATCTCTGAAATGACAAATCGATGTACCAAGCCCTATGAAACCATTATAGAAAATAAATAGAATTACTCTGCAGATCAATAAGCTCCAATTGGTCACTGAAGCTGCTGCTATATCATATAGACCTCATAAGCAGACTGGCATCCCAGCATCTTATGAAACTGCAAAGTCCGGTAAACTGTAAGAAAGAATCACCTTAGTGATAAGTCATATATATAAGTGATAATTCGACGAACACAAATAAAAAAAACAAACAAAATTTCTCAATTATCACAAGTAACAAATAACAAAACCCAAATAAGACGTGACTAATAAGATAACATACCCATGACTACTCCCTGAAAATATTTACTTAGCATCAGAACTCCATGCAACACTTAGAACATGCCCTGCAATGAAGAAAATAAAATAAGAAAATCTCAATGGACAGTATAAATTTGAATGCATCCATCGTTGTACTGATTTTGACAGACATCTGTTTTACTTCATGATTATAATACTTGACGACTAAGTGTAGACCCGAGCGTCCAAAATTTGGATCAGCAAAACTAGACAACATGAATCCAAACTGGAGAACAATAACTAAGAAGTAAGTTCCAGATCGAATTACAATGAACACAAAAGAAAAGAAAAACTCCAATTGTCCGTGCCCAAAGATGATAGATTTATATTTATATATCATTACCTTCCCATCAACAAATGCTTTCCTAATTACAACTACACAAACACAACTTTAAAAAAGATCAACAGAACATGCCGGATTCATAACCAAAATCCACAAAATAAAATCCACGCCACATTCCTCGCCCAAAATCTGGAAAACCATTCACATGCCGGGTTTCCGATGTTCCTACTCCTTCGTTTCCATAAAGGCAACCTTCTCTTCATACTTCACTCCAACAACAAACCTGATGCTAACCTGCACAATATCACCATGCAGATACGCAAATCAAGTTCACGAATATCATCGCCATCAGAATTGACTACCCCAGTTTACATACACCTCAACCCAAGCAATACTTGTTTCAGATCATAAGCAGCGTATTCATTAAACTCTAGTGGACTGTTTTTGTGCTCAGAAGGAATCAATGCACCGCAAGATACAATTTGATAGCATTTAAGTCATATATCATCTCAGTAAACTTTAATGTAGGAATCAATGGACCTCAAGGAATCAATGTAAACTTTAATCATTTCAGCTAATAAAATCAAAATTATTAACAACAATACTGTATTTTGAGCTAATAAAATCAAAATTATTAAAGAACCCAAAATAAGAAAAATATGGAAAATTGTAGGAAATGAAAATTTTGGTACCTTAGGGTTTACGATGGTTGCATTCTGACGGGTTAATCACAGTCCATCTCGTCGTTAGACTCTTCAAATTCCATCAAATCATCATCATCACTAGTAGTATAGACACTTTCAATATCAGCATCATCTAGATCGAAAACAGTAGCACGACCTTGTTCTGGCGCAACATAATTTATGGTTTCATCAGGAACATCAGTCCTACCCCAAAGAAAATTATCATCATCATCCTCATATTGGTGCACTTCATCATAATTCTTGATAACAGCGAATTTCATTTTGTGGAACTCTTCCTTTGAAATTGACGCCAAATGCTTCTTACCTTGAAATACACCGGCTTGTCTAAAAACAGACAACTTATTAACTGCTGATTGAAATCGAGTGTTATCCTCGTTTCTACTAAGTTGATTAAACTGCGTAGGTACACTATTCAAATGGCTCTCAACAAAACGAGAGCTTCTTCTATTATTTGCCCTTCCTCCATCGAGCCTTCGGGATGAGCTTTATTCCGCACATAACTCTTTAACTTCCGCAAGTACATGATACATATCATAGAGAGAACTGTATGTGTTCACAGACATACACAGATCACAGAATTGCAACTGCGACTAGTATGTGTTCAGAAATAAGGTAAACTTTCTAAGGAAAATGACAATGATAATTCGTACCTCTCAATCGGATACATCCAACGATACTGAACTGGACCACCAACCTTTGCTCGTTCTGGTAGATGAATGGGCAAGTGCATCATCACGACAAAAAAAGATGGGGGAATATCCTTTCTAACTTGCACAATGTGATTGCAATATTGTCTTGCAGTGCCTCTAAATCAGCCATATTAAGGACCGTAGCACACAACACTTTGAAAAACAAACATAACTCAATCACTGCTTCACACACATCATCTGGCAAATTTCCACGAATTCATATCGGCAACAAATGTTCCAATAGAACATGGCAATCGTGACTTTTTAGACCTATAAGCCTCCGCTCTTTAAGGTTCACACAACGAGAAATGTTAGATGCATACCCATCCGGAACCTTAATATCCTTCAAAAGTCTACAAAATGAATCCTTCTCAGTATTCGACATCACGTATGAGGCGTTTGGCACCTTATATTTATCCCATATTCTCGCCTCCCATAAGTCCTTCTGTATACCCAACCTCTGTAGGTCAAATCTGTCTTTTGTATTGTCTTTTGTCTTCCCATTGACCTTCAATATAGTCCCCATCAGAATGTCACAAACATTCTTTTCGATATGCATCACATCAAGACTATGGAACAATAAAATCGAGCTCACGTAAGGTAATTCCAGCTGGAAAATGCTTATCTTCTTCCAATTGTGATCAAAGGGTATCTTTTCTAATATCTTTTGTTGATTGCTATTCTTACCAAACTCAACTTGCTTTAACTGATTCAATTGCTCAAGTATTTCAGCCCCCTTTAATAGCTTTGGTGGTTGGCGATTCTCTTTTTCTCCATTGAAGGCCGCCCTGTGATTGCGCCATTTATGATCCATTGGCAAGAAACGGCGGTGAAACATGTAACACCACTTACCTACAAATCACATTTCGACAAAATTATAAGAGTTTGGCATAAAAGGAAAGCAATCCAAAATAAGTACAAGTTTAGCTCTTACCTCCGTTGCTTAACCGAAGTGAACATGTGTCACTATTGCAGCACGGACATGCATATCGTCCCTTGGTACTCCATCCAGAAAGCACGGCTAGGGCAGGGAAATCGCTAATAGTACCCAGTAATGCTGCACGACATACAAAGAAATCTTTCTTTGAAGCATCATAAATAAGAATACTAGACTCCCATAAATCCTTCAACTCCTCTATTAATAATTCCATATACACATCAATATAATTTCCTGGTGACTTGGGTCCTGAAATTATCATAAAAAAAGGAAATTGGAATCTTTCATACACATCCATGGTGGGGAAGTTGTTATTGATTAAAACATCTGGCCATGTACTATGAGGATTTGTCATATTTCCAAAAGGATTCATCCTGTCAGTTGCTAATGTAAGTCTCAGATTGCGAGCCTCGGATGCAAATATTGGGTGCATCTTATCAAAGGTCTTCCAGTTTTCAGAATCGGCCGGGTGCCTTAAAATTCCATCATCAATACGTTCTTTTTCATGCCATATCATTTGAGAAGCGGTCTTAGGACACATAAACCACCTCTTAATTCTGGCCTTTAAAGGAAAATATCGTAATATCTTTTCAGCAAGTTTCTTCTTAGGTTTTCTTGTCGCACTAATAAATGACTCATCTTCTACCAGAAACCCATCATTTTTCCATCTGGAAGTATCACACACCGGGCACTTATCCAACCGTGAATAGTCTTTCCTAAACAATATGCAATCGTTTGGGCAAGCATCAATCTTTTGGTTGGTAAGACCCAAGTCCCTTATGGTTTTTAGAGCCTCATAACAGTTCTTCGGTATTAGGGCAGTTGGAAATGCCTTGATCAGAAGAATCAACAGCTCGTCAAACCATTTGTCAGTCAATCCACCACGGGTCTTAATACGAAGTATGTGCACAATAAATGATAACCTTGAATAGTTCTTACAATCTGGATAAAGGGGTTCCTCGGCCTCCTCCAATAACCGGTAAAACTCTGCAGCATCGGAGTTCGAAGCTGCTCCCATACCACCTAGCAACTCATCCCAATCGTCGTTTTCCGGAAAGTTATCTTCAACTGTTCTACTAGTACCCAAAGGTTCCCTTACCTCTGCCTCCCCATGATATATCCAGTTAGTATATCCTTGAGTGAACCCCTGACGCAATATATGTACATGAACGTCATCTCGAGAACGGTATAAATTGTTACTGCAGTTCACACACGGACAAAGAATTGATTCCATCCCAGGTTGTATATGCTCAAACACAAATTCTAGGAATTTTATGACTCCCTCGCGGAACGCCTCCTCTTTCCTATGCTTTTTAATCCAACTCTTATCCATCGATGCTATAATATCTGTATCGAACACGCACAATTAGTAGAATTCTTAAGCATTCTGCGTTGTTAATATAATTAATATATTTGTACTATTAACATAACAAACCAAGAAAGAAAAAAAGAGAGCAAAAGGTGGGTATGTGTGACCAGAGAACATCTGAGCCATCATTTTAGTGGATGGACTCTTAATGCATTATGACAGGAGGAAGATCTTGTCATTATGTTGGAATCGTTTGTGTGATAGAAAAAAAGGAATAATTCATTGAAACGGTTTGTGTGCGGCCATAGTAATAGTTTTCCTTAGCAACATGAGGGTTTGCAATAGCACAGTGCTAAATATTCTTCTCATCAGTAAGTCAAGATTACTGCTGCAATCATTTAGCTTCGCATAAATCGACAGTTATACATATACACATTCACTGCTGCATTGAACATAGTCTTAGAAAAATTTCATTGTTAAGGATGTAAAAGTACTACAATTGTGGGCTCAACAAACAGAGATGCATGATTGTGTGATGTGTGACTAATATTGAGCTGCAAGATGGCTAACAAGAATAACCAACATCCGAAAATACCATGACATGTTGAATCTAAACACTCTATGGATCATTGTCAACACAAAAACAAATATTCAAGTGCTGGATCATGAAATCAATAGGACACCACTAACACTACTTCTGGAAGAAAACTGCAACCTAATTAATAATTACATGCCACTATGCTAGTGAATAAACCAGGACAAAACCCAGAGTTCAACATCATATATTGATTACATGTGAGTCTCAGCATCAACTCCTCTACAATTAGCAAGAAAGAAGTAACGGTAAAATTTTCATGTCAGACTAATTCCTAAATCCCCAATATCATACCAAAACCTAATTCCTAAATCCCCAATTTCATACCAAAACATAATGTGTAACACCCAAAACCTACTTCCTAAATCCCCAATTTCATACCAAAAAACTAAAACCCTATTTTAGCAAATTAATCAAAGTACACAAAATTTCATCAAATACCACAAAACTTAAAAACCTACCGATGGTGAAGAAACATCAGATTCTGTGGAACATATTGAGCCAACTGAATGCAGTACCGATCATGGAGAAAGCGTCAGTAAGAGAAGTTGATGAGAATTAATGTGCGGTTAATGTTTGGGTTTAGGTAATTTTTTGTCTGCAACTTGGACACTTGAAAGTTAGTGAAGTTAATGTTTGGATCCATCAATGGAACCCTGTTTTTTATTTTGTAGGTGAACCCTGTTTTTTATTTTGTAGGTGAACCCTGTTTTTAATTTTTTTGGTGGAACCCTGTTTTCATGTGTTTTAGTGGAACCCTGTGTGTAACCCTTTTTTTTTTTATGTTTCAGTGGAACCCTGTTTGGGTTTAGGTAAGTGCCGTTTTGGGGTAAGGTTACGAAAGGATTTGGATCCATCAATGAAAATCTTTAAAAGTTTATATGTGTTATAAATCATTTAGTCCACAATTTATTTTCTAAAGTGTGGGGTAACATGTATATTTTATAAAACGAACTCTGAACCTTTAACCCTGAAATCTGTACCATTAATAACCTTATTCCCTAAGTCGGATCTTCATCGGTACCCCGAACCCTGAACTCCAAAATATGTCTTAATAACCTCATCCCCTAAGTCAGATCTTCACCGGAACCCCGAACTCGTTAAACTTATCGGACACGCAAAATGGGATGTTCATGTGTGCAAAAACTTAAGAGTCGCAACATTAACTCGAAACTACGAGACGTCAAGCTTTGCGTCCCAATTCCTTTCAATTGGGATGATCATATATTTTTTGTTATTAGATAAAGCTTAACTTTATACAAGAAAATAAGCTACATCTCAATTCCTTTTAATTGAACATCTGTTGGGGTTCAACCCAAATCATCAAATCATAACTTATAAACAAATGACAAACTAAGAACCCTAGTTACAATAGACTACTTGTTAGGGGTGCTGGAACGAATGATTTTTTACTAAGCTTTTGTATAGATCTTCAGGTCTAAAACAGTATTTGATTGATTAATGTGAACCATTTTGATTTTAGGAAATATGATTTTCTTCATGAACAATATGATGAATAACAGATATTGGTGATGTATTCATGCCGGATTCATGTTGTATACCAATTCTGAATTTGTTGTAACTTGTACTCAAACTATCACAGCCTTTCCTGAGAACACACTAATAATCCATAACAAAAAAGTTATTGTTTGTTCCAATGGTTGCCTTAGTTTGTTGCATATTATAGTTGCATTGAAACTGTGTTGTTTGCATAAACTAATTCTATTACCATTACTAATCTATTTTCTGTATGCAGGTTATAAATTGTGATTATGACTTAACAGTTAGTCCGAGATTTCACCGATAATCTCCCCGAGATATCGTTGTCAAGGTGTCAAGGTCCCGGCCGCGACGAGACCGAGATCCGAGATTGACTACATTGCTAACACACACAATGATAAAAAAAAAACAAACATTTTTGATGAATCCTAATTTCCAAAAATCGTTATGTTACGATAGAAACATCCGTTTCCGACATTCAAAATCCGTTATCCACCTTTCAAATTTTCGTTTTAGTAACATGGTAACTAACACATGTACACAATGGTAACTAACACACACAATGGTAACTAACAAAAAATTGTAACTAACACAAAATCCGTATGACCATCCAAGATCAAATATGGACCATCAACATATTTTCACGATCCGTATGAGGCACCATCACCACCGTTAATTGTTTTTTATTAAAACCCTAAACAAAATTTCCTCTTTCATTTACGGCATTTGCTTTTATCTCTCCACCAATTTGAGGAGCCTCTTGCGAAAACTAGGGTTCCATATTCGACATCATCATCACCACCATCACCGCTGAATCTGAATCATTCAACACCATCACGACCACCTGCTCACTCGGTAAGGTCTCTCTCTGATGTTACTGTTCTCATTATGTTTTGTTTTTCTGATTCATTTCTACATTGTCGTTATTGTCTGTTCAAAACATGGTTCTTCATTATAACAGCATATCATTCGTTTAATTCATTACTGCTTGTTTCATGATATTGTTGAGTTATAATTAGTAGGTTTAGGTTAGTGTTTGTGGAAGAAATCTATTAGTCATGTTCATAAATGTTTGCATTCATTGTCATTCTTTTGTATTGAAGTTAGTTGCTAACTCTTAATACTGTAACATAACTGGGTACATTATGTGCAATGGACTTTATTTGTATTCGTTGTTATCTTACTTAGGGAGTGAAAGTGAAACTGTCTCATTATGTGTAGTAGACGTTATTTGCATTATCTTACTTAGGGAGTGAAAGTGAGACTATCTCATTATGTGTAGTAGACGTTATTTGCATTATCTTACTTTTTATGTTTCAGTGA
The DNA here is from genome assembly GCA_023531435.1 of Papaver californicum. Taxonomy (NCBI): domain Eukaryota; kingdom Viridiplantae; phylum Streptophyta; class Magnoliopsida; order Ranunculales; family Papaveraceae; genus Papaver; species Papaver californicum. The sequence goes on from JAJJMC010018788.1 coordinate 2,096,040, forward strand.
GACTGTCTCATTATGTGTAGTAGACGTTATTTGCATACATTGTCATTTATTGGTCATTTAAGTTTGTTGCTAACTGTGAATACTTAATAAACAAATAAAATGAATACTTTTGACAAAGATCTGACTTCTTAGTAAGGTCTGATTTCTTAGGTCTGACTTCCAATTCAACTTGCTTCTAATTATCATACCTAACAGTTCAGGTTTTTCATTTTCAGAAATGGCTAGAATGAGAGGCGCTCTTCAAAAGCAAGTTCCCCGGAGTGATCCGATGACCACTCGACAAAGGGGGCCAGTTCACATGAGTGATACGAGGGTCACTCGACAAGGAGGGTCGGTTCACATGAAATTTGTAAAAGGTAACAATATTCCTCTCCCTTATTTTGTTTATTTATTCATTTCATTTGTTTTTCATGTATTAACTGTTTTGTTTATGGGTTACTGCAGAGAAGGGTGGTACTTCTACAAATGTATTAAAGTCCAGAAAGCGATCTGCTGCAGCTTTAACAACTCCTCAAAGGTCGTTAAAGAGAACAAAGCCAGCTATAAGTCCTCCATTACAAACAGTCATTCCAGAAAAGGCAAAAAGCTCAACACAAGCACAACGGTCATTGTCATGGGATGTTGAACCTGTAACGGGTGGCAGTCAACGATCTATTTTGCGACAACCTTTCTATCCACCACGTAATGATGTTGAAAACAATGGGAGTCAAAATTCTGTTTCTAGACACTTCCCTACTCCAATGTGTGATGAAGTTGGAAATCGCCTCAACCAACGGTCTGCTTCAGCTTCTAATCTCTCACATGGTCAGCGCAGCAATCCCCGTGTGTCTCCTCGACGACATTCCCAGCAGTCTTATAAAGAACTTGAGTCAACCCCGATCAGGAGTCCTCGAAGAAAAACTTTGTTGGCTCGTAGTCAACTTGAATCGACACCTCGTAGGAGTCCTCGGTTGTATCGTCCACATCAAACTCATGAGGTGGCTGAACCTGTCCATGTTTCACCACAAGTAGACCATCGTGGTTGTTCGCAAGAAGCCACTAATTCTCCTCAGGATGCTGATTCTTCCCAACCACTTTGTAAAAGTAAATTTTTTTAACTTAACTCTATTTCTTTCACAATTGATTTCCTACTAACTAGTCACTGTTTCTACTGATTTACGTTTATTACACAGAGAATACTAGGGGTATTACCACTATGCCTAATGTTGCACTCAGAGATATTGGTGAGGATAAATTGAAAGTGGAAGTTTCTAGGCACGGCTTGGTGGGTACATTCGCCCTTGAATGTATTCTAGCAATAGGTATGTGGGTGCGCCAGAGTGACAACTTTCCTTTGACTGTGCGTCTGTTTAGAGACATGCCTGAAGAAAAGATAGCAAGAGTATCTAAACTTGTCAGGTTACGTAAAACTTAATTCACCTTTCTATTTATTTTCTTTAGTTTCATGAATGTTTTTAATCAATGGTAATTGTATAACATATTTATTTTTTGTTATAGGATTACTATATCTTAGTACCTGATGACGCATTCGCTGAAAAGACTATTAGAACACATATGAGGTTGGCTTATATGAGATATCGCTCTGAGTTGGCTAAGCATTATCGCTCGTTTGATAGTCATGAAGAAGCTTTGCTGCATCCATCCCCTAGAATTCGCAATTTGGAGGACTGGACATATATGTGTGACTTCTTCAACACGAATGTTGCGTTCAAGGTATGTTAATTTGCTGGTCATCTCTTTGTGCAATGTATTTTAATGATTTGACATCTTAGATAATAAATTTATGTTGAACATTTAACATGGAGCCGTGGTGTCCAAATATTTGTTAGAGTGTCTTCTAACTTGCATTTTTCATATTTAATTGGTAGGCTGCATCAGAAAAATCAAGGTCTGCGCGGAAGGCACAAGCTCTGAACCATACAAATGGTACGCAGAGTTTTGCTAGGAAAGCGCATGAGAGGGTAAATCTTAAATTGTTTATTGTTGTATGTTGGATGTTCTTTATGTCTTAAATACTTTAAGTGTGGTACACTAACAACCTTTATATCATTAGGCACGTAAAAATCTCCCGACCGATCCACTAAGCATGTTCATGGTGACACACAAAGCAAGCAAGCTTGGTAAAGTGTGTCAAAACTGGCAGGTACAAATTTCCTTCATAATAGCTAATGGTTTAAATGCCTGAAGCATAACAGTTAATGCCTGCATAATAGCTAATGGTTTAAATGTGTTAAATATGCATTTCTTTATGTTTGTATGAATTTTGCTACCGTGTGAAATATTCATGAGCCCTGGTACTACATATTAGAAGAAGCATGTCTTTTTTTCCTGTTTTGTTTTCATTTCAATTAGCATGTCTTTTTTTCCTCCCCAGAACTGTACCGTAATATGACACTACATGTAGAATATTCTGTAGTATGTCATTTCAATTAGCATGTCTTTTGTGATTCTATGGTGTTAATATATGAAACCTTGTGTTGGATTGTAATTTGAATGATTTGTCTGTGTATAATGTGTGATTTCTTGTGGTTAGTTTAGTTTGTGTTTGTCAAATTATGAAGAAGTTTTGTTACTGAGGAATTGCATGAGCTACATATTGAAATATTTTTCAACTTGATACGTTCATTTCTTTTATGATGAATTGATGTTGTTTGTTTATCGAATAACGGAATATTCTACATGTGAATAGAAAGACACGGAATAGGGATCACCTTGATTATTACTACTGGTTATTAGCAGGTTTATGTACTTTTGCCCTTGGTGTTCATATATCAGTTTCTAGGTGTTACTTATAGCTGTACTTGTTTCATAACATGGCTTGCACAGCAAAATATTTTATCATTCGGAAATATTTTGTAACTGGGATCATTTTGTTTGCTAGCTACTTGCATTGCTCTCATATGATTTAAAAGATGTAATCCTTGAAGATCTTAAATGCATTTCCTGAATCCCAATAGGACCAGTACTGGTATTGACTGTGGTGTAAATACTATATAGTTATAAATACAATAGGAGCATTTCCTGAATCCCACTCTGAGGACCTATGCCTATTAGCAAACAATACTAGCCACAGTACTGGTATTGACTGTGGTGTAAATACTATATAGTTGCTTGACTTGCTTCTAGGATTGTATTTCTAACACTTATGTTAACATCTTGACCAGATATTATAGTTGCTTGACTTTCTTCCAGTCTTGCTTCCAGTATTGCTTCTAGTTTATAACATTACATAATGCTTAAGAATTCTACTAACTGTCTGTGTGTAATGTGTGATTTCTTATGGTTAGTTTAGTTTGTGTTTGTCAACTTCATGCGTTCATTTCTTTTATGTAATGTGTGAATTCTACTAACTGTCTGTGTGTAATGCTTGAGTTAATTTACTAACTGTCTGCGTGAATTCTACTAACTGTCTATGTGTAATGCTTGAGTTATTTTTCAACTTCATGCGTTCATTTCTTTTATGATGAATTGATGTTGTTTGCTTATCCAATAACGGAATAGTCTACATGTGAATAGAAAGACATGGATATGAGCTTGGTCTGTTGTTTGAAGGGGGAAGTGCATTTAATAACAATGCTTCATTTCAGTATTATGGGTGTAATATATTTTTTAAGCAGCCTTGTCATCTACATGTCATTAAGTGCACTATCAAAATGTGCAGGTGGTAGGTGTAAACTAATCGGTTGCCTGTTTTTTTATAATATTTATGCAGTCTGAAATGAACCGGCTGAGTGAACAAGTTCGTCTAGGGGAAGTGAACTATACTCCCGAAGAAATATATTCAAAGGTTGTTGATCCCCGTCGCTATGGGGCCAAGCGTCCTCGTAAGTCAAAAGTCGCTTCCGGCAGCTTCACCTTATACAAAAGAAATGAAGCCCAACTCAGTGCTCTCAAAGAACAACTGGACTTGGAAAAGAAGAAAAGGATTAAGTTGGAACGGAGAGAGCGTGATCTAAGAGAGTATGTGAACGAGGCTTTGAAGAAGATGGGAATTCAACCTATGCCAGATTATTTGGAAGATGATTCACTAGATGAGCATGAAGATGAGGCAGATGGAGGTGCTGATGATGATCATGATGTGCAGGCAGATGAAGGTGCTGATGAAAATCAAGAGAATGATTTGTATGCGGAGGATGCTGATGACAATCAAGAGAAGGAGGATGCTGATGACAATCAAGACAAGGATTTGTATGTGGAGGACGACTCTGACTAACGTAGCTTGAAGTCCCTTTTATTTTGGTGAACAATGGATGTGCGTAATTTTTTTTGAAGCAACAACCAGGTATAATGCTGACTTTTTTAACTTGCACAATGTGATTTACAATGTATGTGCAGTCAACAAACAGGTATACTGCTGACTATTTTTTGGTGTACATGTGGTGTACAATGTATGTGCAGTCAACAAGACTTATACTGCTGACTTTTTTTGGTGTACACAGTATGTGAAGTATATGTTTTTTTTTCTTTTGGGAAGTGAAACTAGACATTATGATGATACAAGAACCATCAACTTTGTATGTATTTTGGTTCTTGTTGGGTATGTGTATGAAGCAATATTGGGTTATGCTTTTTGGTGGGATACTCAAATGAAATATATATATTTGTAATTATCTAATCTTCTTAATTAGATGTTTTCATCTTAGTTATATAAATCTTAGTTATAACTTTTTTTAATTGTAATTAGATTGAGCAAAAAAATTGAGTAGCTTAAATACTCCAGCAACCAACTTTAAGCCAATTAAAATCTGAATTCTAAAATAATTTGGAAGCTTAAAAATTTAAACAATCAACTTGAGTAAAAACTTTGATACCTTAAAAGTTTAAGCAACCAACTTCAGGACAATCAAAACCACAAATCGCTTGTAGCAAGCAAAATCATTTGATCGCTTAAAATTTTAACCAAGTAACATCAGGTTAAGTTGTTCCATGTATCTTCCAACTACGTAGTTTAATAGCTCCTGAGTCACAATTTGCTTCTATGGAGTAAAAAATTTTGTACCTCAAAAGCTTGAGCAACCAACTTCAGGCCAATCAAAATCAGAAATCACTTTTAGCGAGCAAAATTATTTGATCGCTTAAAACTTTAACCAAGCAATTTCAGAAAGAGTTGCTCCATGTATCTATCAACTAAGTAGTTTACTTGCTTTAGAATGATTGGTATATCTGAAGCGATTGATATTTTACTTGCTATATTGGTTGGTCTAGATGTTAAGCGATCACTATTTTAGTTGCTCCATGTTAGTTGGTCTAAATGTTAAGCAATGAGAAAAGTACTCGCTTTAGGATAGTTGGTTTATTACTAGAGCGATTGCATGGTCGCTCAAAGCTTTGACATACATGGCTTTGGGCAACCAACGTAGCGAGTGCCACTTTTCATCGCTATAACGGTTATAGCGACTTAAAACGAGTAGCCGCTTAAACCCATTTTTTTTGTAGTGTAAGATTTGCAATTTTTGTCTTAGATGTTGTATGCAAACAACAAAAGCTAGCGTCAAATTATTACTCCCGTATTAACTTTACTAAACATAATTTGCTAAAAACTAACTAGTATTGTCCAAAGTTTCCATTTTTGGTAAAAAAATGATGACAACCTCGACTGTCAAAATGTCTGCATTAGTCTGTTCAAACACCAATTGCCATGTTAACGAGAGAATTCTTGATGTAAAACATGGTAAGTTTTTTGGGAGCGGAAGCATGCTTGTTGGCAGGGTCGGCAAAGAATGCCTACCATACCAAGTACCGGGAACAATTTGAATTTTCAAACTTATCTTGTGCTAGTCTTCCCAGGGGTGTATTCACAGCTGGTGCTGCATTGACTTTAATATCAATGGAGCATATTCGCAGCTGGTGCTGCATTGACTTTAATATCAATGGTTGGCTCCATTATGTATTATTGGGCTCACACAAGGGTTGATACCGGTGGATGGCAGAAACACACAAACGAAGGCCTGAGGATGACTTCCCAAGAGGACCTTAAACAAGATCAAAGAATTTAATTAAGGTAAGCAGGGAGGGGGGCTTTCCATGGTTAATATTGTATTGCAATGTCCCAAACAATCAGTTGTTTGTTACATGCTTTTAATTTCGACGACAAGTAATTGTTTTTTGATATTGTGACTGTAAGAGTTATAATTTTTTGTAATCGGAGGATTTTTGTAAGTTTTATTTTTTGTACAGATTATATAGCTATAAAATGGTTGTATAATCTATTATGCAGTTATAAAAATATCTACATAATCTGTTATACACATATAAAAAAGCTACATAATATGTTACGCAGTCGAGAAAATGGATGCATAATCTATTATGCAGCTATAAAAAAAGGCTACATAATCTGTTATGCAGTCGAGAAAATCGCAGCATATTGTATTATGCATCCATTCTTTTGTTAGCACTGTTATCAACCAAAAAATGGTTGCATAATCTTTTATGCAGCTACAAAAATGCTTGCATAACCTGTTATGACGTCGAAAAAATAGATGCATAATCTGTTATGCAGTTAGAAAAACGATTGCATAATCTATTATGCAGTCGAGCAAATGGCAGCATATTGCATTATGCATCCATTTGTTGTTAGCACTATTATCAACCAAAAAATGGTTGCATAATTTGTTATGGAACTACAGAAATGACTGCATAACCTATTATGCAGTCGAGAAAATGGATGCATAATGCATTAAGCATCTTTTTTTTGTTGGGATATTATCTCTGGGGCATATACATCGTTTTAATCAGTGTTTGCATAACCAAATTAGTAGATGCATGAACCAACACACGACTGCATAATGTGTTATGCATCCTTTGTGGTGGCTGCGTAATTCATTATGCATCCTTTTTTTTGTTGGAATGTTATTTTTTAGGCATATACATCGTTTTAGTGGTTGCATAACCGAACTAGTGGATGTATAAACCAAAATACGGGTGCATAATTTATTATGCATCATTTGTGGTGTCTTCATAGTGTATTATGCATCCTTTGTGGTGGTTGCATAATGGTTATGTATCAAATTTTCAAAATTTATGCCTAAAAGAACAAACACCTCCGTCTTTTTTCGTAAAAAATCTAAATTTGATATTGTTGTTTGTACTCATTGTGTAGATCTCTTTAAAAGATTTCTAACGAGATAAAATTTGTAAAATTCCAAGAAACGGATTTTTAGATATTTTATATTCTAGTTTGCTTACCAATTATACCCCTGAAAAATAAGATGCATAAAGAGTTATGCAGACACTTTACTGAGGAGAGGGAAAATCCGAAATTTCTTTGTTATACAAGTAGAACATGTTAAGGGTACTTGTGTCTTCTTTTTTCATAATTTCAAATAATTATGGGTGTCACAAAAACTGAAAAATATTTTAGATCTGACAATAAGAATAATATTTTTTTTTGCCTGAGCCTAAAATTTCCTTATATTAATACCTTTTATCTAACGGGTTTGGATGTCCAACGGATTTTCAAGGTTGGACCTGAGCCCAATCTATAATCCATTGGATTTTAAAAGATCCATCCGCATCTAACCCATTAACAAACGGTCCTGACACCCATCCGCAAAAATACGATAGGACCGGGTCGAATCCGTAAATTCCGGACCAAATGCTCACCCCTAAACCTATAAGTAAATATCTAAACCTATAAGTAGGAGTCAAATTTGTTTCAAAATTGGACTTTATTTTCATGAAATTGTTACAAATTATTTAAGAGAGGTAAAGGCAAACACAAGATGCAGAACGTGGATGGATGTATTGAATAAAAGAATCGTGATATATACATGAGAAAGTACAAAAGATAATATCAAATCTTCCTAGGTTGGGTAAACAGATCTCCCAAGATAGGTAACCAGATCTCCTAAGATAGGTAACCAAGTATACAAGATAATACACAAAATATACAGCTAATACCCTCTCAAGTTGGAGCATGAAGAGTCAAAATGCCCAACTTGACAAGAAGAGACTGAAACTGCTGACGTCCCAAAGTTTTAGTAAGAATGTCAGCAAGCTGAGAGGTAGTATGAATGTAAGAAGGAACGATAGTACCTCGGAAAATCTCATCACGTATAAAATGACAATCAATCTCGATATGTTTTGTACGTTCATGAAAAACGGGATTATTAGTAGTATGTAAAGCAGCCTGACTATCACAATAAAGAGAAACGGGCGCAGGATGCTTAATACCAAGATTCCGAAGCAAACTTTTTAACCATATAATCTCACAAGTAGCAGAAGTCATGACATGATATTTTGCTTCAGCAGAAGAACACGAAATTGTCGCCTGTTTCTTTGTATTCCAAGAGATAGGAGAACCCCCGAGGAAAACAAAGTGTGCAGTAAGAGAGCGACGACTAATTGGACAACTAACCCAGTCTGCATCACAATAAGCGTCAAGGACCAAGGTTGAATCAGCACGAAGTAAAATACCTTGTCCAGGACTACACTTCAAGTAGCGTACAACTCGCAAGGCAGCATCCTATTGAGATTGAGTTGGATGCTGCATGAACTGGGATAAAACATGAACAGAGCAACAGAGCTCGGGGCGTGTGATGGTAACATAATCAGTCTCCCCACTAATCGCCTATAGCGAGCAGGATACGTCATAGGTGTGTCCGATGCAAGAGCTAGCCTATGATTCTCCTCCATTGGAACACTAGCCGGTTTAGAACCAAGGAGACCTGTCTCTGTTAAGGTGTCAAGAACATATTTGCATTAACAAAGAAAAATCCCTTTAGAACTTCGAGTCACCTCAATACCAAGAAAGTACTTAAATTTTCCCAAGTCCTTCATACGAAAACAATTACTGAGATAAGCCTGGAATTCACCAATCGCAGCTCTATTATTCCCAGCGATAACAAGATCGTCTGCATACACAAGAATATTCAAGACAACATCCTTCTTGCGATAAACAAATAAAGAGTGATCGGAAGCACTGGCAGAAAAATGATATGCATGCAAAGCGGTTGCTAACTTTGCATACCAACATCGGGGGGCCTGACGCAGACCATACAGTGACTTATGAAGTCTACACACCTTGCCAGACAAACCGTTACTAACACCAGGAAGGAGTCGCATATAGACCTCCTCAGCCAAATCACCATGAAGAAAAGCATTGTATACATCCATTTGAACCAGCTCCCAGTTATTAATAGCGTCAACGATTAGAAAAGTACGTACAGTGACCATTTTTACAGTGGGAGCAAAAGTCTCAACGAAATCAATTCCCTCTTTTTGACGATTGCCGAAGACGACTAACCTGGCCTTGTATCGTTCAACCGTGCCGTCGGATTTATGCTTAATCCGAAACACCCACATACAACCGATTGCAGATTTAACTGGAGGTAGGTCTTCTACAGTCCAAGTTTCATTAGCATCCAAGGCCGCAATTTCCTCCTCCATTGCTTTTCTCCACCGTGGATCACTCATGGCCTCTTTAGAAGAGGTAGGCTCCATATCAATTGAAATAGCTGCAAGGAAATGACGATGTGCAACAGATAAAGCATTACAATTCACATAATGTGCTATAGGATAAGGAGTACCTGAGGCTTGGACTGGTATGGGTAAAGCTTCGAGGGAACCAATGTCGTGTTAGTCTTTATGTGGACACTTTGCCACTGGACATAGTCCTTGTGCCTAACCTTGTCAAATTTAGTACGTTTGCCGCGTCCAAGCTCATCATCAACCAAGACATTCCCATCGACATCTTCCCTCACTATATTCTCTTCAGCCTCAATGAAACCACGACCAGTTAACTCTCCCATGACGGAGGCATTCTGGTCATCCCCCATGTCCATTCGCGCTGCGGATTCAGAAGTAGCACCATGAGCTTGCTGCTGCCGCTGTAGACTGTCAACGGATACAGCAGGCTGCAGCTGAACTTGTTGTGTATCGTCAAGCTGAACTGGTTGTGTGTCGTCAAGATGTAGCTCAGCAACATCATCACTTGTATCAAGATTTTGATCAGGTGCTAACTCACCCTTGTACGTAGCAGCATCAGACATTTCACCACAGTCAACAACATCACTTATTCTACCAAATTCATCAGGATACAATCAGTGCAGATGAATCATTTCTTCGGGATCGGCTAGAGGATAAATATCCTCAAAAAATGAACATCTCGTGACTGAAAATAATCCCCCGTTTCGAGATCAAATAAAGGCTATCCTTTCATCCCAAAGGGATACCCAAGAAAAATACAACGACGACTTCGACTATCAAACTTGTCACAAGGATTAAGATTCTTCCCATAACACAAGCACCCAAAAACTCTAATCAAACTAAGAGTAGGAGCACAACCATAGAGCAACCATAGGGCGTCTTTGATTCAAGCACACGGGAGGAGTTCTATTAATCAAATATGCAACGGTTAACACACATTCACCCCAAAAATCAATAGGCAAACAAGTTGAAAGCGTAAAGCGCGAGCAACATTAACAATATGACGATGTTTGCGTTCCACTCTAGCATTTTGCTGAGGTGTTTTAACAATGGATGTTTGATGAATTATGCCATTCTTTCGGAAATAATTACCAAGACTCTTAAACTTCGTCCCATTATCACTTTGCATAATTCGACTCTTTTTGTAAACTGACGTTCAATCAAGGCAAAGAAGTTTGTCATTAAACTAGGCACCTCATCTTTGGTTTTCATCAAATATACCTAACCACATCTAGAAAAATCATCCATAGTAGTCAAAAAATATCGTGAGTTACATGCACGATTCGCAAGATGAGGACCCCAAACATCACAGTGTACCAACTCAAACAAATCAGCTGCCTTAGTGTCACTCAACGGAAAAACATTACGAGTCTGCTTGGCCCTATGACAGATATCACAAGCTTTAATGTCTAACTGACTATTATTTCTACTAACTTGAGGTAGCAACTCAATTGCTTGTAGAGAAGGATGTCCGAGCCGTTTGTGCCATAATTCATTGGTCTCTTTCCCTGGCAAGACATTAACACGAGATGGTTCCCCCATCATTAAGTAATAGAGCCCATCAGTAAGCTTACCCATACCAATCTTCATCCTCAAAGTATGGTCCTGTATAACACATTCAGAGTTAGTGAATTGTATGCTAATTGTATGCTTAGTACGTTGAGTAGATAAAATTTGGGAAACTGATATTAAGTTGCAAGTGAAGGTTGGCACAAACAACACATTCGACAAAACAAGAGCATCATTCAACTTCACACTCCCTATTTTGGTGGCCTCTATACTTACACCATTAGGCAAACCAACTTGAATAGGGTGAATGGCACGACAAGAATCAAACACATTCTCATCACAACAAACATGATTCGAGGCACCAGTGTCGACAATCAAGTATGAATACCCTTACCGTTTAAGCGAACATGGTTCGTAGTGGCCGATACCTCACCAAAGGCAACATTTGTTTTGGTTGGTTTATCGTTGTCGAATGACCCCGACCCATGTCTGCTACGGCCTGCACGCCTAGGTTCCCGACCCTCCGGGTATCCATGCTTCTCCCAAGAGCGATCCTCAAGATGCCCATGATAGTCACAGTAGGTACACTTCAGTGGAGGTCGTGCAGCCGCCCCTGTTTTCGACCCCTGCGATGCATTGCCTCGAATAGCGAAGGCCATTGGAGCGACTGCTTCTGCCCTCCGTTGAGTATATAGCCTAACCTCCTCTTCTTGCACAAGTCTTGAGTACACAGTATGAAGAGAAGGCAATGGTTCAATCCCCAAAATATTTGAGCGAACAGTTGCATTTGCATAATAAGGTTCAAGACCCATTAAAAATTTACGCACCTGATCTGTCTCGCGCCTTTTACGAAGAACTGCATTCAATCCGCATTTGCAGCCAGATCACGAGCAGGAGGGTAAAGCATCAAAGTCATTGATGTCATCCCACAATTTCTTCAATCTCCTATAATAGTCCATAATCGACTCTTCATTCCTTTGTTTGCAATCAGCAACATCTGACTTCAATTGATAGATCTTTTACCATTTCCCAAAGAGAAACGTTGTTGAATATCCCCCCACAATTCATAAGCGGTGTCACGATATGAAATAGTAGAGTGAATGCTTGGATCGATCGTATTAAAAATCCAAGCGGCAATCATATAATTTGCAGTCGACCAATTGTCAAGATCAGCAGAATCAGATTTAGGTTTAAGAAGAGTAGCATTAATAAACCCCAGTTTTCATTTCGCACCCAAAGAAACTCGAAACCCTTTAGCCCATTCTTCATAATTTGACCCCTTGAGAACGACGTGCGTGATGAATATCCCCGGGCCATCATTTGAAGCTAGAGTATACAGAGGATTTGGAGTTCGTGTTGATGATGGTGTGTTCATCTCATCACCCATGGATCAGAAAAAAATGGCTCTTGGTACCTTAATGCCAAATACAAGATGCAGAACGTGGATGGATCTATTGAATAAGAGAAACGTGATATATACATGAGAAAGTACAAAAGATAATATCAAATCTTCCTAGGTTGGGTAAACAGATCTCCTAAGATAAGTAACCAAATATACAAGATAATACACAAAATATACAGCCAATAACAGGAAATGTCATGGGGATAACGATGGAAGAAATCTTCAGAGATATTCCGTCTAACATTAGTTTATGGTGATAACGATTATGATAGTAATACTAATGTAGATGAAACATCTTCATCAGTTTCATCATCTGTATCTGTTGCTGGTTCTTTTCAATATGAACCAGCTTTACGTATTGAATTAGATTTATCTGCTGATGATGATGAAGATCAAATTGCACTTAGGTTACAATCTCAACTTGCAGGAAAAGATAAAATTGATGATGAAAAGGATAATGTTGGTGTTGATTTTTAGAAGAACAAGAGAAGCATTACGGTTGATTACTTTGTCAAAAGTCTATTGGTTCAGGACAACAACCAGATGGTAATGTGGTTTTAACTCGTTTGATTCGATCCAATCTTGAAGCATCATCACCACGAATTGATGAGGGTTTCTCCGAGCATTGGAAATCCGTTACTTGCTTAAGAATCTCTGGTTGCAGTTTATCAGTATTTCCAGTGGAGTTAACCCGTCTCCCCCTTCTCGAGAAGCTGTATCTTGATAATAACAAGCTAATGCAGCTTCCCCCTGGGCTTGGTGAACTGACAACTTCGAAAGTACTGATGGTTGATTACAATATGCTGGCATCTGTCCCTGCCGAGCTCAGGCAGTGCGTTGGATTGGTGGAGTTGTCCCTGGAACATAACAAACTGGTCCGCCCTCTTGTTGATTTTAGAGCTATGTCAGAGTTATGTATTCTTGGGCTATTCGGCAATCCCGTCGAGTTTTTACCAGAAATATTGCCCTTACACAAGCTCCGTCACTTTTGCAAATATAAGGATCAAAGGAAACGACAGCAGTTTGAAATCTGTAAATGTAGAAATTGAAACGGAGAGCAGTTCTAGCTACTTCACTGCATCTAGACACAAATTGAGTGCTTTCTTGTCTCTTATTTTCCGATGTTCTTCTTGTCATCATCCTTTATTAGCATCTGCACTGGCAAAAATCATGCAAGATGATGGGGATCGCATCGTCGTTGGTAAAGATGAGAATGCCGTGCGGCAACTCATAAGTATGATGAGCAGTGATAACCAACATGTAATTGAACAAGCAAGCTTTGCTCTTTCAGCACTGGCAGCAAATGTTTCTGTTGCCATGAAGTTGATGAAGTCGGACATCATGCAGCCCATTGAGTCGTTATTGAGATCCGGGGACCAAGAAGAAATAAAATCGGTGTTGCAAGTAGTGGTTAACTTGGCTTTTACTTCTGATGCTGTTGCTCAAAAGATATTAACCAAAGATGTTTTGAGATCTCTGAAAGTTTTATGTGCCCACAGAGACACTGAGTTGCAACATCAGCTCTTCTTGCTGTCGGTAACTTGGCCTTCTGTTTAGAGAACCGTCGCACTTTAGTACTTCCGAAAGTTCGCTTGAACTTTTACTACACCTGATGGTGACATCCAATCTACGCGTGTACAAAGCTTCTCCCCGTGCTTTGGCGATCCTTGGGGAGAATGAGAATCTGAGGCGAGCATTGAGAGGAAGGCCAAGTGCAAAGCAAGGTTTGCGCATACTTGCAATGGATGGTGGTGGAATGAAAGGTCGGCCAACTGTACAGATGCTTAAACAGATTGAGCAAGGAACAGGGAAACGTATACATGAGATGTTTGACCTCATATGTGGCACATCCACTGGTGGTATGCTTGCTGTTGCTCTTGGAATCAAACAAATGAGCTTGGATGAGTGCGAAGAGATATACAAAAAGCTTGGGAAACTTGTTTTTGCTGAACCTATCAACGAAGCTGCAACTTGGAGGGAAAAGCTGGATCAACTTTGCAAAAGCTCATCTCGGAGCTTTAGAGTTGTCGTACACGGATCTAAACACAGTGCTGATCAACTTGAAAAACTATTGAAAGAGATGTATGCTGATGAGGAAGGCGACCTTTTAATAGAATCGGCTGTGAAAAGCATTCCAAAAGTTTTTGTAGTGTCGACACTCGTCAGTGTAGCACCAGCACAGCTTTTTTTGTTTTGCAATTATCAGTACCCTGCAGGCATCCAGGAGAGACCTTTTGGAACAACAGAAACTAAGAGTGGCTCTGCTGTTGGGACAAATGGTACTGGTACTGGTACTCAAGCTGGATTAAAGCATTGTGCTTTTATTGGAAGCTGTAAGCATCATATATGGCAGGCTATTAGAGCATCATCAGCTGCACCATATTATCTTGATGATTTCTTGGATGATGTGAACCGCTGGCAAGATGGTGCAATTGTGGCTAATAATCCAACTATTTTTGCCATAAGAGAGGCACAACTACTATGGCCTGATGCAAAAATTGACTGTTTAGTATCTATTGGATGTGGTACTGTCCCGACAAAGGTTCGAAAAGGTAGGTGGCGTTATCTGGATACTGGGCAGGTTTTGATTGAGAGTGCATGCTCACAAATCGAGTGGAGGAAAAATTAAACACGTTGTTACCATTGCTTCCTGAAATACAATATTTTCGGTTTGAACCAGTTGACGAACGATGTGACATGGAGCTGGACGAAACTGATCCTGCTATATGGCTCAAGTTGGAAAGTGCCACACAGGAATACATGGAGGAAAATTCAGAGGCCTTCAAGAATGTATGTGATAGATTACTTCTTCCTCACGATTCAGACAAGTTGAATTGCCCATATGGTCGTAAAACAAACCTTTCGAACACAGTGATAGATGATAAAAGCGCTTCTTTGGGTCGGAGGCATCTGGTACTACTTGTGGAAGCTTCTCATAGTCCTGATTCAGGGAGAGCAGTTCATCATGCCCGGTCCCTGGAGACATTTTTTGCCCGAACTGGCATAAGGTTATTATCTATAAATAGGATATTGGGGTTCTCAAAGTCTGCACCTGCGACAACATTTGCTACACCATTTGTGTCACCTTTGTTTACTGGAAGCTTCCCCTCAAGCCCATTTCTATACTGTTTGGAAGTTGCTACCCAGAGGGTTAACCGGATAGATTTAGTCCCTCCACTAAGATTAGACGGGAGTCAAACTGGAAAATCACCTGGTTCACCACCAAAATCTCCTATGGCGCCTAGACAGCTCTCAGCTCCTCTTCAATTATTGCAGGAAAAACTTCAAAGTTCACCGCAAGTGGGCATTATACATTTGGCCCTTCAAAATGATGTAGTTGGCTCGATATTGAGTTGGCACAAGATGTGTTTGTGGTTGCTGAACCTGGGGAACTGGCGGATAGGTTTCTACGAAGTGTTAAATTAAGTTTTATGTCAATGGTCAAGGGTCGCAGCACGAAAAAAACAACAGCTCTATCAAAAGTTTCGACTGTAGCTGATTTGATTGCATACAAGCCGAACTTCCAGATTGGGTGCCTCGTCCATAGGTATATTGGACGACAAACACAAGTCATGGAGGATGACCAGGAAATCGGGGCATATATGTTTCGCAGGACAATGCCATCGATTCACTTATCACCTGATGATGTTCGTTGGATGACTGGAGCATGGAGAGACAGAATAATAATTTACAGTTGGGCATTCGGACTTACCCCAAGTTTAGTGAAGGCATTTCTTGATAGTGGTGCCAAAGCTGTTATTTGTCCACCAACGAAACCATAAGACACCGTTGGCAACATTTTATGGGTCATGAGTTCAACCCCTTAGATATTGGGAGATTTGAGATTGGAGATGAGGAAACAGAAGAAGAAGAAGATATGCAACATCAACCACAGCAACCCTCAAGTCCAGTCAGTGACTTGAGGACAACGACCCAGATAAAACACAAGAGTTAGTGGATGATGAAGAAGAGTTATCTCGGTTCATTTGTTTGTTATATGATGCGTTATTTCAGGAAGGTGCAGGAGTGGACGTGGCTCTGCAACATGCACTTGCTTCACATCCAAAACTGAGGTTTTCATGTCAATCTTTCAAGTATACCATAGGTTTGTAAAGAAAGTAACCCATATAGAGAAAAAAGAAATACCGAAAAATTAGATAGTAGGTTATTATATCAATCAAATTTAATTGAAAAAGGAATATATGAACATTTAGATCAATTTTGACATGGCTGTTAATAGGGGGTACCAATTTGGTTGGAGGTGTATGAGAAGTAGCTATTCTCAAGCACAGCACTGTCGCGTATCAACTTGTACAGTCAACAAGAGTTCAAGTTCCATTTTTTTTTCTTCAGTGGACTTTTGATTGCCCTAAAACAGGCAAATGATCTGAATTTCGAATCTGTAGGTGTGCAGAGAAGAGTAGCAGAGTTTTAAGGCGCAATTCAAACTACATTAGACCTGCAAATATTCTAGGATAAGGATACCAAGTGAATCCCTAGAAAAGGACCAGAGTTCAACACCAAGATAACCTGATATGAAGGATGAATCCATTTGATAACAAAGAAATAATTGGATTAGAACTCATCTAAAACTTACAAAAGTATATATCTAAGAGGAGCAACAAAACCAAGAAAGGGAAACAAAAATATTGAGACAAGCTGCAGTGACTGTATGCAACAATATCAAATGAGATTCCTCGCTTACAAGGTTCTAACCATGTACAATCTAAGCAACAAGTTCAGGTATTTTTCTTGATTCCAACCATGATGTTGCTGCAACTTTCGTTGTCAAGAACCAACCAGCCTTCTCTGGGGCTTCATGAAATGGGGCATTCAATTCATTCAAGTGGGATTCAAAAACAGTTGCTAATCCATTTTCAGAGAACTTGTGCTTACCATGACCAGTATTAATTCCAAGGCACGGAGGCAATTCCTCCCCATTCTCTATTGCTATGGACAAATCATTCATCCACACGTGCAATGCTGTCAGCGCAGCTCCAAGAGAGAGACTCTTCAAATGTAAAGACCACTGTGTTGGCGATTTAGTCTGAATAGCCGTGTATACCTCAAGCGAAAGCCCTATTTCTAATAATTCACAAGCCTTTTCCAATAGATCAAGATTAACACAAAGATCAATCAAGCAATTACAGTAAGGTTTCCTTACTTCTTTACCTATAGAGCTAAATAGCTCCGTAGCTTCTTGTTTGAATGCTCCATCAACTGTTTCTCCCTCTACCAATAACTTCACAACAGAAGCTAGTTTAGGGTTAGCCCTGTCGATGCATCCAATCAGCTTTCCCAGTTCTTCGTTAGAAGTATGCGTCATCACGTTTAGAAGACAACCACAAAATCTAGCATCGGGAGTTATACCCAAATTTATTAGTCGATCAAACGTTCTCACGACATCATCGGTCCGATTTGCTTTTCCGTAACACTGTATGAGTGATGTTAACACATAGATATTTGGCTCGAAACCAGCCTCAAGCATCTGATTCAACATTTCCTCGGCTTCTGTCACTTTTCCACTGCACGAATATATGGTAATCAAGGAAGAAAAAGTCCAACTATCAGGCTCACAAGTTTCAGACTTCTTCAAATCCTCAAAAATCTCAATAGCTTCATCGGTGAAACCAATATCAGCACACATAGCTAAGATAGTATTGTAAAGAACCACATTTAACTCTAAACCCTTCTTCTTCATCTCTCGATATACGCTTAATGCATCTTGACCATAACGAGCTCTACCATAAGCCCGTAAAAGAGCAGCATAAGTTCCCCAATTAGGCGAAAACCCATTTTTAATCAACTCTTTATAGACAATCTTCGCCTGCCATGGCCTCTTGGCTCTTCCCATAGCATCTAATAATGTGTTATAGATAACTAAGTTTGGTTTGACACCTAACGCCTTCATCTCTTCATAAACATTCAAAGCCCCATCAAAATTTCCCGATACGCCATATATCTTAATCAGGGTCGAAAATGTAACCAAGTCAATGCGCCACTTCTCAGTTCTCGCTCGATCATACAAACTTAAAGCCATATCAACATTTCCTGCTCTTCCATAAGCATCAATCATGGCTGAATACGTAACATCATCAGGATTCAATCCAAAAGACGGCATTTTTTCAAACCACTCCACAGCTTTATTAGGCAAAGAACACATCCTTGCACAACTAATTATAGTAGAAAATGTAATATTATCTGGTTGAACACCTTTCTTAAGCATTTCATCAAACAACAATTCTGCTCCATCCAAATTCCTACCTTTTCTAAACACTTTCATGGTAACATTATAAAGAATAACTTTTTTCTTTGGTTTTGAATTCTCTTGGAAGTACTTAAGAGCAATAAGAGCTGTATCAGGGTTTTCCATATTATTAAGAACAATAACAGCATCTTGTTCAGATGGGTTTTCACCTAAACTATTCAAAACCTTAAAAACATCTTCCTCGGTTGAATCACATGAATTCAAAGATACTGCAACTTTCACTAGAGAAGCATACCTGGAATCATAAGATAACTGTCGAAGTTGTGATGCTCTTGGACTTCTGGGGTTTACCCAAATATGATGTTTTGCTTGTCCATTTGGGTTTTTCTGAGACTCTACCGGTGTTTCTTTTGGTAAGTCTTGAGGGTCTTGTACAGAAACTTGTAAAGAAGATAGAGAAGAAGTTCTTGGTTGAGATTTCTGGGTAGTTATCAGTTTGAGGGGAGAGTTGAAGTTTCTGGGTCTCCATGAAGATAGAGAAGAAGTGAATTGAAGATTGTGAGATGGAGATAGAGAGTTGCAGAGAGATTGGTGGTCACTGCAGAGGTGAGAAGGAGAAGAGGAGAGACTAAACCCCATTTTTCAGGAGAAACACCTTATCACAGTAGAGTGGGTGAGTGTTTTGAGGAGACATATTCCTGCTTAAGATATTTTGGACGACCCAGTTAATTGTTAGAATCACTTTATTACACTTGGTTTACACTAATAGGGTGTTTGGATATTTCAGAAAGTTTGCAATAAAATTTCTGAAAGACTTCTGAAGCAAAAAAAGTTAACTTTCCTTTTGTTTCTAACTTCTGAAATGATTAAGTTTTTTTTTGTTGTTGGAAAGGGTTAGCGGGCTGTGTAGGCGGTCTCTAGACGGCTAAAGAGACTACTACGAGATGACTCCAATTCTCATGTAAAATTCATTGTTGTTCAACATTGTGTTTGTTTTTTTGAGTCAGATCTAATCTATCTGGATTTGACTGAAATCATATAATTTATCTGGATCTGACTCAATGTGTACGTTTCTTGAGTCAGATCTGACTCAACTGACTCAAAAATATACGAGTCAACGGTTTGGTCCCATGAGTCAGAGGTGTTTCCATACCTGACTCAAACAAATTCAAGTCAGAGGTTAAGTTTGAGTCAGAGATCGAGTCAAATCTGACTCAAAGTAGAAAAAAACGGTGTGACATATGACTCTCGCGCCGAATCAGGGGTTGTGAGGGATTTCTTGTGTACAAATGTTAACAGGGAATTTCATTTGACGATGCAAAATAGAGTATCAAAATCCTAACTATTCATCGAGATTTTTTCAAGTTGGATGATAGTCGGATTGGCTGGGCTTCAGGCGCCTAGAATTCGGCCAAAATCTGGCGCCTGTTCAGCCCATATATCTAGGCGCAGAATGCCTGAAAACAAAAGCGTCTTAGTAATTTACTAGATTCTAACGCTGCACAAAGGCACTAATAACTGCATATTGCCAATTGTAAACCTCAAGAAACACGTTAGATTATCTCACTGTGCATGACAGAAGCGCAAGGAAGAGTTAGAAAAATCGTGCAAACAAGTTGTCAGGCCCATATTTAAGTTCCAGTCAGATGTGATTTTGCCACACACTCCTTGACTACAGTCTACAAAATTAAAATGAGCTGATTCAGAACTCAGGCTAGCCTTAAAATCAAATCTATTGTAGAAAATCAAGTAACTCGATTCTGAAAACCGAAGTCCAAACACACCGAGACCATAATCTCAAATACATACTTAAACAGACTTCAGTTCAGTAACCTGAGTATCCTCACTAGACATTTCGTATCAATTTTAAACAATACTCTGACCCCGTTCGCGATGCTGAAATAAATCATAACATCAGCATTGACCCCTACAGATCTAATTAGCTACCACATTCTATAACCTCCTAGCTACTACTTAGGTTCACTAAGTGGTTTTCCTGACTGAAATAGATTCATCATAAGATAGGTTCCTTCAAGCAAAGTGTAGAAAGAACACCTATTTAAGTTAATCACTTTCCACAACCGCATCTATTAAGGAGAACTGATAACTCAATATCAATAACATCATCATCCTCGATACATATCGGACAAATATGAAACACAGGACTCTGTAAAATCCAAGACTGAAACATGAGCCTCAAAATGAATAGAGATTAAGCCAGGGAAGATTTAAGCACAACCAGGCCTTTAAAAATGCTACTAGGAAATTTAATGTCTTTTCAAAGACAGTGTGACAGGGGCAGTAACTGTAACAAATTTAGAAAAGGAAATTACCTTACACTGTACCTTCCTTTGTTGCAATACCCATACGATTATCAGAGAACTAAAAGTTACAGAAAAATCTCATATATTCATGTAATATCATTAAGGGAAAATCAGCAGGATAATCTGTAAGACCATAATAACATGTGTGTGTAGTCTTTTTCAAAATTCAATAAAGACAAAATACCTTTCATTGCTGAACCTTCCCTCAGTTACAAAACTTGAATGAGATCGTGGAAATCATCAACTACTCAATTTTTGAACCAGAAAATGACCAAGTGTTATCTCTGTAATGATACATATAAGAAAAATCTAAGCAAAGCTGTCGGTCCCTTTCATCTCCCCATCCCCCCCAACCCTTGAACCCAGCTTGATACCCTTCTTGACGCCTGATCATGTGCACTTTCCAGTTAGATTTGATGTTAACAACCTTATCAATGTCATCTAGCTCAACATTCACCTCTCCATTATCAATGCAAGCATTCTTCTCCCCTTGGCCTTGATGTAATCCACATTTCCCAAAGTGAGCTGCACTTCTCCTGGGCCCTCTTAATGAGTAAACTGGACTTCCAAAAGAAGGAAAAACGGTAGCCCACATCGTTATATCCCAATTATAGTCATCAAAGAAGCAAAAATCTCTTGACTTGGAATGGATTTTCCTCCAAACAGTCCTGTTAAAAGCATAACCAACATTGCTCATCTTCTCTGCAATCATTGCATCCCATTGTTCTCCCTTTGATGTCACATCAGAAGGCGCCAAATTTGCAGCATAGCAACTGGGGCATTTCTTTGGTTTCAAGACTGTGAGTAACTGAATACTTCGATATGCATTAGGAAATATAAAATGGTCCTCCTCAATGAAAAGAATATGACCAGAGTGATGACGGCTCTCGTCCAACGAATCCCAAACTGTATTCATCATCCACCACCAGTGATGCTTCAATGAGATAATCTTTGGAGATCGGTGGTTCCCATACTGATCTGCATTCCCTTGGCAATTTTTCTGCAATGGGTCATCTTTATCTTTGCAGTCACCCGGTGAAGAACCAGGAAAACTGTCTTGAAATAGATGTGGTGAATACGGAGCAAAGATCTGTTTCACTTGACAAAACCTAATACTTTCTATAATTTTGTTCATTTCTTCGAAGTACCCATCATGACTAACTATCAGTAAAGTTTCGCCAATACCCTCTACTTTAGATAAACTCTGAACCACTACTTGGAGATACTGAGGCCGATTATGAACATAAAGAACAATTTTTGTATGGTCTTTAGGCAAACTTGGGAAAAGATCTAAATTTCTTGGTGGCAATTGGTTCTTTTTCTGTAATGCAATAGACAATTTGTTCTGTTTAGGTAGCCTTGGTTTAACATTAAAAGAAGACAAGTTATACTTAACCAATTCATTTTCATCGACCCGATTAGAACTCCAAATCTCTCTATGTGAATCTGAAGTTGTATTCAGGAGAAATATAACAAACAAAATTGCAAATATAGTAACCACAACCACAGGTAACACACGGCGAAAGGCGGCATCTTTAGCACGGGGTTTCCTGTAAAACCCCATTAATCTAATGTATCCTTGGTGAACTTCTACAATAGTACTAATAAAGCATCCTTAATGTGAAATGCAATAGCTCTATAATACCCAAATTCAAAATGGATCATAAAAGATGAAGGGGGCAAGTTAAAAACCTCAAAAAACCATGTTTCTGGTTAGATTTGACTTCAAAAAGTATAAATCCATCTTCTGAAACTCGAGCGCAATCAGAATTAACACCAATAAACGAGCTTTATCAACAAATAGTTCAGATTGTTCACCTGGAATAATCCTGAGATCTTGCAACAAAATATTGATTAGATGGAGTGAAAGTTAAACTGAAATGATGAGAGACAAATCTTCCATTACTTGAGAATTTGTTGGTTTGAGTTTAAAGCAAGCAAGGGTTTAGAATTTCCAAGAATAGTCTGATTAAGTGTCCACCCTTTGGTTTTCAATATGGAAGACTTTTCAGTTTCAAGAAATTTCAGATGATGACTTTAATGAGTCGAACAACTTGACTCCGTAGTAGTCGGCTAGTCATCTCGAATACATTTTTTGGTCTATATGTCTTGATATGCGACGCATGAGAAATTCATAAGGGGACACTGAAGGCCTTTACTCTAAATTTCTTTCTCATTTGTCATTGAAAAAATAGAGCAGAAGTAAGGTAACTAGGAAAACATCCAATGAATAATAAAAATTAGTGTAAAACCAATAGATCCACAAAAATATAACAAAACTAGAGGAATAAAAAAATTATGATATAAATTAAATAATAATATTGATTATAGAATCGAGTTTTTCTACAATACCAAGCCTTCCTATATAGGCTTTAATAATTCTAAATAATAATGGGACTAGAAAAAGGAAATTAAAGTAAACTGGGAAAAGAAAATCCTAAATTAAGAAATAAACTAGAACTAGAAAATAAAGAACTTATGCATAGGATGTCCTACATCAAGCCCTCTTCTTGAAGAGAACTCCACCTCGAGTTCGCTATAGAAAACAAAAAGCCCTCGCTAGGGTCATAAGGTCGGAATCGACGACGAAGATCATTATCTATAAAATATCTTGAATTTGACATAAAAAGACAAACACCTTTGTCAGGGTCATACAGTCGAAAGCAACGACAAAAATCATTAGTTATTAGATATTTTGCATTACTAGTTTGTGAAAACTTTTGTAGGCAAGCACTGGTATATTCAAAAAAATTAGTGTTAGAAATGCATATGTGGAATAATTTTAATAGATTGTTTCTGAACACTCACTTCAATATCATTCACCAGCTTGAAATACTTCAAACCAACATCCAGATGTGAAACAATATGCCTCCCAACAAGTTCCAAAACATATTATCGTACAGGGATGGCAGAGTCATAAAATCTTCCTTCAACAACAAAATGAACAATCTTTTTACATAACACCTGTGGCCCAGCTTCAAAAATCTAGTTGACTGCACGTAATGTTTTGGCCCTGATTACAAGAGAATTCTCCTTTAAACTCGCGAGTAACATGCTAAGAACCTTATCAAATCCTCTAAAAGAAGAATTTCTCTACCCAACAGCCAGAGATTTCTTTGCGGTCAATTCTTGTTAAAAATGAAGAAACTATAATTTATGTCAATTGTAGTCTTGCGATGTAGTAAACCAACTTCTCTTGAGATTTTAGATCTGAAAAGGAGAAGGTACCTAGTACACCACCAACTTTTTCGTTCATGAACCTGTATGGACAATTACTTGTTACAGTCAATAAGTATAGATCAACATAAAAGATCCTTGTACCTGATTGTAAAACAAGTTCTTTGGAAGATCTCAAAAATCAATATCCAAGAACATCATAGTATGTACTCGAATATTACACGAATCGAATTCCAACAAGAAAAAATCTTTTAATCTATATTTCAGGACATAAATTCACAATAACAAGTCTTGTAGGTTGTATACCGTTGAGTTAAAAACTGTATAGGTTGATTAACGTACTACTTGTGATATATCTATATAAAGATAAATAATATAATGCGAAAACCAGATAACACAAGATGCTGGATATTTTGTTAAAGAGGAAACTACAATCTTGTAGAAAAACCCTGGAACCTAGTCAAGTTTGAACACCGTACTATATTAAGTTGTTATAAATACTAGCCTACTATTAGACTTCAAACTCAAATATAGTTGAGACCGAATCGA
The DNA here is from genome assembly GCA_023531435.1 of Papaver californicum. Taxonomy (NCBI): domain Eukaryota; kingdom Viridiplantae; phylum Streptophyta; class Magnoliopsida; order Ranunculales; family Papaveraceae; genus Papaver; species Papaver californicum. Next base: position 2,120,635 of record JAJJMC010018788.1, read on the forward strand.
CCCTCCGAGGAATTCAGCTTCAGTCGTGATCCTTACGTCTCTTGGATCTTACAAGACCATACACGCTTGATTACCATGGCTGATGTCCTTTACAGCCCCTAGGAATTCCTTCATCCGCAACGAAGAATTTTAACTATTCTGCATCTAATAGAAAGCATATTGATTTCCTTCGGAAATATATACAATCAAGGTAATATAATCTATTTTCTTATGAGGTATCTTCAAGGACAAAGAAGATATCAAGCAAACCTCAATAATTATGATAGCTTACTATCTCCAAAAGGTTATAGAGATACCTAATTGATTCTTCCTCAAAATATCAATCTAGAAAAGACATAAAACTTGTGGAATTACAAATTCTGAGACGAAGAAAACTTTATAATTTCTATTAAGATAATTTTTCCATGATCGATAATTCTTGAATGTCCATATAGAAAAAGAGGGGACCTTAGAATGGACAAGAACTACATCGATAAAAATAAGATTTTGGATATCAAGAACTATTAAGTAAAAGATAATCTGGTCGGGCTTTTCGAAGACCGATACGCCAAATGTTGGTTGAAGGTGCATAAAGAGGAAATGCATCCTTAAGCTATAAAGCTTGGCCTGTATAGCATATATGATGCGAAAGCATCATTATAACACGTTGCTTACTCGAGAGAGCTTCATGATGCATAGGTGCCATTATTGTTTTATTTCTAAACTGATAATGCATCATAATGAGGCATTACAAATGAAGGATCAATTATGCACAGTCTTGCGAAAGTCATTGGGCCCATATGGACTAGGCTTTGTTTGGCTTTTGGTATTGGCATCGATGTTTGATTTTTGACTTAATAGGCTCGAGTTGCATATTCCATTCGAGATGACCTGTCGGATGAACTACGATACAACTCTTGTAAATGAGACATTCAGATCCGGTTAGGAGATTAGTTTTGTAGAAAAACTATGGTTGGTGATGTGTCTTCTATTTGTGACTTTTTTCACACACAAACAACCAACCACATATAAGTCAAAAGGAAAATACTAAAGCGTAGTTCCTTTTGTCCTTTGGACAACAAATATGGTATTTAAGTTTTTATTTACAAAATCAAAGGAAAAGTGATAAAATTTTGATGTATGTGCTTATTTATAAAATATATATGATCAGTAGAACCTTAATTTTTGATGTAATTATTGATAAGTGCATAATTTACATATTTTAAGTATCATTTCTTTATATTTATTTGCTATATTTTTTTTGAATTATTGTGTGTTACTATTACTTTTGTAGTTTATGTGTTTTATTAGGTTACATCTCCGAAAGAAGTGAAATTGAGCTCTACAAGGAAGAATTGCTAAAGACCTAGTGTATCTCATTAAAATCCAGGATTTATACCCTCCATCATGTAGATAATTGAAATACGAAGCCAACGCAAAAAGAATGAGGTCATTCCGAGTTCGTATGAAGAAGTTATGAGTAAAGCCGTGAAACCAACTTGGATTTGGTATCTGTTGGGCCTTATTGGTCCTACGCGGGAAGAGAAATAAGGAAGCGTTTTGGGCTCTCCTTTGACGTGAAAATTAGGGTTTTTGTTGGTTTTTGAGGAGAATAAGTCTCCTAATTGGATAAGGAATCAAAAGGAAGTGAAAAAGTATAATGAGATTAGGTTTCCTAGTTGGATAAGGATCAAGAGGAGGTTACCAAAGCCTATATAAAGGGGAGCTTAGATACAATTTTAAGGCAAACTTCTCACAAATAGAAATTATTATTCTCTTAATCAATTTTTAATGGCTTTTAAGAAAGTCATGTCTAGCTAAACCCCACCACTGGGACAATGGAGGAAGCCATATTTGATGAATGAATGGTAATTATTTTTTATTCTTAATGACTTTTGCATTGATTTTAATTGATTTATAATTTTTCTTAATTAGTTGTGATTTTGTTTGATGGTGTATGCTGGGACTTAAGAGATTTTGATGTGCCATGCTTGTGATTTACATCTAATGTTTTAGAAATCTACTTTTGTTAAAGAAACATAGTCAATAAAAGAGTTATAATTGTTAAAGAATTATTGTAGAAATCATTCAGAAGTGATTTTGTTGGAATCCTGAGTTCCAGTTCTTTCCAATATTGTTAAATTCTTTTACTTATTTTATAGTTTAAATCAAATTTAGGTCTAAAACGAATCTTCACAAGTCTCAGCGAACGAACTATTTTTACCACTTTTCTAAAACGATCAATTGTGTGACACATGCAGCTGGTACATCGACAATCTATATCACTATGAAGTGATACTTTTTTCCTCCTATGTTCTATGTTCCAGCATCTTTACTGATCAACTTGAACACCGAAATAATATATGATATTTTATTTTTGGAAGAGTTTTGCATGGAGGATAAATCTTTTACCAATAAATCTCCATGTTTCTAGCGCCAAACTGTAACCACAAAAAACTGATGGGATTTTGATTTAATTGCCGCAAGTGTACGGCTGTCAATTGGACAATATACAAATACGGTTCGTTCCACAGAGATTTCAAAATTGCAATTCCTACTTTTTAATTAATTAAAATGCTAATAAAAAATTGATTGAGATGGTGATTTCTCTAAAATTCTAAAAATGTATAAAGTATTAAAAATGATTTTTTACTCAAATAAAGGAAAATTCTAGGAATTCAAATTCCATCACTACTATGCAAATTAGATTGGTGCAATCATTCTCTATAATATTCTCTATAAAATTATTCAAGACGACTTAAGACAATTATTTTCGTCTTGAAAAATAGGTCGTTTTAATTTAATTATTTTCTTTTACTTAAAATACTAATAATTATCTCTACTCAATGGTGCTGGTATCTGAAAGAAAAAAAACACATAAAAATCAAATGTTAAAGCACAAGGACATATGAACAGAATTGTTATCATGAATGATCAAAATTAAGGGCTCGGAGAACTTTATAGAAAATAATCACAACTAACTAACTTACATAATAGGACTTCCTCTCTAATCCTAGACGAGAAATTTAGCTACTCATAGCAATTGAGGTACATGAAAATAGAGAAGAAATCATTATATTCATAAATTTAGAAATCTTTATAAGAAAGAACTGAACAAATGTATCGCTGGAAGAATAAAACTGTTGAACTAACAGCATATATCATGTACAATAAAATCAGAACTGTCGCTGAAAGAAGAAACAGACAATGCTTCCAGCGACAGTTCTTATTCGTGGTTTCTTCTTCTTCCTTGGTTGAGTTATAGAAATTTTTCAGAGTTTTTTTTTGTTATTAATTATGGCTCTCGCCAGCCTTCCTCTTATGTTCCTAAAGGCCTCATATTTATATTAGAATAACCAGAACTTTCCAAATCTCGTCCAAAACTTCAAATCATATCTTCTTTTAATGAGTCAAATCTCTGCAGTATTTTCAAACTATTCTCGATTTATTTCCTTCTCGTTCTTGTTTTAATTTATATGTTGTTGCCTTGTTTGTCTCACAAATTTCGAATAAAATGGAAACATAATCAAGTGAATTTTGGATTGAAAAATCCCATGATTCTGAGATTATTTTTCTATCTGTTTTTGGCGAGAAAATATTGGATGAGATATTGTTTTTGATTTTACGTGTATATCTTGTGTATGAATCTCTATTAATAAAGAAATAAAAAAATCTTGTCTTAAACACTTGCAAACAACCCAAAATTCTCGTTTACAAAGTCACACAGTTGAGAAGGAAAGATTCCCCGCCCAAAAGATTTTTTGAATTCAAGAAGAAGGTGGTGCCTTTAACCAAAGTCCTAGGGGTGCCTTTATCACTTTTCTGGAGTGCCTTTAACATTTTAATCCAAAATTTCTGCAATAGCCAATTCCACAAAAAATACCTAAAAACATCGAAAATAGTAATATTAGTACAAAAATGGGAACTATCAATATAAATATGAGATCAAATAAGACACAAAAATGTATCTATTCAAAAACCCAACTGGTGGATCTAGTTGGCATTTTCGGTACGCTCAAGTAAAACATAAATGCGTAAGGTTAATATAATGTAAGTTAGTGTAATCATAAGTGTGTATGGAGATAAAGGAATGTAAAGCAATTGACACAAGTGATTTACGTGGTTCAACCAAAGCCTACGTCCACGGGATAATGATTCTGAGTTCTTACTATTGATCAATGGGGTTACGATGGTGTTACCACTTTGTATTTGAATAGAGGGATGCTTTCATGGATATACTTCTTCTCTTTATAATCATAGATCACACTCCATAATTTGCCAACCTCCTTCCTCGAATCTCCAACTTTCTATTTACAGAGTTCTCAGTGGGACCCCCATTCTGTTTTCGCTTCCGCCAATATTTCATATAGGGTGTCTGGGTGGAGCCGGTCTTCATCTTAATTTTGTTCCGCTTGTTCAGCTAACTGTTCTCCAGGTGTCCAATTGTCGCAGGCGGTAGCATTAAATGGCATTAAATGATGAAGAGACTTCCTAGCACGCGTCCAAAAGTTATCTCCGTGCCTTGTCAATTGATTTGTGGCATCATCTAGACTACTCTCTTGAATCGGCCTTGGGATTGGGAAAAACAGGTGCTCTTGATTCAGTACTTTTCAGGTCCTTTGATGTAAGGTACGCCTGTCTTGTGATCGTGTCACGTGTATGATGATTATTTTGCAGTTACATCCACATAAAATTAGTGATGAAAATAAAGTAGTTAGCTTAATAGAGCAAGTGAAGAGTTATACTTTATTTTCGAAATTAATAAAGGGGATACCAGTATTAACGGGGTAATATCAATCCATATAAAACAAAACAATCATAGCCATTGGACCTCTGGATTGATATCCCCTCAAAATGTTGGTATCTCTTTTACAATTATGTTTATTTTGACTGCCAAGGAGAACTTTTTTTACCTTTAAAAACTTTCTCCATGGTTTGACTTTCACAACTAGGGTAGTTTATGTTTATGCTCATCTCCATCTCACGAAATTTATGATCAATATTCTCAAACTTTACCCCACTATCATTCTTATTTTTTCCTACACAAACAACGGTAGTATTGGAACCAGGCAATTACCATCTTCTCATACAAAACAATAGTTTTTCATTGATTTACATGAATAGAATGTTTCGGCAATCTGACACCTTCGCGTTTCAAACTCCACAGGGCAATCTGTAGCAGCCACAATAATTCTGTAGTTTGATATATCAAATCTAGCCAAAATTACCACAAATTATAGTAAAATCACTATCAAAATCAACTAGTCTACAAATGGATTTGCAGTACTAAGATCAAATCAAGATTGACATACTGCTCGTTGTTGAAATACAACTAAATTAGAACTAACAAATCTGAAAGAATTACTTTTATGAAAAAAAATCTTTTAAAATTGGTGTTATTTTCGTTTGTAATCAGCAATGATACACCACTTTATCTACGGCGGTGATGGTTGCAGTGATAGTAAGAGTGATTTTCTTTACTACCCATGCACTTCTAACTCCCATGCTTCAAAACAACAACAAAAAAAAATCTAACTCCAACTTGTCCACAATCAATCTCCGTAAAGGTAAAGTTGGTATTAAAAACTTATTTTTCAAGACGTCACAATCTTATAATTATTCATGTGACCCTCCGTGTTTGTTTTTTTTTTTATATAAAAGTTTCTTCATTTTCATTCATAGATCCAAATCCATTATACTATGGTTTAGAACATCTAAGACAAAATTACAAATAATAAAAACTACATTCAAATATTCTGAAAGGAAGAGAGATGGAATATCGAAAAAAAATTCAAATATATATAGAGACCCGATTAGATCGGAATGGGGATGATGATTGGAATAAAATCCTACCATTTGATAAAGTTTCTTCTTAAAAAAGAGTTGACTCTCAAAACAGGAAAGTGTGATGATCATATAAAACTTATTAACTTCGAAAATCAGCAAAAATCTTAGATCTTTGTTCAAAACGAGTTCCAATTTTCACTTATCGAAATCGAAGTAGTTCTTCACTATAACATACCCAGAAACAATGAGGCCATGTAAACCAAGAGGAAACGTTATAAGGACGCAAATAAGATCGCTACAAAAGCGAAAGAAAAAACTATAATAGAAAATAAACATCAAAAGAAAAGCGATAAAACTAAACCCTGATATTACTATCTACTTAAAAGCAATAAATTAAGAAGCCTGATATAGGGGCTCCAATATCCTGGAGGGGATCCTCTAGGAGGCGAGGTGATCCAATTGTCCGTTAAGGGATGTCCTAGTGGTAAAGTTAAATGTCCATTTTACCCTTTACCCAATAAACAAAAGAAAAATTTGTCCTCTAATTAAAATCTTTCTCTCTCCTCCAAATCTTCTCCTTCTCCATTTTAATCAAATTTCTCCATCGAATCAAAATTTCTTCGTCGATTAAACTCCCAATATCGTGATTAAGAATACTAATAAATGTGTAGAGAGTAGTAGTGATGACAATCTGGATAAAACTAAACAAATTAATGAAGATTTAGGGTTACAGATTGAATTTACGGTTGGGTTCGAATGGAAACCCAACCATAACTGGTTTGTTCTTCATATTACAATTGGGTCAAATGTAGGAGATGAAGATTCAATTAAGATTTACGGTTAGGTTTTTAACCAAACCCACGTAACTAATCTTTAAACCTCAATCGTAGAATTAGATAAATAGATTTTAAGATTTTTTTAATTTTTATCTTGTATAGAATTGAAAGAAGAAGCTAACCCAAAAAAATTGAGGTCAATCGGACACCGTATGAAGGAGTTATGATCAAAACGGTGAAACCTATTTGTATTCAGGAATATTTACGGTTGGGTTCGCCAATAAACCCAACCGTAAATATGGGCTCAATGAAGCTCAAAAATCTCAGATTTACGGTTGGGTTTATTGGCGAACCCAACCGTAACTATTCCTGGATACAAATAGATTTCACCGTTTTGATCATAACTCCTTCATACGATGTCCGATTGACCTCATTTTTAGCTTCGTCTTTCAATTATCTACAAGATAGAAATGAAAAAATCTTAAAATATATTTATCTAATTTTACGATTGGGGTTTAAAGATTTGTTACGGTTGGGTTTGGTTGAAAACCTAACCGTAAATTTGGGCAAAAATGGTGTTCATCATTGTTCTTCAAGTTACGGTTGGGTTTGGTTGAAAAACCAACCGTAAATCTGGGAAAAATGGTGTTCTTTGGTGTTCTTAGGGTTACGGTTGGGTTCGACATGAAACCCAACCGTAAATTTCTATGAATAACAAAAAATCCATCTTTCAAATCGTGATTTCATCAAATTTGAGCCATAAAAAGATCAAGAGTTTAAGCTAGAGGTATACTCAATGCTACTATGGTTGATTGAATCAAAATCTAGGGTTTAAAAAAAACGACAAAATTTTCTTAAATTTCATCTAGTTTTTCTTCCCACAAAACACAAATTCCAAAAAAAAAAAATTGAATTCATTTTTTTAAGTACAAGATTATGTTTAATTAATCATGATTAGTTTAATTTATTAATTAATTAGTGTAATTAAGATTAACTAATCAGGGGTAGTTTAGGTATTGTAAAAATATTATGGATAAGGGGTTTTTGAGTTTTACTTCAAAATGTCTTTATTTCGTCTTATTATAGGAGCCCCTCCAGGATTTTAGAGCCTCTATATCAAGCTTCTAAATTAAAGGAAATCTGCCCAAATCTAACTCCAATGCGGAGATAGATCTGATCAGGAAGGGTATGCCGATTTTTTTTCCAAGGGTTAAAAAGGTGAGTGAGAGAGAGAGAGGAGAGAGTGTGGAAGTTCCTTGATCAGTGATTTTATGACGGCTCATCTCGTGACCCTCCCTGTTCTCACAAGGCCATTTCAATTAACTAGAATGTAATATTTCCAGTTCTTTTTAAGCCCAAGGCCACGATAGTAAGAAGCAAGTAGAAGAGGGAGGGTCAAACACTTAATTCCCATTTGTTCTTAATATTATTTTTGTTCCTGGAAAAGTGATACTCCCTCCGTTTTAAAAGATCTGTCTTCTATTTCATTTCCGTCAGTTCCAAAATTATGTCCAGCTTTTGTTTATAGTCGTATTATCTTGTACGATAAACTTTCAAATATACCCTTGAATCTTTTATAATCATAAATTTATGTTTAGAAGGGCCCAGTTTAAAATCTTAAATAATATGTGTACAATTAGGAAATAAATGTGCAAATATATTTTTTGCTTATATTTCATTCCTTTTAAAGATAAAAATATTTTTTACTACAATCTTCCTTTATTTTTAATTTTAGTAACAATATAACATTTAGTATGGATAATTTTAGATATTACTCGGTCTTCTTAATAATTCGATTTAGTCAATGCAAACATTTATTTTGAAACAGAGGGAGTAGTACTAGTACTCTATCTGTTTGTTTATGTTAGTCCTTAATTTTACTTTCGTCAGTCGTAAAAAAAAGACCAATTTCTATTTATAATGGTATTTTCTCATAAACTTTCTAATATATATTTGAATTTAGTACAATTATAAATTTATTTAAATATAACCCAATCTAAAATCATAAATAATATCTCCATAAATAGAAAATAAATCTATTTAATATTTTTTTGTTTATCTTCATTCCTTTTAAAAATAAAATTATTTTCAGTTACATGTATAAAGTTTCTTCTTTTTATCTCCATTCCTTATTTGTTCGTATATCCAACTATAAATATATTTTCTTTATAAACGTTACCAAAAATAATAGAATTACCAAACATATATCATTTTTATTTTAGTAATAATGTAGCATTTGATAGGAATAGTGATAGACACATTTTTGTGTCGAATTTGCGCTCAATTATCTATTTTGATAGTGTTCGATTTTATGCTATTTATGTTTTTTTATGTCTTTGTAGGTATTTTCGAGAAATAAAGATTTGTGAAAAAAATCGGCTCAAAAAGTGATAAAGGCACCCACCAAATTACTAAAGGCACCCATACAGTTGTTAAAGGCACCCTCCCTTTTGAATTCAAAACCGAAAAGGGCGGAAAATTAAGTTTACGTGAGAAAGTCACCTGGATTAGTTGGAAACCGTGTTTTAAGGGATTTTTAGGTGATTTCAAGTCACCAGAATCAAGATACAATCTATACTAGCTTGTACACACGCAATCCAGAGAGTTTCACGCCGGAAAATGGGTGAAAAATCCGTTTGGGAGCCGGAAAAGGGAAAACACTTTGATTCGGATTTACAATGATTTAGAGTTGATTTTGGATCTGTTTTTGAGTCCTTATCGGTTCACATGAGTTACTAGGGTTTATTAATCCAATATAAAGCAAAGAGAAGCAAAGAAAATAGAGAGGCAGAGCCACCGGAAAAAAAACCAGGAAAAAAAAAATTACTGCGAAGAAGAATAGGAAGAACATAAGACTGTCGCTGAACTGCCATTCTTCCTGTCTCTGTTTCAGTCGTATCTTCAGCTGCTGAAACAGTCGTATTCCTGCTGCATATACAATCCGTTCTTTTCTCTTGTTTCCTTTTATTTCTTCTGTAACACTGAGATCACTTCACTGTAACGTTTATATACGTCTCAAAACTTTTGTGTTACTCATTTTTCACCATTGTAAGCACCTTTTGAGCAATGAAAGTCTATTTTGAGTGTGTTTCCATTACAATGAGCTAATCACCATCACTGGGGCGACGGAGGAAGCCGTTCATCCAATAATTATGGTAACTTCTATTTTAATTATATTTATTCTACAATTCTTTTATTATTAATTGCTTGAATTAAAATTGAAAAAATGGTTTTTCTCAAATAATTGTGTTTTCTTCTGATGGGTCATACTTGGTTTTTAAACTCTTGATGTCTCATGCTCTTGATTAACAATTATTCTTTCAAAAACCTATCTTTGGCATATTTAGATTAAATTAATATAAGAATTGTTAGATGTTATCACTGAAGTATTGGTTAATGGTGGAATCTTAAGCCCTAGTTTTTCTTCATCCATTTTAAAATCAAATTGTTTTAATTCTCTTTATTTTTTGTTATTAAAAATTAGGTCTAGAAATTAAATCTTCACAAGTCCGAGAATCCAACCCTTTTTACCACTATAAAAAAATCTCATCAATTTTTGGCGCCGCTGCCGGGGACTTATTTTTAGGTTTAGAGTTTTAGATTTATTTTTAAGTTTTTTATTATTTTTATTTATTATTTTTACTTTGTTCTATTTTACGTTTCTTTGGGTATTTCTCTTTTTGCTACAGGTTTGGATCAAAGAATTAGTGAACTATGAATATACTTAGTTAACACAATACCCATATCTAAACTTTTTCCTCTGATCCTTTTCTTCTCCAAAATTTTCCGTCCCCTCTTTTTGTTTTGGAGCTTGATATTTATAGTAAATATCTTGGGTCCCTCTAATCTAAACTTTCCACCTATTAATTCTTATCCATACTTTGGAATGAAACTTATCCCGCATTCTTATTTTTGTATTTCCCGTAAGACTTGACATGCGTACTTCTTATTTCCCTTAGTTTCCCGCTTGGTGACCCGCGCCTCTTCTGCGGATTTGTATTCAAGTTTTTGTTCTTGGATTTGGATGAATGTTGCGGTCTTATTAAGATTATGGCATGTATGATATGTGACCATTGAAAGTAACATTATTATTTTCAGAATTTGGCATGTCCAATACGTGGCTATTGAAAGTGACTTGTCATGCTTTTGCTTCTTTTGTTCCGCAACCTGTACAACTGAGACGTGTCCATCATGCATGAATGTTTGTCAGTTCTATTCATTGTGTAAGGCTTTTCCGTAACTTGTGTGTCAGTCATGCAACAAAGATTCTGTTTCGTACAGTGTGCCATGCTTTCCCGCAACTTGCATGTCGATCATGCAACAAACATGTCTGTTTCAGTACTTATCAAAGAGTTTTGTTTCAGTGTTTCTGGTTCCATCATAATCTGATACTATTTCCGTAGTATTTGAACACGTGGTGTCAGGGATTTCATACCCTCACAATTTGCCCATTTCTCCGTAGCCAAGTCACGAGTCAAGCTCTCAACTTTCAAGGTTTCCAACTTCCATTTATCCTTCGGTTCTTTAGTCTTAGAGGATAGAAGCTCAAGTTGACATTGTGCTTCATCGGCTTTGACAGTAACAAGCTTCAGTTGTCCTTTGACTTCCTCCAACTTAGCATTGGCAGCATTAAGCTCTCCTTCAGCCATATCAGCTCTTGAGGCCGCATTTTTGAATTTTTCTTCAAAACCTGTAACAAAAATAACAGATTAATCAACACAGAAATAATATTCAACTTCAAATATGCAATAAAATAAGATACCTCTTGCGAGGATTCAAACTCTTCTAATTTATGAACCATTGCATCTTTGGAATCATCGAGGAAGTCATATTTTTTTGAAAGTTATGATAATTATCAGTAAGATGTTGAAGATCTTGACGACATTGATCTAATTCCGCGTGTTTCAATGAATTATCGTCCGCAACTGATTTGATTCGTTTGTACACCTTTCTATCTCTTTATGTAAGCGGAAAATATCACTTTCACGAAGAAGAATGATATCAAATAAGCTACGGATTTAGCCTGAGCTTCTGCAAGCGTATTCTCTTTAACATGAGCATCTGAAGTTGAGTTATCTTTGTCTTTAATAAGTTGCACCATATAAGAAGAAAGCTGTGAATTATGATGTAATCCGGAGCGAGAAAATCCCGCAAGGATATTCTTACAATCCTCACAGAGCTTGCAATTTTCTTCTTCCAATTTCTTTGATTGTGCCCGTGCTTCAAGAACACAACCTTTAGTCCGTAGCAGAGTGGCATCATATTCTTTCTTCTTGCGGATATAATCTACATATAAAAGCCGGTGCTTTAATTCTAGATCCTCATACTTCGGTTTGGCTTGACTCATCTTATCAACCAAGTTATTGAATCTTTCCTTGTTCTCCATATTTTCTTTATTGACTTCTAATACATGTTCTGTCAGACGCATATCTCTACGTTGTAGCCTATTCACGAGGTTTGAATCCCCCGTTGATCCCATAAATCGATTCAGAAACATGTAAATAAAATAAGGAAAGTGATATGAGAGAATAAGCGTTAAACCTTGATTCTGAAGATCTAATAACTGCTGACGAAGCGTATCATTTTCCCGCTTCAAGTCCGCAACATCTTCTTCTGATCTGATTAATTTCTCCTCTACATTCCTAAACTGAGTCTCCATCTTCATGGATCGTCCTTTGAAAAATTTATAAGCCACATATGCGACATTCTGACCCAGAGCTAGCTGCAATTTTCAAAATTAAAATTACAAAGATGAAAATAAAATGAAATTTAAGGTCATTAAAATAATAAAAATACCTGCAAGATAGCTTGTTGCGGGAAAGAGTATGCTCCAACATCCGCTAGAGCAATCGTATCCGCAAGAGAGGAAGGAAGGTTCATGTCAAAGGAAGGGCAGACGGGATGGCCTTGGCCTTTTAACCAGACTTCTTTTACTAATTCATACGGAGCAGACCGCATATATTCCCGCAGATTAGCAACCGCAGGGCTACCTGTCTCCACTGGATGAAAGTTGAATGGGACAGAAAATAACTCTTTAGACATAAACCAGCGGAAGGCCTCCTCCTCTTTATCCATAAGATTCTCATCCTCCGCTATTCCTTTACCTTTATCACTGTGCGGGATTTCTTCATTCATTTGAACCGCATCAGTGACAACTGTGCACTCGATATTATCCTCGGTAGAAGAAGCTTCAACCGCAGCATTTGTCGGCTCACCCTGAACGGAGGGATCCTTCTTATCATTTAAACCATCCTCACGTTCAGAAGGCACGAGAAGATCATCTTCAAACAAGGGAGAGAACTTGGAAGTGGGGTAGGAGAACTCAGGATCTGCGTCCTGGTTCGGACAACTGTCCGCAACACCTGTAGCATCCATCGCAGCATTAACTAGCTCCGTAGGCACAAAATCGGTCAGCCGAAGCGGGACATTCTACTCTTCCACATTTCTTTCAGGTTCAACAGAGTTATCCTCAGTTCTCAACTTTGGTTGACAATGGGGTGAATCACGGATTTATCCTTCCTCCCTATCAGTGGAAACACGGGGTGTAGATTTAGCCTTTTCCCGACCCTGTCAATGTACCGCAGGAAATCATTAAATAAGATTCATAAGAATCATGCAAATTCATTTGGATAAATCAATACCTTTTCTATTAAAGTGTGGTCGAGCTCCCTTCAGCTTGCGGCTATAAAAAAAAAGAGGGAAAACAATTAGAAATGTTTAAAGCGTAATGTAGAAGAATAAATAGAGAATTCTACATACCACATCGTCAAATGAGAAAGAAAAACCTTTGAAATTTAACTGCCAAGGGCAGTAGGAATGAAGACGTGATGAAAGGTTGCAGACCACACTTTCTTCAACAGAACCATAAACCCATGGTCCTTCAATTATCAGGGGAGTGTGGTACCACCTGAAGTCATGATCAATACGAATCTTTTCCCGTAAAGGATCTTGCGTTCCAGGAATGATATTTAATCTAGAATTATCAATCTCCCAGAGCAGACGAAATCCTTCGCCACCTTTACGACCCGGTACGACGCTCCACTTCTTGTAATTCTTCACGGCGATAGCGTCAGCATACGTAGCATGAAAATTATCTACAGTATAATGCTCACGTTTCGCAGGATTGGGAATGTAGCATGAGAAATTTGTTTCTCCCATGTTGCGCTTATTACATTCATCCATCACACGCCACCAATTCCCGTTGTATTGGGCAATAGACCGGACCAAATCGTGCTTCAACTTATTTCGGCTCGCAAGAACCTCATACTGAAAAGAATCCCCGCTCTTGTACAAAGGAAGTTTTAAGCCCGCATGCAACGCTCCCGTAGTTATTAACAGTCTGTTGGTGCTATACTCGAATTTCCTTATCATATCAAGTGTAATCTCATCTCCTTCAGCAGGATCGCAAAAGGAAACTTTAAATTGTTGAAGTTGATGTTTCTCTTTATACTCTTCAATTTACATTGACCTAAAGCTCAAGTTCTCGTTTAAACGCTTATTTTTAGAAGCTGGTCTATTGGCCGCAACAGATGTGTCATCATTCCTTACCAAATCAGAAGGTTGAACTTCTGAAGTAACAGATTCATCTACCACTTTCTGTTTTCTCACAAACTAGCGAGATGATTTCTTTTCAACATGATGATCACCATGATGAGAGGCACCTCCAGCAACGTTACTATCATCTTTTCCAGACATGATGAATTTTTACCTACATATGAGAGAACAAGTAAAGATAGATTCACCCTGATGAAAAGCAAGATGATCATTAAACCTCAGCATAAACCAGTAAACAATTTTCTGATCAAGAAAAAAGATTCATGGATTCAATGAAACAATCAGAAATTAAGATAAGAACATCATCATCACCATTCACTCCTAAAAGATTCAGTTAAGAAGATTAATAGATAAACAAATACATTAAAGTTAAGAGTATTACCTGCAACAAAGTGAAGAACGGTAATCAAATCAGATAACTAGATAAAAAGAAGACATGATCCTAATGTAAGAAATCCTTAATCACGATGTAATCAGCACAAAGTGAATTAATCAAATTATGAGGAATCACTGAAAAGTTCAATTTCAGAAGAATGGAAAATAACAAAAACTTTAAGAAGAAAAAGACAAAGAAGATGAAGAGTGAGATGAGAGATGTGACAAGATTTGCACTAAACAGAAGCATTGAAACTGACGAAACTGTCGAAATAATAAAGTGGAGGGAAGGGGAACTTTATCAGAGACGTGATTGATAGACACGTTTTCGTGTCTTATTTTATCTCAATTTGTATATTGTTAGTTCTCATTTGTGTACTTATATTGTAATTTTATTATGGTTGTAGGTATTTTTAAATAAATAAACATTTGGGAAAAATTGGCTTAAAAAGTGTTAAAAACACCCCCATCAAAAGTGTTAAAGGAACCTTCATATTGGATTAGGGCACCCCTCATGTGGATAAAGGCACCCACTTCTTTGAATTTGAATTCAAAAGTGACGGGAAAATAATTAACTCAAAATATTCCATCTGCGTGAATTAGTGAAGAGTATTTGAAGAGATTTTTACAGCTTTTACGACAAGATATCTTCTTGTCTTATTAAGGAATCGTGCACAAAGTGAAAACTTGAAAGATAACCAAGAGAATCTCCTGAAAATATCAAATCAAATCGGGGATCATTCTCGGCTTTTATTGAGAGGAATTCTCTCGGGATATGGCAAGGAAACAAGGAAACAACAAGCCTCACCAACATTCTGTCCATTAAATATGATCGAGAATCAATGAAAAAAGAGAAACAAATCAGGACAAAAAAATCACCGAGAAATATTTTCTTCCCGTGAATTTTTTTGTGAGGATTGATTGAAGATTTGGAGGAGTTATTACGAGTTGGGGAGGATGCACTATAAATAGAGAAGCTCTGGGAATATTTAAGGGGGGTTCTGGAGAGCCAAAATCGAAAATCAGAAGTTTCCAGAAAAATCAGCTCGTGATGATCATGATGAAGAAGATGAAGAAAATGTTGCCAAAAGTTTGAATAAATTGTTGCCGTAGCTGTGTATCCACGTCGCCTATTCTTTTGAATTCATCTCTTTTGTAACAGCTAGCAACAGTGATTCTGTAACGTTTATAAACGTTGCAAACTCACTGTTTTCACTATTTTCATTCTTTTTCATTATTTTTAAGCACTTTGAGCCATGTACATATCTTGTGAGGGTGTTTTGATAATGATGAGCTAAACCCCATTTGCTGAGGTGACGGAGGAAGCCATTGTTTCAATAAAAGTGGTACATTTCTATTTTTAATTAATTTTTACAATTTCTTTTATGATTATTTGCCTTGATTAAAAATTTGATTAAATGATTTTTATTAAGCAGTTGTGATTTCGTTAGATGGTATATGCTTTTCCTAGGGTTTAGATATTCCATGCTTTTGTTATACAATTGTTATTCTAGAAATCTACTTATTGCAATATTTTAGAATCAAATTAAACGAAAGAATTGCATGAATATTGAGTAAATTGAATCACCTTAATTGGTTAATGGTGATCCATAACCTCAGTAATTTGTGAATACCATTTTCATCTTTTGTGCATATTTGTAGTTTAAAAAATTAGTTTATTAAAATCTAAATTCAGTCTTCACAAGTCCGAGAATCAAACCTATTTTACCACTATTCTAAAATTACATCAATTTTTGGCGCCGCCGACGCGGACTTGTTTTTAGAATTGTTTTTAGATTTTTTTTTAGGTTAATTGGTTTAGTTATATTTTTATTTTATTTATTTTTATTTGTTCTAGTTTACGTTTTTGGGTATTTTCTTTGTATTACAGGTTTTGGATCAAAAAGAAATTGGAGTTAAAGATTATATTAATTGATTAAAGACTTGGAGTCAAAGACAAAGCGAAAAGAACGAAAAAAGAAGACAAGATTTTTTTTTGATTTTTTTTTAGGGTTTTTATTTTTCTTTTTAGAAAATAGTATTAGGAAATTCTTATTATTTTTGTAATTATTTTAGGTATTTTTATTTTTTCTTATTTTTGGACTTTGAACTTTTGAACTTTATTATTAATTTTTAAACCCTACGGAAGGGTATTTAAATATAAACTGTAACATGGAAGGACGACAATTACGATATTGTCTCGGCCCCTCGGGTTCGTACACTGACATGGGATTCGGTGGCCTGAGTCGACTACAACCGATTCATCCCCCGTCTGGTACGGGAGGTAAGACTCTAACCACCCACGAATCCCCTGTCAGTTGGGTTTCTGTATTCCTTCGTAATGCTTATATGTTGAGGACTTGAATACGGAATTAATTTTCTAGTAAAGGGCAAGGACTGGCCATATAAGATAAGGACTCGGATTTCATCACCGTTTCCTTCTTGCCCGCCTTAGGAACACGTTACCTAACGAGAACCTAAGCCTAAAATTTGACTAGAAAGAGACCTATAGGGTAACGAGCTTATTGGAAAATCATTCAAAAGGACTATATTGGTTACTTTGTTAGCATAACTTAAAGTTCAGGATGATTATTTTAAGTTGATTAGAGCTGCCTTGTGACCCAGGTAAAAGTTGTCAAAGAGGCGGGGTTATCAAAGCTCCTTAGAGCTTATCCTGCTTCTATTTGACTTAATCTAATTCAGATCGTTCTAAGAGATTTGCTAAAACTGTAACTAGTTGCCTTTTGGAAGAATAGAAGCTGGTCTAGAAACAATCTAAGTGGAGCCACCATGCTTTTTGTTTGCTAGATTCAGTAGGTTTGATTTGGTTGAGTCGGCCTTGTTTGTGTATGTTTAGAACCCCTTCCTGTTAGGATTTATTTTCTTAGATTTTTTTGTAAATTTATTAGGATTTTTTTAAGAAAATGTCGAACTGGTATTATGAGGACCAATACAATGAATATCCGACTGAATTTCAAAATAGACATTATCCATACTATCAACACAGTGTGGATAGTACTTGGTACCACTACCAACCTTCTGAAGGTTATGGTTCATACCAAGGTGATCCCAATTACTATTCATACATGCATCCGTCTTTTGAACATGAAAATGAGCAAAATTCGAGTTCTTTGTCTTGGAGGGATGACCTAGAGCAGTTGCAACCTAGTACTCATCATAAACCTATTACACCTCTAGAAGAATCACTCAAGAAGCTATATGAGATAACAAATAGTTTGGCATTAAGTGTGTGGAAAACAATTAGTAGTCCAACTCTTTCTCTAGAAGAATCCCTCAAGCAGATAGCTGAGTATAACAAGCAAATAGCTGAGAATAACAGGCAGATGATTGAGGATAGAAACAGGTTCATGTTAAGTATGAATGAAATATCTGCAAAGAATAATATTGCTCAAAATGATCTTAATTGCCAATACAGTGTTTCCACTTTTACCCTTGATAATAATGATGAATATTTACCTAATTTAGAGGACGAGGTTAGAATAGAAGACACTACGTATTTAGAAAAAGTTCAAACATCTTCATATTATTATGATGATGATTATATTATTGATGAAGAAATCCGTAGTCATAATGACGAGGAAATTGAGCATAATGATAATAATGTTGTCTCTAGTTTAAATCCTAATGATATTAATGATTATTCACCTATTCAAAAGGAAGAGGATTTGACTAGAGATAACATTACTTTGGACGGAGTAACATTTCCTTGTTCTTATGAGTATGATGATGTTTTAGAGGAACGAGTTTGTCCTGAGACTAGTGATTTGGAGTCTAACGACTCGAAGACAATAGTCTCTGACAAAGATGATAGACTCATAGAGAATTTTAACGTGATAGAGGATGATTTGATTCAGGTTGATAGAATTGTTTCCTCAGTGAATTTTGATGTCTTAGACACCCAACCTTTTCAAGTCCCAGAGACTCAAGTACCAGTGATCTTAGGTCATCCCTTTTTAGCTACAAATAATATCGTCATCAATTATGGAAATGGAATAATTAATATTTCTTTTGGTAAAATGGCTATTGAACTGAATCTTTTTAGTATGAGTAGACAACCTTCTTGTGAGATCTATGATTTAGAAGAAGTGAATATAACTAGTACTTCAGTTCAAAAATCTTTACCAAACACTTCGTTAGAAGATCCATTAGAGAAATGCCTAGCCCACTTTGGGTTTGATGTTGACGATGATAGTGTTATTAATGAGGTGAATACTTTGTTAGATTATGTCCCTTTGATGAACACTTATAATATTTGGAAAGCTAAGTGTGAACCTTTACCAGTTTCTAAGTCTACCTTATTTCCTCCTATAGAAGAAGCTGAGTGTAATTCTGACTTTAAAGACCCTAGAATCCAACCAGTAGTTTTGAGTCCATCTGAGAGTAGTTTTCACACTAAGTTTGGGGGTATCGATGATTCTTGTGATTGTCAAGTATCCCTTATTAAAGTCCCTCACTTGGGACTTGACATTTGTGCCTCTACCATATTGCGAGATTATCTTCATACACTTTTTCCTGAGTCTAATTATGTCCAAAAAGAAGTTCAGTTGTTAGAAACCCATCCTCTGGTTGATGTGGTTTACCCAGGCGATGATACCAATATTGACTTTGTTTTCCCACCAAAATATTTTCTTCCATATGTGGGAACGTATGAATTTCAAATGTGTCAGTTACTAGAGTTTGGAACTAAACCTACTTTTTATAGGAAATTAGAACCGACACATTTTCTCAAGAATGACCACCACTTTCGTGTTTTCAATTGTGGTCAACTGTTCTGGTCAAATATGATTGACGTTAGGGATCCACAACTTTTCAGGTTATTATTATATTGTCCGTAAGTTGTGGCTAATCTTTTCTTAATCTGGCTGAAGACTTTAAACTTAGCACTTCTTGGGAGGTAACCCATGCTCATGCAACACGGTAATATCCTTCATTATCCTTTTCCTCAAGTGGTAACAGTTTCTCCTTGTTCATGCTTTTAATCATTTATTTTTAAAACATTGAGGACAATGTTAGATTTAAGTTTGGAGGTATGCGAGAAACTTTTAGTTGCAATTTTAAACTCTAGAGTCTAGAAACTTGTGAACAATTCAGGGTGACACTAACCATTCTAGGTAGATGGAAACTTAATTCTTTTTCTATAGGAATTGGTGTGCCCAGCTAAATGGTCTATTCATAAAAGGATTCCTAGCTCAGGTGTTAGAAATAACATGATAGTTGTCACCATATCTCGGAATCTATCTTGACCATATCACTCTCTGTTTTTATTTTTGCAATTTTTGTGTTTCTCTAAGTGATTTGGTGGGGCACCAGTATCAAAGTGTTACCACTGCCAGGATGAAGTGTTTGAGATCAAGCCCCATTATTATATAAATTAGATTATTATTTATAAAAAAAAAAAAAAAAAGATTGTCATTTTGATAGCAATACATGTGTGTTCTCCCTGTCTCCGTCGCCTAAGCAAGCGTGGAATGCAGGATCTATGAGAACTATAATATTTTCAATAAATCGGCCGCTGGGACCCTTGTATATACCAGCTGAGTCGATAATTAGTAAGACTAGTGGGAGCGTATCTCAATCCATTCATCCTGGCACTGGCCTTCAGACAGATATGGGAAACACCGTTCACCTTAGTCAACACACGCAAACTTCATTTTTTCTATATCCATCTTCTAATCTTTTCATGTAATTGAACTTTGATAGATTTTGAGTATCGTGGTTGAACAATTATCTAAGTAGAGTTTTGAATCCTTGTATGAATTTTAGTATGCTGGGTGCAGACTCGCGTAAATCAATCGGACTCATATAGGGTAATGATTCCATAGCCGAAGAACTTAGTACGCCAACTAAATAGTTTGTTCAGTGTTTCCCCTTAATCGTTCACAGGTAGCTAGGGTTTGGAGTAAGAGTTTTGTGGGTACACCTCTTGTAAACCCTCACGAGACTAAAACTCGTCTGATAGGGCCACCTATGGGTTTAAAGGCTTGTTGCACACGCTAAGTGCAATCGCGATGCCTGCGAAAGTGAGTTAAGATTTTTATTTTCTAGAGTAGATTTGCTCGAGGACTAGCAAATAATAAGTTTGGGGGTATTTGATAGACACGTTTCCATGTCTTATTTGATCTTAATTTGTATATTGTTAGTTCTCATTTGTGTACTTATATTGTAATTTTATTGTGGTTGTAGGTATTTTTAAAGAAATAAACATTTGGGAAAAATTGGCTTAAAAAGTGTTAAAAACACCCCCATCAAAAGTGTTAAAGGCACCTTCATATTGGATTAGGGCACCCCTCATGTGGATAAAAGCACCCACTTCTTTGAATTTGAATTAAAAGTGGAGGGAAAATAATTGACTCAAAATATTCCATCTGCGTGAATTAGTGAAGAGTATTTGAAGAGATTTTTACAGCTTTTACGACAATCTTCTTGTCTTATTAAGGAATCGTGCACAAAGTGAAAACTTGAAAGATAACCAAGAGAATCTCCTGAAAATATCAAATCAAATCGGGGATCATTCTCGGCTTTTATTGAGAGGAATTCTCTCGGGATACGACAAGGAAACAAGGAAACAACAAGCCTCACCAACATTCTGTCTATTAAATATGATCGAGAATCAATGGAAAAAGAGAAACAAATCAGGACAAAAAAATCACCGAGAAATATTTTCTTCCCGTGAATTTTTTTTTGAGGATTGATTGAAGATTTGGAGGAGTTATTACGAGTTGGGGAGGCTGCACTATAAATAGAGAAGCTCTGGGAATATTTAAGGGGGGTTCTGGAGAGCCAAATCGAAAATCAGAAGTTTCCAGAAAAATCAGCTCGTGATGATCATGATGAAGAAGATGAAGAAAATATTGCCAAAAGTTTGAATAAATTGTTGCCGTAGCTGTGTATCCACGTCGCCTATTCTTTTGAATTCATCTCTTTTGTAACAGCTAGCAACAGTGATTCTGTAACGTTATAAACGTTGCAAACTCACTGTTTTCACTATTTTCATTCTTTTTCATTATTTTTAAGCACTTTGAGCCATGTACATATCTTGTGAGGGTGTTTTGAGAATGATGAGCTAAACCCCATTTGCTGAGGTGACGGAGGAAGCCATTGTTTCAATAAAAGTGGTACATTTCTATTTTTAATTAATTTTTGCAATTTCTTTTATGATTATTTGCCTTGATTAAAAATTTGATTAAATGATTTTTATTAAGCAGTTGTGATTTTGTTAGATGGTATATGCTTTTCCTAGGGTTTAGATATTCCATGCTTTTGTTATACAATTTTTATTCTAGAAATCTACTTATTGCAATATTTTAGAATCAAATTAAACGAAAGAATTGCATGAATATTGAGTAGATTGAATCACCTTAATTGGTTAATGGTGAAATCCATAACCTCAGTAATTTGTGAATGTCATTTTCATCTTTTGTGCATATTTGTAGTTTAAAAAATTAGTTTATTAAAATCTAAATTCAGTCTTCACAAGTCCGAGAATCGAACCTATTTTACCACTATTCTAAAATTACATCAGTGATTTTCTCAAAAGCGTCAAAACTGTCAAAAAAGTAAACCTAAACGTGGGAAGAAAATTTATTAGTGGCGTGAAAATCGGAAAAGTAATAACTATTTTTCATTTTTCAAATTTTTAACATATGTAAAAATTCAAAAGAAAAAAGGGGCAAACTGTGAAGGTATTAAATCCCTAACACCAGGTGTTCAAATACTATGGAAATATTATCAGATTATGATGGAACGAGAAATACTAAAATAAAACTCTTTGATAAGTACTGAAACAAACATCTTCGCTGCATGATCGACACGCAAGTTGCGGAAAAGCATGACACGCTGTACAAAACAGACATCTTCGTTGCATGAATGACACACAAGTTGCAGGAAAGCCTGAAACAATGAATAGAACTGACAAACATTAATGCATGATGGACACGTCTCAGTTGTACAGGTTGCAAAACAAAAGAAGCAAAAGCATGACAAGTTACTTTCAATAGCCACGTATTGGACATGCCAAATTCTGAAAATAATAACGTTACTTTCAATGGTCACATATCATACATGCCATAATCCTAATAAGACCGCAACATTCATCCAAATCCAAGAACAAAAACTTGAATACAAATCCGTAGAAGAGGTGCGGGTCACCAAGCGGGAAACTAAGGGAAATAAGAAGTACGCATGTCAAGTCTTACGGGAAATACAAAAATAAGAATGCGGGATAAGTTTCGTTCCAAAGTCTGGATAAGAATTAATAGGCGGAAAGTTTAGATTAGAGGGACCCATGATATTTACTATAAATATCAAGCTCCAAAACAGAAAGAGGGGACAGAAAATTTTGGAGAAGAAAAGGATCAGAGGAAAAAATTTAGGTATGGGTATTGTGTTAATTAAGTATATTCATAGTTCACTAATTCTTTGATTCTACTTGATTCATATAACCTGATATCCTTTTGTAACATATAATCATGAACAAAAACATCCAAATTCTTTATTACCCGTTGATGTAGACAATCCGTTGTCAAACCACGTTAAATAATTGTGTTGATTCATATTTCAATTTCTTGTTCTTATTGTTAACATGTTTTGTTTTCATTATATTTGATTTGATCTGACTTATGTTTCTCACTCATATGGTTGTGATCCAAAGATTAGATTTTTGGTAATCACAATCTTGTTCATCTTTAACATCATACTACAAGAAAAGAAAAGCCTTGTCAACGTCAAGTTGTGAAAAATGGTAGAAGAATTATGGCACCAATCAAATGCCATTATTCAGATTCTGGTGAAAAGAGACTCACTTCTTTGGGCAGTACTGTTTCCACCCGAACCACATGCATTCCCTCTTCCGTAAATTCTTCAGGAAGTTGATAATTCTTGATGCTCTGCAGGTTAAAATGTATTAATCAGTTATAAATTTGCAACTACAATATACTAGAGAGCGTGTATTAATTAGTTAAAGCATGTCAGACTTTAGTATTCTCAAAGCCTAACAGGTAACAGCACAAGAGGGAAAAAGGAAACTGATGATGCATGTTATGGTACTTTAGTGTGAATGCATCATGCACGCATGATAATAATCAATCATATTTTCCTTAAATGCGGTGGAAAAGAGGGGGGTTCGAGCTTATTTGTAATTTGATGTATAAAGGGTGACGTTAACCATTGTCAATGACACAGAGAATGAATCAAGAACATTGAGTGCCGACTACTACCAAGATCGGTGGAAACTATGAACCACCATGGAAAAAGCTTTACTTTAGTTTGGTATTTTGTGTCTCGACCCTGGAGCAGGCTCTTATGTCTCATATATGGAAGTAAAATACGTTGGAGTCGCTGGTGGCAAGTGGCAACATGGTTGAGATTTTGAATTGGAACAAGCTCAGCTCCACTGGTGAATATTGACGTTTTCTGTCTAATTTTCCTACTGCTTGATGCCTAGACATCTAGCTGGGCATCTGAATTCATGGGCAACGAGTAAACTACAGTCGTCATATTCCAACATATGAAACCAGATCACAAAAGGCCCTAAGTGGTTCATGCGATCATAAATCTAGAAGCAAGATGGAACAGTGCAAGAGTGAATTAAATCATTGTTCTTCTATGGACAAATGCTGGCAAGGTAAAGAGGAAACAACTGCATATGCTGACTGACACATCCTAGAGATGAAGAGGAGAGTTGTCAAACATTGAGGAGTGGTTGTCATGGTGAGATGGGGCATCTGAAAGTTTTTAATAGCATGTAACTCAGTTTACACCTCATTTACATCTTGTGTATGTTAGCACTTCTTAGTTGTCAGAATGTGTATTACATCCTATGTATGTTAGCACTTTTTAGCTATCAGAATGTGTACGTTAGTAGCAGTTAATAGCTGTCATATGTGTACGTTAGTCTGCCTGGTCTGAGTCTCATAAAAACAAGGGTTTGCTATTGTAATGAGTAATTTTTGATAAATAATAATCTGATTTTCTCTCCTTTAAGAACAGAAACAATGAGATCATGTTCTTGATTTCATTCATCATTTTCATCATTTGATTAACATTTCATCATGGTACCAGAGCCATCTTTCTTGAAATTCCGAATTCCTAATTCCGTTGTTTCTTCAATCTTGCTAATCATATCCATTTTTCTTTCTTATATGATTCGTGAATTCTCTTCTGCAATGGAGAACCCAACTTCAAATTCTATAGCAAAAGTCCTTGTAAATCAATTAACCAATTTTATTTCCCTCAAACTTAAAGAAGACAATTTTCTCACTTGGAACAATCTCATGCTTCCTGTGATACGCAAATTCAAGATTATGAAATATCTTGATGGTTCTTATCGTTATCCAGATCAATATACTACTCCGAGAAATCAAACTAATGTTGTTGAAAATCCTCTTTACTTAGACTGGATTGATGAGGATTCCACAATTATTATGTGGATCAATAGCACCATTTCTGATTCAGTAATCGCTCATTTTGTTACTGCACCAACTTCACATCATCTTTGGACCAACATTGAAGAAAGATTTGCTCGCTCTTCTTCTACTCATTCAATTTAATTACGCACAAAGCTTCTAGCTGTCAAACAAGGTAACAAATCTATTTCAGTCTTAATTGATGAAATCAAGTCTTTGTCAGATCAACTTGTTGTTGCTGGTGAAATTGTTTCGGATAAAGAATTAGTGGTTATCACCTTATCTGCTTTAAACTTTGATTATATTCCCTTTGCTACCTCAATGAGTCATAGATATCCACGTATTTCTTGCATTGAACTTCACAATAATCTACTTAGTGAAGAGGTAGTTATTAGTCAAAGAAATACAGATCTACTTACTGATTCTACAACTCAAGCCTTTGTTGCACAATTTCATTCATCAAGAGCACATTTTAGAGGTCCTAATTCAAGATCTAGTGGTTATCCACATTCTTTTAGCAGAGGAAAATACTTTCTTCCCCAGTAGTGGTGCTAGAACTGGCAACTTTCACTTTGGTAGAAGTAATTCATTCTCACCAGGTAGAGGTTTTGGATATGCACCTTCTACTTATGTTCCGAAATCCACTATGGATTCCCAACAACCTACATCATCTTCTTTAATCTGTCAAATCTGTAGAAAAGTTAGTCATAGGGCTTTGGAATGTAAAAATAGACTCAACTTTTCTTATCATAATATCCATACTCCAACTCATTTATCTGCTATGTTGACATCTACAAACATTATGGGGGGAACCCTTGGTATGCTGATAGTGGTGCTAACAATCATATCACCCCTAATGGGTCTGAATTGCAAGCTTCCTCTACTTATGAAGGCTTTGATCAAATCCAAGCTGCAAATGGAGAAGGTATGTCCATTACTCACTCTGGTTCTTCATTAAAATCCACACCAAATCATATCTTTAACTTGAACAATGTTCTTTTAGTACCAAATGCTGCTCAAAACTTGTTTTTTGTACACAAGTTCACTTCATATAACAATTGTTCCATAACCTTTACTTCTGCTGGCTTTTCTGTGAAGGACTTGTCAACTAGGAAGATTCTTGTGCAAGGCCCTCACAGTAATAGACTTTACCGTATCCACTTTCTGCATCATTCACCACATAAAGCTCATTCCGCTGTCACAACATCCATATCCTCTGAAGTATGGCACAGAAGACTAGCTTATCCCTCATTTAAAACAATGCAATATGTTTCAAAATATTTGTCCTTACCCTCTGTTGCTAAGAGTCCTGTATTTTGTACTGATTGTCTCTTAGGTGGAACTCACAAGTTACCCTTCCAATTCTCAACCAATTATAGTTCCACCCCTTTGGAATTATTGCATATGGACCTCTGGGGTCCCAATCCTGTAATCTCAGTATCTGGTTACAAGTATTATGTTACTATAATAGATGATTTTTCTAAATTTTGCTGGATATTTCCTTTATATGATAAATCTGAGTTCAAGAAAGTCTTCTATGAGTTCAAAGTGTAATTGCAATGTTGTATTAAGAAAATAAGAACTAATGGTGGAGGTGAATTTTTACATCATCAGTTAACTTCTTATCTACCTCTTCAAGGTATCAAACATGAACTCTCTTGGCCACACACACCTGAACATAATGTGTAGCAAAATACAAACACAGACATTTGGTTGACATTGGCAGAACCTTTCTAATTATATCTAGACTTAGTGATGTCTTTTGGGTAGATGCATTTACCACTTCCAACTATACAATCAACAGATTGTCTACTAAATTCATTGGCTTCAAATCACCCTTTGAGGTTCTCTTTCATCACACACCTGATTATACTTTCTTGAGAACTTTTGGTTCCTTATGTTTTCCTTGGCTAAGGCCTTATGCAACTCACAAACTTGCACCAAGAAGTATCTCTTGTGTTTTCATTGGTTATTGTTCTTCTCAAAAAGGCTACAAATGCTTAGATCCAATCACTGGCAGAATTTACGTATCTAGGCATGTTACCTTTCAAGAATCTGTGTTTCCTCTAAAGAAGTCTCCATCTCCAATGCACAATTTTACTCAGGATGTTGCTGCTTCTTCAGGTGATACTACAATTTCAACTGCACTTATCAATCCTTCAAATGCCTTGTAATCTGGTTCTTCCTTAGTCTTTGATCCCTCTACTACACCAACTGTTGTTTCACTTATTGTTAATGATATTTCTTCTTGTATTTCCAATAATCACTATATGCAAACAAGAGGAAAATCTGGAATCTTCAAACCAAAGGTATATTCAAGTAAACACTCTTTCTCTTCTGCTATTGTTGCTCAGATTCCTCTTCATACTCCTACTTGTTTTAGTCAAGCAAATAAACATCCTAAGTGGAGACAAACACTGGTGGATGAGTATAATGTTTTGCAAACTGCTAACACCTGGTCCAAGGTACCATTCCATCCTTCTATAAATCTTGTTGGTTTTAAATGGGTCTTCAGACTTAGGTATAAACCAGATGGGACTATAGATAGGTATAAAGCTAGGCTTGTTGCTAAGGGTTTTCACCAACATGAGGGGTTAGACTATTTTGAAACATTCAGCCCAGTGGCTAAGTCTACTACAATTAGAATTCTTCTATCCATTGTAGTAAATTTTGATTAGTCAATTACTCAACTTGATGTTAGTAATGCCTTTCTCCAAGGAGATATTTCTGAAGAAATTTATATGTCTCAGCCTCCTGGTTTTATTGATCCAGATAATCCAACTCTTGCGTGTAAACTTAATAAGTCTTTGTATGGCTTAAAACAGGCTCCAAGAGCTTGGTATGCCAAGTTACAACAAGTTTTAATCTCTTATGGATTTATTCTGTCTTCAGCTGATGCCTCTCTGTTCATTCAAAAGATTGGTCCCAGAATTACTTTTATTTTGGTTTATGTGGATGACATCTTAATTTCTGGAAGTTCATTTTCTTATTGCACTGAGTTCATACTTCAGCTTCAGGGGCATTTTCCTGTCAAGGATTTCGGTCACTTGCATTATTTTCTTGGTCTTAAGATCAAAAGAAACTCAACTGGACTGTTTCTTTCACAAACAAAATATGTACTTGACCTATTGGAGAAACATGCTATGAGTGGAGCTAAGCCTTGTTCCTCCCCAGTTCCTGCAAATTTCAAGCTTCAATATTTCACTGGTGACCCACTGCTTGATCATACTTCCTACAGATCCTTAGTTGGTGCTTTGCAATACCTAACATGGACAAGACCAGAGATTTCCTATGCAGTGAACCAAGTTTGTCAACATATGCAAAATCCAACATCTGCTCACATGCTTGCAGCCAAGAGAATTTTGAGATATATTAAGGGTACCATTGATTTTGGAATCATATTTCGAAAGGGTTTAACAGTTGTGCATGGTTTCAGTGACGCAGATTGGGAAGGAGATCCTGTTTCTCGACGGAGTACTTGAGGATATTGTATATTCTTTGGCACCAATCCCATTTCTTGGTCTAGCAAACGACAAACAACTGTTGCCAGATCCTCTACTGAAGCTGAATTCCGCAGTCTAGCCAATTCTACTGCAGAGGTAATTTGGATTTGTAAATTATTGACTGAAATGCATATTTTTCTGCCATCTGCACCTTCAATTCTTTGTTATAACATAAGTGCAATTTCCTACTCTTCCAACCCAGTGTTTCATACAAGAATGAAACATCTTTCTGTGGATTATAACTTTGTCAGGGAACTAGTTCAGCCTCAAACTTTAAAGATTTCCTATATCTCCACTATTGATCAGGCTGCTGACATCTTTACAAAGGGGTTTTCGGGTCCAAGATTTGCTTTGTTACGGAACAAACTGAGTGTTCAGTCTCTGCCTGACTCCTTCGGTTTGAGGGGGGCTAATAGCATGTAACTCAGTTTACACCTCATTTACATCCTATGTATGTTAGCACTTCTTAGTTATCAGAATGTGTATTACATCTTGTGTATGTTAGCACTTCTTAGCTGTCAGAACGTGTACGTTAATAGCAGTTAATAACTGTCAAATGTGTAAATTAGTCAGCCTGGTCTGAGTCTTATAAAAATAAGGGTTTGCTATTGTGATGAGTAATTTTTAATAAATAATAATATGATTTTCTCTCCTTCAAGAACAAAAACAATGAGATCATGTTCTTGATTTCATTCATCATTTTCATCATTTGGTTATCATTTCATCCGTTTTCCCAATCAAAAGAAAGGAAGACACTGTGACAGGCGTATCATATTTACAACTACAGTTCTGAAAAAAGGTGTCTACACCAGAACAAACAATACTATAACTCAGCTCAGTCTCTTACAACACTAATCAAACGACTAATCGAGAAAAGTCGCGAGCCGGCATTGTTATTTCTTACCCAAGTACATCGGAGATGTGCACCAATTTCATATCATGTCATAACCAAACCTAAAAACACAATCACCAGCCAATCCTAGCCCCTTCACACAACAACAACAAGTACTACTACACCTAGCTGAAACTCCACAACTAATTAAAAAACCAAAATCTAAATCTTCTGGAATATTATTAACTTGAATTCTGGTTTGAAGAAAACTGTATCGAATCAAACAATTAATTACCTCCAAAAAATCCTTGTTGGCAGGATCGTCTGCCTGCCGATCATCGCCACCATCAACAGTGAAAGTTCGACTTCGACCCACAACTATAACACTGTGATAATGGAGTTTGCTGCAATCAAACCCCCAAAAAATAAGCCCAGTTTGATCGGTATAGGGTTTTTTAATCAGTACTAACTAACAAATGGATCACATAAAGGAAACTAAATAACCAAAGTTGAAAGATATACCTGTCTGTTCCCCTGCTCCCGACGGGGAACGATATCGAAGCAGCAGGAGGTCTTCCGAAAATATCAAGTGGTCCTAATTTATCAAGAAGCGATGAAGATGGTTTGGAAACAGATAATTTGAGTAAAGTCGCGAGCCGTGGATGCCACAGACGCCATTAAAATCAACTGAGTAGGAGAGGAGGAGAAGAATTAAATGATTTTTTAAATTAATTGGTTTGGCAGCGGCGGAAGGAGATGGAAAATACGAAGGAGATGCACAGATCGATCTCTATTCCCTCTGTCTTCTGGTTTATGAATTTTATGAATAAGCAGATTTGGAAACTACCTTTTTGTTTCTTGGCACGAAGCGTGATGTTATCTCGAAAACTCGACGGAGTTGAAGAACTAGAATCCCACAAACAATAAATTCGCCAATAGAATCTGGCAAGTCTTGCAAACTCAAGCCCTTGGATTTTATTAGGCATGTAGAGCTGTCAATTTATAACGCGGGCTGCGGGTTAATTCTAACCCGGACAGTTTCAACTCTCCATAGAAAGTACCGTGAGATTCAAAAATTACTGTCTAGCAAGCCTTCAATTCCACTGTGGTTCCACCTGCAAAGAAGCTAAGCACTGCTCCTTGTTGGACCCAAGATCTTTCAAATCAACTACTTCTGTAACTGCAAAATAATCACCGTACACATGGCAAGATCACAAGAATGTACATCAAAGACTAGTGGGCCTGAAGAATACTGAATCATTAGCAAATCTGTTTTACCTAATCTCAAAATAGATGCAAAGAGATAAAAATTTTCAAGGCTAAAGATTTTTCTAAACCAAATGCTTCCACTGATGTCAAAAGTGAAATATCTCGATCGTTGATAGAAAGAGTAAATTCTATCAAGATCCAAAGCATGCACATACACATCCACGTAATAATCAACATCACTCTTCTCATGTTATTAAACGTTGGTTTTATTGGAAAAAAATGTTACTTGCAAAGGGGATGCATATTTCGTAAAAAAGATTAAACTATATCTATTTCTATTTATAAGAAGACAAGATCTGATGCTTACAACTGGAGAAAAACTGACTTGCATAAAATCGGCTCTTCCCGTATTTCCTCAAGGAAGTTTCAAAACGATGTTGAGATGAAAAGAAACCCTTTGCTCCCAAACCCAGTCGGAAGTGGGTACTAAAAAATGTCAATAAAGCAGTAAATGCCAAGAAGAAGGATCTCCCAAAAAAAAGCACGACAGCTGTCAACATATTGGTGAGTTGTGGAAAAACTCGTTGAAAGTTTCATGGAAATTGAAGCTCTTAAGAGACTTTGCTTTATTTACCTATGGTGAATTAAGCAATGTTCACCCCAACACAACTTGATTGTGTTGAAAGTGCATCCTCACCAAGAATGCCCTAGTGACAAAATGACAAGGAAAGCGTAAGAATTAGGGAACATATTATGCTGTGTGAAATGTTGAATATCTGGTGAAGCCATAAGATTCATGTTGTGATTCTTCATAAGGTATATCTATTAACTTGATCAAGTTTTAATTATTATATTATTATATGCTTGATATTGTGATCTATTACTACTAAAAATACTTTTTTATATTTTGTTAAGTGATTTGGTACGAATCCTAGTATCATCATTATTAATTATTTAAACATATACTTGAGGTTAAATACCTAATGTTTCTGAAGGTAATAATTTATATTTTTTATTCATGTTTAGCCATTAATCCATAGAGATGAATCCAAGCCAAGAGGTTACTTAACCTGCTTGTAAGAATGGTCGTGACTGTAAATCTCCAAAGTAGTTCTCATAATGTCTTCTATGCACCTATAATTTAAAAAGAGACAATATAGTTATATATTCGACTGAAGGTGTTTTCACATAATTAAGAGTGAGTCCAAAATATAATGAATTTATGTGGGTATCAACACTTTTTATGCTCTTTGTACAGTTCTCCCTGCAATCTGACTCTTAAGCAAGAGACGAGAACAGGATTTGTGGGAATTTCTACATTATAAGCTAAGAAGGTTATGCGGTTAGATGAATTTATCTAATCATAACGTTGATATTTAAGCTTAGGTTACGAATTATGGGAAGAACTCTCAAGACATGATAATTATACAATGTTTTTTTTTGGAACATTGCTCATCTTAGCTCAGTATGCGCACTTGAAATAATAATAGATAATGGTGAAATACTTATAATAGACAAACCTATGAGGATAATGATCCATGTATTTTGAGTATCAATCAGGTTTACCTAACTTGTGTTAAGTTCTTAAATGTACGGGTTGGAAGAAACAAATGAAGTTGTTGGCTTTAGTTTCATATGCAAAAAAGAATATTTTTTTTTTCAAGTGATTTATCTCGAAATATAATACAAGCAATTGGATTTTCATTGGTTTTTGCTTTTCAGGTTGAAAGCAATTTATTGTTCA
Source organism: Papaver californicum (assembly GCA_023531435.1). Lineage (NCBI taxonomy): Eukaryota > Viridiplantae > Streptophyta > Magnoliopsida > Ranunculales > Papaveraceae > Papaver > Papaver californicum. The sequence continues at coordinate 2,152,818 of JAJJMC010018788.1, forward strand.
GAAACTATGTCTGCAAAAATACAAACGTAAAAACATCAAGTATTGCCAAAGTACACAAACCAATTTGTCAAATTCGCGAACTATGTACTTTTGGATGTTCTTGTACACTTTTATTAACAAACTGATATTTCAAGTTCGCGAGTTGTGTATTTTTTTTTGATGTTGCTGTACATTTTTGTTCACAAACTGATTTTTTAGTTTGCCAACTATTTTGTTCATATACACAAACTGATTTTTCAATTCATGAACTTGGATGTTATTGGGTGTTACTGAAGTCCAAAATTGATTGATTCTTTGTATGTTAAGGAAACCTTTTCACTCTCTTATGGTTGTTATTCTTGGTGTTATTCCTTGTCGAAAGGGTTAATTCTTCCTTTTAAGAGTAAATCAAATATTGTTATTGCAAGTTTTTATCTTTGTAGAGACCATACGATCTTCATGATTATATATTGAATATTGTTTGATTACCATGAGATAATTCTAAAATTATTTAGAAATACAATCTCATGAGAAAATTTGATGATTGATCTTCGCTTGTGGATTTAACTAAAATCTAAGAAAAATCCTTCTGTTTTTGAGAAAGGTCGCTTTTGTTGTTCTCTTTAGGAATGAAATCAAATGGAGGAGAGTTCAATTGAAATTGTGCTTAACTGATATATCTTTGTGAGGAGTGCGGTTGTGGGGAGAGAACTGTATCTATAAAAATCTCTCCTTAATGAATACGCTAAGTTGTGAAACTTAATGGAATCATCTAAAATAGTTGGTATGTTATCTTTAGTCTTGATAATCTCTTAAGGCATAGTTCATTACGATCCCTATTTGAAATCTTAGTTAATTTATGACAAAAAGGGAATAATTGTATTATAGAAATATATAAATTTATATTCGTAAGGATCCGCAACCATATCGATGCCATTTTACTAGCCAAATGATGATTTCGTCGCGTAATGACTTAATTAATTAAATTCGAACGATTAATTTTAGTAATAAGTAAAATAAAAAAATAAATATTATAATAGTACCATTAGATAGATCTCAAAAAGGTATGCGAAATGGACTACTAGAACGCGTCAATCAGATATCAAACTAGAGAAGATATGTCACTCGGAAGTTTACATGCAATGCTTGACTTTAGTCAATTTGAATTGACTGCGGGATTTGACCATACTATTGTTAAACGGTAGTTAGTATATAATTAGGGTTAATATTAATTAATGATATTTAGGGTTAAGATAATAATAGATTTATACTAATTACTATTTGGGTCCGGATCATGGGACTTCTGATTTTGGCTCATGTTTTTGACAAAAATTTCCATTCGTCCAACACTTACCATCCAACGGCAATAAACTTGGCTGAGGTGGTATATGGTTTTCACTTAAAACTCATACACGGCTTACCAAGCCGAGCCAAAAACAAACATAAATCTTGATAAAGGAAACAAATTCATAATAGATCTCAGTTTTTTGTTCTGGATTTTTTCTTATCGTGAAAATTTGTTCTTTCAATAGTGTAGATTTTCCAAAGTTCTATTAATTTTAATTATTTTATCACATGTGGTATGCCGAGAGGTGATGCGGTGTTGTTCTTTTTTTCATCGTATTTCTGTTTTTATTTTTAATTTGATCAAATTTTTCTAATTGATGTATGAAATTTGAATTTCCATGACCAGGCATTGCATTTTGGTTAGTGTAGAAACCAGTAAAGATGGAGATATGTGCAAGGAATTACTTAAGAAGAAATGTCTGTGATGAGTAAATTAAGAACCAATGTTTGTACAGAATCATGTACATTACTAACATGACATAGTCACCCATAAATCTATGTATCTATCTAATTCACAAACATATGCAATTAATTGATGCTAAAACGATAATCCAGGAACAGTAAATATTTTGGGTTATCAAGAGCTCATCACCTGGTTAGATAAGAAAATAAAAAAAAAATGCTAAAATCGCAATAATGAGTTAAGTATGTATGTCAGTATATATGATAATCAATATTAATCTAAATGATAATTGCAAGGAAAGAAAAAAAAAACCAAATCAGACTGTCCTTTCGTCACTGTAACGAAGACAAAGAACGGGAAGAAGAAAGATTAAAAGAAATCTTCCAAACATCATAAATCTTTGGAATAAGTTACAAAGTAAATTTTTATTTCCTTGATCGTGTTAGACTTAATTATCGGCGCGACTTGGTCGTAGCCATAAAGTTTTCTACGCCAAATCAGTGCCACGTCACTAAAATTTACTGCCAGTTGGATGAATATGGATGGACGGTTATAACACTTTGTCTAAACCATGAGTCCCATGATCCTGACCCTTATTATTTTAGGTGTAATCTAGGTGTAAGTAAATAATTAGAGCAAAATCAGTGGGGTGAGCATATTGACTAATTTGTTAATTACCATCCCAAGTGGGATGGACAAACTCAAAACACGACTTGACAAATGTGTATATTGAGGGGTTTGCCCATCGAGGCTCAGACTAAGTCGATCGTCTTAGTTTGTGACGATCGATTCACATTAGCATGGGCCAAGCGGCTCAATGAGATTCGACAACGGTTGAATCTCAATAGCTCTCATCCAACGATTTTGATTCTCTCCCTATAAATTCAAACATTTCCAGTTCCAAATTCACATCTTCTCCACTCAAAAAATCTTCTACTTTTACTTCAATCTTATGTTTTCCATCTCGAACTCTTAAACTCAACTTATGGATCCTGAAGTGGAAAATGAAGAAGCACAAATGATAGGGGAAGTATGGCTCCAAGAAGCTGAAATAATTATGCTACATATTGATCAAATGGATGAAGATTCAGACGATGACAGAAGGATGACTAACCATATGATACAATTATACTCAGAGCAAATACCTCGAGATCTAGAACCAAGAATTGTATTGATAAGAAGATGGACGTGGAGATATCGAGAGGAAGGATGATAGACACATTTTTGTGTCATAATTAATCTCACATTTATATTGTTATCCCTCGATTTTTGTACTAATATTATCATTTTCTATCTTTTGTAGGTATTTTTGTGAAGTAACAATTGTGGAAAAGATGGGCTTAAAAAGTGTTGAAATCAACCCAGAAAAAGTGCTAAAGGCATCCCCGAGAAAATGTTAAAGGCACCCTTGGATTTGGATAAAGGAACCCATACCTTGGTTAGGGGCGCCCACTCCTTCTTCTTAAGTTTCAAATAGAATTTTGGCGGGAAGCATTATTTCTTTCACAACAAAGAGTGTGATCGAGATATTTGAGGGAATTTTTGGCTTTAAGACAAGATATAATTTTGCCAAAATTGAAAGAGACGTGCACAGTTTAAACACACCAAAAATATCTCGTCTGTGTAAAAAAAAAAAAAAAAAAAAAACAGAAAGAGAAGATATTCACGGATACTCGAATAATGAATTGGTTCTCTGAGATATTATTTTCAAGTGAGAATAAGGTGAAGATTAATACTATCTTGTTCTAATTTGGAAACGTCATCAATAAAATTATTTTCCAAGAGAAGAAGCATAATCAATCACCGAGATATTTGGCCGAAAGTTTTCAAAAGATTTGCCGAGATTAATACAATATATTCTCAAAGATTTGGGAGGTTTTGGTCGTTGTAGTATAAATAAGAAGCTATATGGAGAGTTTGGAGAAAAGAGAGAGGCTACAGAGCGAAAAAATCAAGAAGTTGCAGAGAATATTTTTCTGCTGCTGAAGAACACGAAGAACAGATAATAGGCGACGGTTCCTTCAACCATATATCACGGTTTCTTTATCACATTTACAATATTTATCTTCAGTTTTGCAACGTTTATTGTCATCTTTACAACGTTTATCTTCAGCTCTGAAACACTTGCATTGTAACAGTGAGTCTGTAACGCCTATAAATGTTGCAAATTGTTTTATAATTTTCTCTCTTTAAGCAATTTTTGAGCCATGAATAAATATTCTGAGATGTTGTTTATCATGATGAGTTAATTTTCACGTAACCAAGGCAATGGAGGAAGCTATTTACGCATGATTGATGGGTAATTATTTTATTTTCTTTAGTTTAATTATATAATTCACTTAATCACTGCTTATGCAGAGTTTTAAATTGTTTGCATAATTTTCTTAATTATTTGTGATTCAATTTGATAGGTTATACTTTGTTAAATCAGTTGATAATCTATGCCTAATGGGTACAAATAATATCTGAGAATATGCCTGATTGTTAGTGAATTCAAAAATAAAAAGACTTAAAAAGATGACTAGGGTTTTGAAATATTTATAACATCATTCAATCATGTGCAGTAGTGGAATCCAATGTCTTGAATTTTAAGATATTGAAATCAATTTTTCATCTAAGTTTTGTTATTTGTAGTTTAGTTTTAATTCTTAAGTCTAAAATCAAAATCTTCACAAGTTCTGAAAAAAAACCCTTTTTTACCACTATCACAAACTCATCAAAGGACATCAACGAATGAGACGTGATTATTTTATTAATATAAGTGTGTACTCTGATAAAGATTTTCAACGTCGCTTCTGTATGCCGTAACACTTGGTCATGCAGGTTATTGGAGAATTTTGTCGGGTAAACCCTAAATTCGACTATCAATTTGATGCAATAAACATACAAGGATATAGTCCTGAACAAAATATTACTGCAGCCCTAAGGATTCTAGTTTATGGTGTGTCGGTGGATGCCTATGATGAGTATTGTCGTATGGCAAAAACAACAGCATACGAAAATCTCAAAACGTTTTACGAAACTGTAGTCAACCATTTTGGTCCACGTTTTTTATGACAAACAACGCAAGATGATGTCGACCGACTACTAGCTGAGAACACCAAAAGAGGATTTCCCAGAATGCTAGGTAGCCTTGATTGCATACATTGGGTATGGCATGGATGTCCTATGCTTGGCAAGGTCAGTATAAGGGCCACTACACAAAACCAATTGTTGTTTTGGAAGCGGCTGCCTCTTATGATTGCTGGATATGGCATACTTTTTTTGGACTACCGGGTTCAAATAACGACATCAATTTTTTGCATAAATTGCCTTTGTTTGAAGAGCTGGAGTATGGAACTGCTCCAGCTTTAAATTTCACCATCAACGGCAATAACTATCAAAGTGGTTATTTTCTGGCAGATGGAATTTATCCACAGTGGTCAACTTTAGTTCAAGCTTACACTCAGGTAATCCACAACGAACGTGCAAAACAACATTTTAACACCAAGCAGATGGTGGTTAGGAAGGATGTCGAACGAGCATTTGAAAGTTTTGAAGCGAAGTTCTATATAATTTGTGGACCGTATCGTTTAATTAAACCAATAGAAATGAATAGGGTTATGCTCACCTGCATCATTTTGCATAATATGATAATCGAAGAAACCCGACGGGATCCCACTTACACAAGTTATCCACATCAGGATTTGAGGAAAGATGTTCAACCCCTTCACGGTGTGCCAGCAAGAGAGTACAGAATGGTAGAAGCGAGAATTGAACACAGAGGATTATATACTAAGCTAAGGGAGGATCTCACTGCACACTTGTGGGCTGATTTTGGAAGAAGAAACCCTCGCAGGATTTAGTTTTAGTTTTTGAATCTTTAGTTATTATTTCAATCATTTTATTTCTTTTATTTTTAAATTTTAATTGGATTTGTGTAATTTAAGTATCAATATTGAAATTAAGGATCAAATTGGTGAAAAAACAACACTGAAATTGAAATTGCAATTAAAGGATTTGATTGAAATTGAAACATTAAAACAAAGGATTACATTGAAAAATATAAAAATAGCACTAATCCAGTGGAACAATGACATTAATGATATCCTCATTCTTCTCCTCATCAGAATCAACGTCAACTGAGTCTGGGCATTGTTGTGCCTTCTGTGCTTTAATTTTATTTATTTCTTCTTGCCAGAGTCGCAGTTGTGTCTGATTCATCTTGACGTGTCCATTCCCAAGATTCCTCTCATGTGAGCATTAAAAAGATTTTTTTTTAAATTGCGACCTCTCCTAATCTCTGCAGCCATTTTCTTGTGTTCTACCATTTTACCAATACCAGTCTTTTCTTGTTTTTCAAAAAATTATTGGAAGTTGACATCTGAAGTTGATGTATTTTTGTATTAGATTTCTTGTTGCCTGGTCTATCATATCTTTCTGTATTTCTATTAACATTAAGATTACTATTTGCATGCTGGAATACGCCTACGTTGGGTTGTGGGGCTGAGCTTGTTTTTGGTGAAGAATAAGTAGACGAAGACCCTTGAGAAACGTTTTCCGTCTCATAAGGGATTTTTTTGGTACTTGATATACATTCAACAGTTTGGGGTTAAATCGGTTCAGTACTTTCAGAAAATGGAAACATTCTTCATGGTTGAAACCCGAACTTTCTTTGAGTTTCAATGCCTCTTGAGTTTTTCGCTTCTGCAGTTTCAACATTTAAAAATTAGTCCTACAACAACTTGATAAAAGTTTTAAAAATCAATAATATAATTTGAAATGCAACTAACTTACTATATCGGCTTTAGTATCACCGCTTCTTTTTTGGAGATTCACTTGCATCATCACACCTACCCAAGCGCTCACGGCTTTGTTGATTACATGAAAATAACCCGACAAACCGTTGTAGTCACGTTTATTTGGATTCCCAGTTTCCTTATCAAATAATTCAAAAGTTTCTTCCAAAGCGTTGCAGCCTGTTGACTAACACCATTTACAATATCAAGCGTACATGGTATATATCATATCCTTTGCAGATAGCTTTATCTTCAATGAGATTAAATCTTGGACCGCGAGGCTTTTGTGAACCCTTTCCTGATTCAGTATTATGTGTTTATGATGAGCTGGCCATTTTTTTATGATTTTTTTAGCAGAAGTTGAGATCAAGAGTTTGAGATGGAAAGACTAATATTTAAGTGAAAATAGAAGATTTTTCAAGTGGAGAAGGTGTGATTTTGAAGTTGAAATTGGTTGAATTTATAGGGAGAGAAGTTAGAGTCGTTAGATTAGAGCCGTTAGGATCTGACTATTATCGAGCCAACCTGAGTCGCTTGGCCTAGGTTGAGCCGAGGCTCGGTGCAATCGGTTTATATTGCGTCTTTTTGCCTTTTTCCCACTGCCCAAAACCGAGTTTGCCCATCCACATAGCTTGGCATTTTGGCAAAAAAAATAATGCTCACTGGAATTGCTCTTAAAGTAGATCGTATTGGTGTAGTTAAGGAGTAAGAAAAACAACAAGTTAAAATTTAAATTAAAGAAGAGTTATTTTCTTCACGTGAACAAGGTGGTGGTGTTGCTTTACAACAAAAATATGGAGCTATTTAGTTATAGTTGATAAAAATTTAAGATTGAAACTTGGAAAGAAAATATGAAGATTAGTAGTTAAAAAAGTATTAGTGGAGGGACTAAAAGAGAAATAGTTAGAAGGTGATGGAAATAGTTGATGATGAAGAACATGGTGTTGATGATGTAAACATGTTCAAACAATCAAGGTAATCCTTCTAACTAATTTTATTATGTTCATAATGGTTTGGGTAGTTATTAGATAACCAAAATAGTGTAGAATAAATAATATATATATATATATATATATAACTTGATAATCATGATTTCATGTGATTATTGTCTTCACATATTTCTGATTTTTTAGACACCATATAAGTTGGTTTAGTCATAGTTTCTTGTTATATCATATTGAATTACGAATCTACATAGACCGAGTTTGCTCAATTTGGAGTTAAAATGAGTGAGTTATAATCATTTCGACGATTTTTTATCAAATTTGAATTTTCTTGTATCAGCGAAGAGTGAGCGACTAAATCTATTGTTTGAGTTATGTTAGAGTCGGAATTAGATCTAGATGAAAACTAAAAAGTTGTAGAGGAGACGTTCATAGTTCCAGAGAGACATTAGGTATTTCATTTGGGGTCAAAATTGAGAGTTCTAGAGACCCTCAAAGTAGACCCCTTGTGTTGTTTTCAAGTGAAAATTTATAAAAGTGCAAGTGAAGAAGATGACCGAGTCAGATTGGCTAACTCGGCTAACTCAACTGACTTGGACTGAGTCAGAAAATAGGGTCATGGAATGGGTTAAAGGTTCGGATCATGGGTCGACACGAATGGGTCAGTCCATGGGTTAGTGGGCTAGTTTTATGGACCGTTCCGGGTTAGGCCTGCAGACCAATGGGCTTGGGTTAAGGTTATTTTTCTTAATTTGATTTTTTTACCATTTAGGTTCTGAATTAGCTTTTGCTTCCTTCTGCAAAGTTGTAGGTTTTTTTGAAAGCTTTCCAATGACATAAAATTCAGCTCATTTGGATGAGTAGATATTTATTAATGATTAAATTAGATAACACCATGTTATGGAACCATTAATGGAATTAGAAGTATTAGTATTTCACTTAGCTATTAACTGGGAACTTGTATGATATTGTGTGAGCCTATTGACAATATTCTCAGAGTACTTGTATGATTAACAGTTAATCAATATTAAGAATAATCGATTCAAAGGATGAACCAGTAGATTGTGGATCTCGAGGTAGGCATGGCTTGTCATCAAAAGATGTGGGAACTTTATAACCTTCTTGTAATCATTAAGATTTCTTTTTATCTGTGAGCATGATGTATATTTACTATCTGTGTGCATGTTTGTGTGTACTTTGATGTGTGTGTAATGTGCATTGTGTGATTTCCCCGTGAGGAGTGCCTGTGTGAACCCCACATATCCTTGCTAACTTGAGTAGGCCGGTGAAAGCCGGTTGAATATTATTTAGTAGGTTGGGGAAAGCCGGTTGAATATTATTTATATTTCTATATATAGGGAGAATCACTCGTGTACATGTTATGTTTGATTGTCTAACTATCTGATCTTGATGGTAATTTCCTGAATTATGGTTTGGATGGGAACTCCATGTGGAAGGGGTTATTATTATTGATTGGGGTTATTCTAGCGTCGTTTTCTCCATTGAGTAGGACAAGGTTAGGGTAACACTTTTCTTCTTAAATGTTTAAATCGTTGAATACTTTAATTTATTATTGTCCATTTAACTTATTATTATTTTAGAACTGTAAAGCATGTTAGTGATTGCTTGAAAGTTGTATGTTTCCACTGAAAACCCCTCGGGATGATGTGCTCACCCGTTTCCACTTCAATTTTAGTTATCAAAAGAGATGGTGCACATGAAGATATTCGTTTTCGTAGCTTAATACTTTATCGAATTAGAGATGTAGTGTATCTTTGTTACGTTTGTATATTTTGATTGTCCATATGTGTAGAAACCAATACATTATTTTATTTATATCACTTGAAAGGTTTTTATTTATAAAATATCAGAGTGTTCGGGTTTTGAGGTTTAGGTTATCTTATGCCTCTTAGAATATAGCTTTTCGAGGCAATATATATGGGGTAAATTATTTGTGCATGTAAATGTCATATTGTGCGAAAAAAATACAAGTAAAGACTAAGGAGAGAATATATCACCGTAGTATTGTTTTAAAATTTTGGTACAATGAAATTTAAGGTAAAGGCATTACGTATTGGTTTAACAACTTGAGTTGAAAATTTGTTATCACGGATCTAACAAGTACAGAATGAACATATGCATAAGCATTAAAGAAAATCTTTGAAAGCGTTGAGGATTCAAAAAATCAAGAAGCATAATGGAATAATGTTTATATCTTTGATCGTCCATATGTGGTGAATTGTTTTATCACTAAAATTGACAAAATGGAAGATGTTTAAAGCATTGCTTGGTTGAACCCACCGGCGTTGTTATGTCACGTCAGTTGTCAAATTTAGTCGCCAAAACATATTCTTAATTTAGTCTACTACGGACTAGATTAGGCTTGGGTAGTAGGGTAAATAATCGATATTCTTCTTGAAGAATGAAGATTGAAAACTACATATAGAAATCTACGGAGAAATTAAATAAAGGTTAGTAACAAAGACTTGATTCTTTTGGAACTCTTTTTTATTCTACCTTTCTATCTATCGAGACAAAATGCTCACTTTATAGAGCAACTCTTGTGACAGTAAATATATTTTTGTACATACACCTGAAGAGATTTGAGCATAATATTTTAGTGAGAATAATCATTGATCTTAAAAAGATTTCCATGTTGCAGTGAATAAAAATACGAAACTAACACGCAAGATTTACTCAATTCCGATGTAACGAATAAGTTAAGACTGAAACAATAAAGTTGAAAAAAGTGTGCCTGAAGGTTGAGTTCGTAAATAGGAAACAAAACACGAACTTTCCGCAACAACTCGCGAACTAAGCCGCAAAATGTGACGTTATGCCTATTTTAGTCAAGTTTTTGATGTTTCCTTTCCTAGACTTTAATTTTGAACAACTTAACCTTGGTCGTTCACTATAAAAAGAGGTTTTATATAGCTACGCAAACTATCCCTTAGAAAATTGTGTGCGTGTTGCATAAGGTTGGTTTCCACATCTTTGTTCTTCACAAACAAGAATATGAGATATTGAAGACTTTACTTGAGGATCGACAAGCACAAGTAAGCTATTTTTTTCTTTGATAGTTATGGAATCTGTATCTAGGTGATTACAATAATCCTTGTCTATTCTAAGGTCCTTCTCTTTTTTTATAAGGTCATTCAAGGATTATTTATCATAAACCCTAGATTTGATAGATCAAGATATCTCTAGAATATTACTAGTTGATCTTTAAAATCAATTAGGTTACAGAACGTGTAAACCCTAATTATTGAGGAACATCATCTAAATAGAATTAGCGTTCTCCTAGAAGATTTACAAAAACAATTCCTAAAGAGAATCAATGTTCTGCTAGGAGTTCTTACAGGTGCATGAATACAACTGAAGCAAGGTATTACATCTAGTCTGAAATCTGGTAGTAGGAAATTTGTGTAACAACTTAAATTAATTTGTGTTCAATCTGGACTAGGTCCCGTGGTTTTTCTACAAGATTGTAGTTTCCTTGTTAACAAATTTCTGGTGTTTGTATTTTTTTCCACATTATATTATTTTATCTTTGTAATTGAAATATCACAGGTTCTACGTCGTTGAACCTAGATAGTCTTAGCTCAATTGTAAAGAACCTACAAGACTCGTTCTTGTTGAATTCGTGTCTTGAAATATCTATTGCAAGACTTGTTCTTGTAGGAATTCGGTTCTAGTACAGTTCAGGTACATACTAGGTTTACCTTCTTAAACAATCTTGTATGCATTTTTATAACCGAACCTATATATTATACAAGGATTGTTCATATAGGTTCACAAACGAAAAAGTAGGTGGTATACTTGGTATCATCTTCTTTACAATCTCCTTTTTTCAGGAAATCATTTTTCTTTAACTCCTTATTCTGCAGAAATTTATTCATGTTCCTCCTCTGGTTGAGAACTTCCTCGCAACTCATTCCTCTATTTTTGTCCCCAAACGTTTAGGGACACCATGACGAAGATTAATGGACTTAGGAGAGACAAGAACATTCTTTTCTTTCAAAGCAGCAAGTTCCTTTGATCCTTTTTTATCATTAGTTCCAACTTCCTTAGCTCCTTTCTTAGTCTTAGGGGCTACAACTTCATTTGCTTTTGTAGATTTTCTTTTGGTTCCTAATCCTCAGATATACACAACAAACTATCCATCAAACCAAGAAAAATCGTATATTTTATAACCAAAAGTCGCATTAAAATTTAACAATCGGCACTATAACAAAACAAAAGTTCGCATTGAAGCAAACACATCAGGCATTGAATGTATGTCAGTTGGCATTGAACATTCCAAATTGACAATGCCGACAGTTGTAAATTTCGTTCCAGAAAAATTAACCCATAGTCAGCATTGTTTTAAAAAATTTCATCCATACCAATTGATGTGATGTGAAGTCGGTACTGTTAGAAATTGAATTGGCAATGCTGAATGTTGGTATTTTCACACCAAAGATTTGGAAAATTGTCAGCATGGCATTCATTGATAAATCAATGCCGACTGTAGACACGTAAAACATGTGAAAGACAATACTATTGATTCGGTATGGTATCCAACTAGAATACATTGTCGATGGTAACAGTCAGCATGTCATTCATCATCCCATCAATGTCGGTTGTTACTCTGTAACTGAAATTTCTACTCTAATTTTTGATTTTTAACCTAAAAAATAGAGTTCATGTCAATCAGAACACTAAAAAAAACGAACGGGAATCACTTACCTTATCACCATAGTTATTTGACTGCGAAGTTGATCGTCTGACTCTTCTTTTTTTTCTTCTTTTTGTAGTTTATTTGCAATTGCATGTAATTTGTTTTTAAGATTTTGTTTTGCTGCATATGCGATTCCAGGTTTAGGGCAAGGCCTAAAATATTCTTTTGTTCAACTCATTTTTTAGAATGTATCAATCGTCGGGTAAATTTTTAAATCGATGATTAGTTGACGATAAAATAAAAAAGTGATGAAAAAAAAAAAAGAAGTGAAAAAAATGAAGCTGTCGGAAGAGATGAAGCAGAGGTAATGAGGAAAATTTAGGTTTTAGGTTTTTAAGAAAGAAAAATAGAATAAAAGTAATTTAGTATTTTCATCGCCCAAAACCTCCCTTTGAAACAAAATCCAAACTCCATTTAACCCAAATGTGGGTTCATTATAATACTATTAAAATGCTGGTCATTTTCATAATTACCAATTTGGCAGTTCATATACAATTTCACAACTACCAAATGAGAGTAAGAGGGACAAGGGCATGTTGGACATTTCGTCAATGGATAAGGCTGCTGCATTAGAATTTATACTCCACCCAATGGCAAGTTACAAGGTTTATATTGAAAACAAAGGACCAAAAATGTTGGTTGAAGAAAGAAAAAAGAGAGAAAAAACATGGCTAAGATGACATTAACATCTCAGCCCAGTATCAATTTTCTTGTTCAAAAACCATTGCTAACCCCTTTTCCACCCATTCAATCTTATGCTCTTAAGAGAAACCTTAGGAGTTTCCAAATTCATGCAAAATTGGGTAAGATCATTTAGTAAATTTGTGTATTTGTTTTCATAAACATTTTCCCCATATCATACTTAGAAAAAATTCGGTATTGTAGGTGGAGCAGATGAAGGAATCAAGAAACCAGACGACAAGAAGAAATTCATCACTAAAGAAGAGGAACCAGAACAGTAAGCATTTTCATCGGCCCTTCCTTGATTTGGTTGATTCATCTTTGGCAGAAGCATGTACATTAACATTTTCACTACACCTGCCTTAATATGACATCTTGCCTTCACTCGAGTGTTTTTCGCCATTCCAAACGTGGGTTATGGCGATTCCAAACACGATTGTCCAATAATTTGAATATGATTTTGGCAAAACAATGTAGGTATTGGCAGACAGCAGGAGAAAGGGAAGGAGAGAATCCAATGATGACACCCCTCCCATACATCATCATTTTCGGAATGTCTACTCCTTTCATAATCTTAGCAATTGGTTTCCTCAACGGTTGGATTAAAGTCCCTATTCGATAAGCAAAGCCGAACGGAGAACTTGCAGACGGAAGAAAGAGAATTGCATCTGATTAATGATGAGTAAACTGCCGAAAAACAACATTTTGCACTTTTCACACTTGTTGTTAACAATCTTTACATTTCTTTATATATATATACCTTATCAATTTGGGTTTGCTCATGTACTTGTTATGTTTGTGTTGATATAAAAAAATCCTGGTGACAAATAATTACCGTCTGTTCTATCTGCTGCCATAACTCAGGCAGTAAACGTAAATTATTATCTACACAGGTTGTTTAGTTGGGATTCACGATTGAGTAACACATTGTATGGATATAGAAAGGAGCGGATATTGAAGAAAAAGAAAAGGAGTTGCTTCAATTATGGGCTTATAATAACTGCAGAACTTCGTCAACTGCATATATTTCACATCCTTCTACCAGATCATTTGTGGATCTACTGAAATATGAGAATACACCCAAGCAAAGGACACATGCAATCCTTAACGGAAAACAAACAGGCCATAAATGTTAAAGTACCCTTCAAGTCGACAACAACTAACTGAACTTTTTTACTTTTACCTACAGTGCCTTGAAGAATGAGAGCTAAGCATGAATTCAAAGAACAAAATATTATCTGATTACACTGACCATTCAAGGAAATATAATTTTATATAGATTGTTCATGGTCTCTCAAATCCAGTAATATCATCAAATGAACTTACAATTACCAACGCAAAGACAAAGGACAAGGTGAAGGGCGGACTACTTCTGAATATTGTAATCCCCGAGCTACAGAAAAGCCTCGCAGAATGAATTTATCCCATTAATTTTGAGAATATGCCCTCTCAAACTGTGATTCATCGCAATGTGGGTCAAGCCAATCCCTAGGGGAATTCTTTGGCATAGAGCTGCTTCCTTTGCTGCTTCCAACGAGTTCATGCAAATTCTCGACCTTGTTCTCTCTTCCTGCTCCTAAGTATTTCCTGTCTGCTTCCTTGAGTTTTTGTTTAAACCGCTGCTTACGGCCAGAGGTGGAGCTCAGCTCTTGCTGCTTCGCTTGAAAAGGAGGTGTTCCGTGTGGCCCCAAGTAGATCTTCTCTTCTTCTTTAGTAACCTGGCAACACATTGAAGGCCATAGCACATATATTTAGGTGAAAACTTATATTATTGAAAGAGGTTCTAGGAGGAAAGAAGGTTAAAGTCTACAATGCTGTTTGACAGGTTTCAGACGGGAAAAGGGCGATTATGATGCTCTAAGTTCAGATAAAATTCTTCGAGTACAATTTTCGGGAGGAGTTTGCTTAATATTTTAGTATAAATATAACTCTCGTGAGTTCTCATTGAAGCTAATGATTGGCATGAAATATGGAAACATATCAACGCCCAAGTACAAAAAAAGTAACTTCTTTAGTTAGTGTTCCATGTTTTTGTAAGGACTAGATGTTGCCTTTTTATGATTTACGCAACAAATCAAGTTTAGTTTAAGTTATATGATTAGCTTAAAAGTTAACCAGGATTTGTTACAATCCGGATTAAGATTAAGTATGATACTGCTATGTAGCTATGTAAAAGTGGCATCTCTCTTAACTCATGATGGAAAGGTCAGTGAGAAACATATCGCCAGTTGACTATGACTCTCTTCTAGCCTCTTGCAATAAAAGAAAAATCAAGTCTACCCATCATTCAGTATGTCATAAACCTAAAAAATTAGCTTCCCAATTCCTCTACATGATATATATTACTCAAAAGAATCGACACAATACGCCTAGTCGATTGGAATTGAGAAAATTCTGTCCCTATTGTTGCAAACATACAATTCATGGGGAGATAAAGAAATAGACCGAACCAGAGGTAGAGGGTGTGTTTCAATTAAGTTGAAAAAATAACTGATTACACAGTGTTGCTGAAGCTGTAGAGATGGAATAAGTACAAACCTATGGTTATTAATGAATTCTATCTAAATGGTATGATCTGTTTAGGTATCTATGGTGTTTGTACTATGTATGGTGCTGATTTTATGAGTTGTAAAACAAGTTGATACTAGGGATAAATCTTTTTCAGCATGTGCTTAAGTTCTTATCATGTTTGGGTCTACGTAATGACGAATAAAGAGCTGAAAATTTAACATTCTACTTCTAATATTTTTCAACTGGGGTTTATAAGGTTGAAGCTTTTGGGTTGTTTTCCTGCCATACAGATGTAGTTTTCTTACATGGGGTTTAAATTCTTCCTACATGCCGTATAAGGGTGAAAATATTAGTAGAAAGAGTATTAAACTAGTTGCACAAGATTTACGTATCAAGATGCAGGTTGTATATGGTTGAGTGGTTTATTTCGTATACAACGACTTAGTTTTGGCTATGGCAGACGTTTACTTTTATATGGTCAGCAAGAGGACGATTAAAGAACACTGGGGTCAGTTATTGGTCATACAACATATCGGTTATGCTCATACAGAGGTCTCTTCATCAGTTTTTATCATGTTCTAGTCCTTTATTTCGGCTAAACAAAGGTTGTGGTGAAGTTTGTTTACAGCAGTATATTTGGACTTCAATGCAAAGTAGTTCAGTTTAACTCTAGTCTGACTTTTCAGTTTTGAAAGTTGTAACTCGCAAGTTGCAAACCATCTATACCTTTTATTACTCGATTAAGTGTCACCAAAGTGATGCTTTGAGAGTGATGAAAAGTCTTCGTGAGAACACATGTGATTGCTGTAGTTCGCTTGTAAGTTATTTGGAAGTTATGAGTACAAATTAGCCCTAAGGTGATTTGTACTTACAAAATCTAAGATGAATCATGTCTCAAATTGGTATATAACTTGTCCAATGGACCCCAGAGGTTTGGTAGTTTTGATATTACTTTGTGCGAGATGTTAAGTCTTAAACTCGGTGATTATGACTCTTAGATGTCATAATTTTACCAGAAGACTCTGCAGAGATGATGTTATTACTGAATTCTATCTGAAAGGTATGATCTGTTTGGTACGTATGGTGTTTGTACTTTGTATGCAGCTGATTGTATGAGTTGTAAAACATGTCAATTTCAGTGTATGGTTAAGTTGTTATCATGTTTCGGTCTAAGTAATGATGATTAAAGAGCTGAAAATTTAACATTGTAAACGAAATAACCCTTGAAAAACTAACCTTTGAAACAAAAATTGTATTGTCCTTCACTTCTGGAACATCCACCTTACTTAGATCAGATTCTCCAACTGACAAGCTTGGGATCTCAAACCCATCAGTATCTGTACAAAGAAAAATCCAAGATAACGGAAATTAATTAATGCGTCTGTAATCTGTATATAAGAAAAGTAACTCATGCTGTTAAATTTCATACTGGGTTATGTTTTGAACAGCTGTGTTTAATGTAAGATTCAGAAGTAAATCTAAGAATGTTAACAGATGAGCCACTTTATATACTCAAGCACACCAAAAGTAAAAGGCCAAAAGCTCACAGGCTTAAATTCAACATAGTGTTTTATCACATTGCAAAAAGGATATGAATAATTGTATAGCTTTAAAGTAGAAACCCAAGTATGGTACCACATACTTCCACCAGTTGTAAGATTTCATACAGTATTACAGTGGAATATATCCTATAAACATCACATAATGTACAAGATTTAAATCAGGTAATCAAGAATAAATATTACTTGACTGTTACTTCTATTGATTTAAAACTTAAAAGGCATCAAGACACAAGATTTATCACCTCTGCAAACAAAAAGTGCAATGTCAGCACAATCGAAAATACTCGTGACATTGAGCTTCCGGGAAATTGTGATCAGATAGAGTACTCACAAACCAAAAGCTTAAAAATCTACATGTAAGTCAAAATGGTCCACAAGACTATAACATAGTGCAACAAGCAATTAAGACCACATTGAAACTCCACTAATAGCGAACCTTCTGCTACACAAACAACAAATATGTTGGATACTATTCCGGAGGTCTAAAGCAGCCATAAAAAGAGATCCATGTAGTGGAGTTTCTCATAACTATGACTATGACAGAGTCACACAGTAAGTGTCACATAAGCAGGAAACATGTCAAAAACTTAGATTTTCCATAATAGGTAAGTAACCCTGAGTCAAATGATTTACTGCCTTTCTTTTGCATTCAAAATAGTCCAATCAAGCCCGTGTACACATGGTCACAAGTCATAGACCGGCCAGATAAATGATAAAAGGATTAACCTATTCAAGGTAATGATCACCCAAAGAGACCTATAAGATTACTTGTACACTAATTTCTTTTACAAATCTTTATCAAGCACACTTACGGCGTCACCTTTGCTGTGATACTGCTTTGTTTGCTGTTTGCTGCTGTGCAATGAAATCAAGTTTGGTATTTTACTAATCAACTAACACATTCCAGTCCCTTCTCTACAACTATCTTAAAGGGTCACAATCAGACCCAAATGGAGAAGTCAATTTAGTAACATTCAGGCTTCTATTGTGCTTCCTCCTGTCAGTAATTAGAAGCTCAACATTAAGAATCAACCGTTGAATAAATTTGACCATTATCCCACCGAAGCCTAAAATTGCACTCATATTAATCATGAATTACATAAGTTAGAAGATTAACTAACATAAAACTTATACACCCATATCAAAAACCGATCAAAATTTAACAAGAAAAGGGATAAATAAAGTGAAAATCCCTTACCCCACTCATCGTCTTCTTCGATTTGAGGAGTGGATTGAACTAAATTCGGATCCATTGAACAGAGATGATCATGGATTTCAATGGCAACAGGGCGTGGAAAGCCCGGAACTTTCAAACTCAAATAAAAAACGAAGATTTAATAACAAGAAGAGTTGAAAACAAAAATTAGGAAGGAGGATTTTTTATAGACCTAATTAATTAAGTTAATGGAGGAATAACAGATTTCTTTTTAATGATTGGGGAGAGTTTAAGAAATAACAGAGAAAGCCTGATAAGATGCTCGTGAGAGCTAAAACATGGCGAGTATCGAAAAACTTTAAGCGCAGAATCGATCGAGACTATTTAGTTGCTAGTCCGGAGATAGTTTACTGTATTTACGAATTTGACCTTGACTGGGTTTACCTTAAGGGCCATAATTAGGGTTGTTCACGGCCGGTTTCGGTTCGGTTTCTGGCCAAACCAAAATCGAAACCGATATAGTCGGTTTTTTAAAAACCTTTCCAAAACGCTTTCATTAACCGTCGGTTCGGTTCTTATTCGGTTTCGGTTTTTTCCAGCCGGTTTCGATTAACCAACTGGTTGTGTCAGTTTCATGAAACTGGCAGTACAAAATTCAGAAAAAACAAATAAAAAGACATTTTTACATTCATTCTTCATAAAATTCATGTAGACATTTAAGCAATTGAAACAACATAAAATTTCTGCATACTTGGAACACAAACACATCCAAAAAATCCACAATTGTTTGCACACAATCTATTTTAACTTAAGAGCCTTAAGGATCCACAATTGTTGTTGTCTGTTGCATGTTGCTGTTGTTGCTTGTTGATGTTCCCTGTTGTTGTTGTTGCTGTTGTTGTTGTTGCCTGTTGTTGATGTTCCCTGTTGTTGTTTTTGTTGTTGTTGTTGTTGTTGCTACAAAAATTTTCAATCACAGATTCCCAGACTCTACCCATCCACCCCGACCCTGTTGTCTTTTGGACAGACTACGCTACAACATTCTTGAAACAGACTCTACCTAGAATCTAAATCTTACTGTTACTGGTGTTGATTGAGAATCTAAATCTTCCATCTTTTTAGCAGGTATTACTTGAAACCTGAAACCTCTTGAAGTAAGCCCTAGGTTTCTGGGCTTTGAGGAAAGCCTGCACATAACCAATTTCAATCATATACAAGTGATTCTGAATTGCTCAAGAAGGATAAAAAATTTGAGAAACAACAAACACATATAAAAATTACATCAATCAACATGAACAAGTAGTAGAAATTACACTTACATCATATTAGTTATCAGTTATCACAGAGAAAGCAGCCTACACATATATGTTGTTAACTAGTCAAAGTGATTTATGTAAGTGAAACAAAGCAAGACTGATATTTCTTTCTAGAATTCAGAAAGCAGAAAAAAAAATGGTTGTAAATGAGATAAATGAACTCCATAAAAAGAACAAAAAAAAACCACAGAACCATCAAGAATGAAACTAAAAACTAACAGATAAAGATCTGCAATCAACTCATGACTCAAAAAGCCACAAGACCTATTCATGTTACTGTGTTTCACTTCAGGATTAATACCATTCATGTATCCATATCATATTAGAAATCCCAATAACACAAACCAAGTTCTTTGTATTAATTGTAAAAGGCCCCAATAAACACAAACTACTAACAGAGCTTTCATCTAAAAAACACACAAAATTACAACAAAATTAAACCTAAATATCTCACATCGAAACAAAGAGACTGAAGAAATTGAGGAATGGGTACTAATCAGAAATAGGGAAACAGGGAGAACTACTAGTGATTCTGAAAAGGAGAAATACGAACCCTAGAAGAAAAAACTCAAAAAAATTAGACTATCATTGTATGAAATATAAGTAACTTACTGTGTATAGGGTTGCACATGGTATCAGAGTACTTGAGATAGTAACTTACTGTGAAAAAAATCAAAAAATTTAGACTATCAGTGTATGAAAAAATCAAAAATGATTATGAAATAGAACTATAGAAGTAACTTACTATATCAGAGATTCTTAGACTATCAGTGATTCAGTGAAGGAGTTGAGAAAAAGAAGAGAAGAGATTGGAAATGGAGAATTAGGGTAAGAGACGACTGGAGGGCTGGAGGTGGAGGCTGCTGCAAAAAGAATTGGAAGGGAAGAGAAGAGATGGCCGATGGGAATTAGGGTATGAGACTTAGAGACGGCTTATATATGAAGGTTAATGGAAGGTGTAGATTTAATCTATCAAGATCTATATCAACGGTACTACTCGGTTTTCCATGGCATAACGGTTCGGTTTTTGGTCAAACCAAAACCGAAACCGTGATTATCGGTTCCTAGTTTTTTTTTCCAAAACCGTTCCATTAACAAACGGTTCGTTTCGGTGTCGCCCTAAACGGTTCGGTTCAGTTCGGTTTCCGCGGAAACTCGTTACCATGTACAGCCCTAGCCATAATGGATATCTGATTGTCAATGCGTACGGCTCTATATACCCAACAGGCTCCGTTCCCAAGCTTAGCCACTCAAATGTAAGACATGATCAAACATCTCGCGCTTATGGGCCGCTATAACTATCTAAGAAGACACTTAAAACTGGAACGAAACCTACCCGTTAGACTATCGAGTTAGAAGTTCTACGATATTTTATTGGCTGGCGAGTACATCATGTCGATTAACAGGGGCAAAAGGAGAAATAAGTACAGAAATAAAAACATCCAGATGTGCAGCAACCGCAGTGTGTGCATGAGCGTGTGCATGCAAATGGCTTCCAAAACCATTCGTAGCGTAGCAAAGGTCCCAACGGTGTGCGACCCGCTTGATGTACGCTAAAGCGACTCAGGCATCCACCATTACCTTTTGCATGATGGGTCAACGAGAAAATAAGAAGAGCAGCTTAAGCTATTAGGTGTAGGCGCTTTCCAGAGGTGAATTTTATAGTTCTTCCTATTTGACTCGAAATCGATCGATCTAGTTATGAAGTTTTTATTATGTTTGTGAGCGTAATGCTATAAGTCTGCCTGACTGTGAGATCTACAAGTCGAACAGAGACGAAAGTCGGCCATAATGATCCGGGAGTCACCGAAATAGATGTTAAAAGTAAACTTTTAATTACTATATTGATCACCAATATTCTCATCCACCTAAGCTAATGTCCTTAATTCAATCTCTACCACGACAAAAGCTAAATTATGTTTGACGATTTTTTTGTGGCTTTAAGAGCAATCCTTTTTTAGATTCAAAGGGGTTCAAATATAAAAAAAAAAAATCCGACGACCAGACTTTTCTTTGACATCAAGATTTTAGGCAAAATATTTGTCTTTTAATGAAGCTCATCTTTCTATAAAAGAAAATTTATCAAAATGGTTGGATTAGACTAAAACCTTGAAAACCATGCTTTTCCGATTTGTAGTTTTTTTGCACGCTTGTATTTTATCAGGTTTCCGGCGTACTAATCCTTCTCTCGTCGGAATAGAATATTAGAGCTTGTACAGTTCACTGTGTTATTTCATGTTCCATGTAATTTAATTGTTTTTAATTAAATAGAGTTTATCAAGAAATAAAAAAAAAAAAAGCCAAATTCACACTGGTTAAATGCAAAAATGCAACAAAAACAATATAAAGATTTTAATTTTTACGTCAAACCACCAACTTAAGATTAATGAATGATTTTAATTTATTTTTTACCTCCTTGTTAATAGGCAAGAGTTATCCCATTATCTGATATCTTATTTCTTATTTAATATACATTATCTTATTTTTAAGAAATATAAATAAATAAGGTAAAATATGTTGTATTATGCATATAGCCAAGTTAATTAAAATTTTCATCAATATTTAAGAATCTCTTCGTGATAGTTTTTCCTCTTTTCATCGGGTTAGCTTATGCATTTTCCACTTACGAAAACAAACACTTTGATGCCTTTTGGCGTGATGCCCAAAGTTGACTTTGGTTAACTTTGCCCAAGGCCGATTTTGAACCAAATTCGCAAGATAAACAAAACAAAATTAACATTAGACGTATAAATCATTTTTAACACCTATAAATTATCAGTCAACATTGATCAATAAATCATTATACATATATGACTCATGGTACTATACCGATATTTAATTTGGATACTTGATAAGGCAACCATGGTTTTTAACAGTGTGACCTCGTTTATGCCGCCAAGAGCTCCTCCAATGATGAATGTGGATTTGATATGTGACATTATTTTTAAGACATCCTCTAGGTATAAAATCTTAATATTAGGAAAAAAAAGTTTTATCTCCAATCCATAAAGTTTTATCATTCTTTTACTTATTTGTATGTATGCAATTGGCTAAAATTATCTCTATGTTGGTTTTCATTGATTTTTATTAATGAAAGTGTAAAAACATCCTTTTAGTGAATGTCTAAAATTAGAGGTTCACTTAGAGGACGTCTAACCCTTTTCTTTTTACCACATCATCCTTAATCAATGGTTTAGAGATAATTTTTTTTATAAATATGGTTGTGTATCCTATGTGGACTAAGACTTTTTTCTTCGTACACAATCCACCAGAGAAGCTCTAAAGGGGAGTTGCGCA
The DNA here is from genome assembly GCA_023531435.1 of Papaver californicum. Taxonomy (NCBI): domain Eukaryota; kingdom Viridiplantae; phylum Streptophyta; class Magnoliopsida; order Ranunculales; family Papaveraceae; genus Papaver; species Papaver californicum. The sequence continues at coordinate 2,175,512 of JAJJMC010018788.1, forward strand.
GGTATGAGGTTCCTATTAAGGGAAGTCCAACTGGCTGGATGTGATAGTAACAACAAATCAAAAACTGATCCCACCCTAAGTAAGAATAAAGCAGAATCCCCTTATCGAATTGATTTTAGTTTGGATAAGTTTCTCCAACTCTCTGCGATTTTCATTCATTATAGCAGCAAAATATAAAAAATTAATCCCACCATAAGTAAGAAGACCTCAAATCAGGGTAATTGGTATAGAAAAATTGTTGAAACAAAAACCCCAACTATGCAAACAATCAAGACATTGGAAAAGTTTATATTCATGAAATTCTTTATACGAAAAAGAGACAAATCCATGAGGAAATGTAACCAACATAAGGAATCGATCCACTGAAATAGAAAAGGAAATCAACTTGGCTCCTGTAATCAATAATTCTTTCTCTGGGTTCCAAGCTCAACCCTAAACTAAAGAGGTAACCCAACTTCCTATAGGCGAATCGAATTGTCTCAATAAAAAGGTAATTGTTGTTAGTGGGGATTTTGAGATGAAAATTCAAAACCAAATGATGAAGTATTGTTAACCGTGACTGAGGTAACCTTAATCTTCTTATCTTATTTCCATGTTATTAGTATCCTGAATCTTATACATGAATATGTTATATACTGCCCTTTCCTATAATTAAATGTCATAAGTAAAAATCTTAAGCTATCTTATATTCATGATTATTCTTGTTTAAATCTTTATTATCATGCTAGTAAGAAAACCCAAAATTAAACGAAATCATTTTAACTATTACATAATCTTAATAGACTGTACTTACCTTGTGATTTCCTATTTCTGACAGTTCATTAGTTTGATAGCATGGAACTTCCAGGGATTAGGGAAATTGGACTCATAAAATAGTTTATTGGATACTCTAAACAAGGAAAACCCTGACATCTTATTTTTATCTGAAACCAAACAACAAAACAAAGAAATGTGTAGCATTTTAAAGAAAATGAGTGTCTATAACTACCATTTAGTTCCACTTAAGGGCAGTGCTAGAGGCCTTTGCATAATTTGGAAAAAAGTAATGTGAATATCCAGATTAAGGACTTTGCCCATAACCATATAAATGCAGTGATTACAAATCACCAAGATGATAGAGTAATTGGACTCTTATTTGTTTCTATGGGAGTCCTTATAGGCATCTTAAACTTGACTCTTGGAAAATTATAGAAGATATGGCTGGCACTATGACTACCCATTGGATAACAATTGGAGATCTGAATGTAGTGCTTCATGAAGAAGGAAAAAGAAGCAATTTTCCTTTCAAAATAAATGAGGCTAAAATATTCAATAATCTTATAAACAATTGTGATCTAATGGATTTGGGATTTTCTGGCTACACCTTCACTTGGAACAACCACAAAGATGATACTGATAATATAGAGCAGAGACTTGATAGGGTTCTGGTTAACCCCAAGTGGAATAAAAAATTCCCAAACTCTAGCTTAAAACACCCAGGGCCTCTTGCCTCAAACCATGTCCCAATTAGACTATATACCTACAACTATTGGAATGATGGGGATACTCCCTTCAAATACTTTAGGGAGTGGATAAAACATGAGAAATATAAGTCTTTAATCCAGGAGAATTGGAACTCTCATGTGCAAGGCTCCCCAACCTACAAATTTAATAGAAAACTAGCTACAGTCAGGCATAAACTGCAATTTTGGAATAAAATTAGCTTTGGTAACATCCACATTAATATAAGAATATTAAAAAGGATCTTGATAGGATTAATAAAAGGGATAAGTATTCCAATAAAGCTACTGACCTTGTTAACCTTAGAAAGAAGCTAACTAAATGGTACTATTAAAGAAATTTTTTGGAAGGCAAAAGTAGAGACCAAAATATAGCGTTAGGGGACCGAAAAATGAAATATTTTGATAATAAAGCTAAACAAAGATTTAGGCGTAATAGAATTGACACTATTAAGAAGGAAAATAATGAATGGCTTGATAATAGAAATGAAATTGATGATTATATAAATAATCAGTTTCATAAAATAGCTACCACGGTTAATCCGAAATTTGATCATAACATGATAAACCTAATCCCAAATCGTATTAATCAGAGAGATAATAATATGCTTTGTATAACTCCTTTGGAGCCTGAAATAAAACAAGTTTTGTTTTCTATGGATCCTGACAAAAGTCCATGTCCTGATGACTTCCCACCGAATTTTTTCCAACAAATTTGGGACACCATTGGGACTGACCTAGTCAATATGGTCCAAACTTTCTTCAATCCTGGTAACATTTCTAAGGAGATGAATGCCTCTTGCATCTCCTTAATTCCTAAAACCCTGAATCCAACCACTGCTACCGAATTCAGACTTATATCCTTAGCCAATACAACTTATAAAATAATATCCAAACTAATGGCAGGAAGAATGAAAACTTTGTTGGATAAAATGATTTCACCTTTTCAATCTGCCTTCATTCGAAGGCAGATTTCTGAAAACATCACTATAGCCCACGAAATAAGTCATAAGATGAAAAACTCTAAATTAAATAAAGTCTTTATGATTTTAATGAGAAATTTTACAATCTGGTCCATCAATGCATCTCTACAACTTCCTTAGTTGTTATCCTTAATGGATCTACCACTAAATTATTTAAGCCTACTAGGGGTCTGAGACAGGGAGATCCAATCCCCCTTACTTATTTTTGTTTTGTATGGAGGCTCTTTCTAGAGCAATTACAAATACTGAAAACATGGGGTTGATTAAAGGTATTAAAATAGTTCATCAAGATCCCTCCATCAGTCGTTTATTGTTTGCCGATGATTATTTACTTTTCTGTAAAATAAAAAAAAAATCTTGTCTTAACTTGGTTAAACTGTTTAAAGACTTTGGCTTGGCCTCGGGACAACTAATAAATTTAAACAAATTGGGGGTGTTTTTTAGTCCAAAAACTGAAACAAACATTAGACAGGTAAAACAAATTCTAGGTGTTAATGCCATACCCATAAATCATAAGTATTTAGGTTCCCCACTTTTTACTAATAGATCTGAAATTACTTGTTTTGAACCTTTAGTAGAAAAAATGAAAAATAAACTCCTTAGTTGGAAAAGTTACCAACTTAACAATGCGGGAAAAACAGTAATAACCAAGAATGTAACTGCTTCTTTGTATGTCTATCAAAATGAATTGTTTTAAGATTTCAATCAAGATTTGTAATACCATAACATACTTACAAAGAGACTTTTGGTGTGTGTGTGTGTGGGTGACATCGCAGAACGGAACGAAATAGGGCAAAATGAACGAGGTAAGAAAGGGTTTTACCTCAAAAATTGGAACTATATAACAAAATCTCTTGAAGAAGGGGTTTTGGGTATAAAAATATGTTAAAAGTTTCAACTTGGCTATGATTGGAAAAATGGGATGGCGCCTGAAAGAGAAACCTGACTCTCTTTATGCCTCTATGATGGGATTTTAATTTGCCGCAAGTGCACAACTATCGATAAGATAGTATATAAATACAAATTCGTCCACAGAGATTTTTAAAATTGTAAACCTAATTTTTTTTACTAATTAAAGTGCTAACACGATTTTTTGGAATAGTGATTGGTTTCTAAAATGCTAAAAATGGTTTTTGTACTTAATAGAAGAGAGTCTAGGATTTCAAGATCCACCACAATTATGTATACTAGGTTGTTATATTCTTTCCCAATAATAATTTTCACTACAAAACACAAGACAATTTAGGCCAGTTTCTACGTCTCGGAAAATAAAACTTCTTAATCCAATTTTTATTTTCAAAATACTAATAATTTTCTCTACTTAAATGCTGGTCTCAAAGTAGACAAATACATCATTAATCAAGCATGAGGACAAGTAAAAATAAACTATTATCGTTACACACGAAAATATAAGGGCAATTATGGGAAAAGATTAAAATTATCAAACATACATAATTGGGTTTCATTCCTAATCCTAGAAAAGAAATTTATCCACTCATGGTTATAAAATAAACACAAGAAAATTGATTAATCATTTGATTTTATTATCGTGAAAAAAGGACTTACAATTTTCTTTTATTGTTCTATTGATTCAACGACACACCATGAAAGCATAAAAAGAAGAACAAACCTCAGATGTAGTTCAGAAAGGCTGTTTGGTGCAGCTGTAAAGAAGGAGTGCTCTTTGGAGTAAAAGAACGACTGATTTTTGGTGCAACTTAGTCTGAACTGTTTTTTATACTATTGAGAAAACCGTTGTAGTAGCCCTTGAATATGAAAGTAATATCCACACGATCTATAACAGTTCTTAAATGTATTATCTTCTTCTTCTTCCTTTCTTTGGTCTGAGTTGCAGAAGCAACTCTGATTTTTTTTCTCTTCTCTGGCTCTTTTCTATCTCTCTATATGTCCCAACTTGTTCCCCTTGGCTTCTATTTATACTAGAACAACCATACTAGAACAACCAAAAATTTCTCATATCTTCGAAGTAATCTTTTCAATAAATACAAAATATTCGCCAGCAACTCGATGATCTTTTTCTTTCTTTATTTCTCGATGCAACTTCCTTACCCAAGCTCAATTATGATTTTCCTCTCTTACACAAGACACGATTCGGTTGTTGCCCTATTTATCTCTAACAGTTAATCAAACCAAATCCGAGAATAATTTGTTTCTCGAAACAAAACAGAGAGACGTGTATATCTCAAGATTCTGTTTTTGTTTTGTGGGTCTCTCGTGCAATGATTGCTACCAAAAAGGTAAAAGAATATTGTTGTCTTAATTCTCTTAAAAACTTTCCAAAAAAAAAACTCCTCAAAAAATTTCATAGCTCAAGAATAATTTTTGCTGCCAAAATCGATGTTTGAACTTGAATAAGAAGAGGTGCCCTTATCCAAGTAGTGGGTGCCTTTAACCAAAAATGGGGTACCTTTATCAATTCTCCATGGGTGCCTTTAACACTTTTCGAGCGGATTTTTCCACAAATATTTATTTTTCAAAAATACCTAAAAACACAATAATAATACAAAAAAAGAGTACTTTCAATATAAATACCGGGACAAATATAGACACAAATATGTGTCTATCACTCTATCCTCAAAGCAAAGTACTATCCTAATAAAGATACTCTCCACACTAACTCTACCCCAAATAGAAAAGATAGTTGGATTTGGAAAAGGTTGTTAACATGTATCAATCAGGTAAAAGTAACTTTTTTGGGTTTTAGGTAAAGGAACTAATATTGACATTTGGGAGAATTTTGGATCCCATACATAAAACCACCCTATAATAAACCACCTATAGGAAATGAAAATCTAGTTAAAGTAAGTCATCTGTTTACTCCTGATAGGCAGTGGGATGTTGATAAACTTTCCAAATATTTTCATACTTGCATGATTGATAAGATTAAAGAAATAAATATCCCTCCCATGGACAAAGAAGATACTCCTATTTAGAATTTAAATAAAACAAGAATCTTCTCTGTAAAATCTCTTTATAATCACATTAATTCTCATGGAATACCAAATCAAAACTGGAATAATATATGGAGCATGACATTACTCTTTCAGTCAAAACTTCATTTGGAAAGTTGCACACTCTATACTTCCTAATAGTACGAGAGTAGCAAAAATTGTCTCAAACATAAATACAACCTGCAATCTTCGTAAAAAGGGGCATGAAACTCTAACTCACCTTTTTCAGGAATGCAACTTTGCAATCCAGACTTGGAAGTACTTTAATTTTGATATGCAGTTCATTAAAAATGGTACAGATTCATTTCATGATTGACTTAATAATTGTTTCGAAAATCCGGATATAGGAGGGTATGGGATAGATTGGCAGGTGCTATGTAGTGTCATTATATGACATATTTGGAAAACGAGATGTAAAACAACTTTTAAGAAAGAAAGCCAGAATAGTGTTATTATAGCTAACAAAATTGTGAAATATCGAAATAACTATCTGACAGTGAACAACACATGGTATAATATATATCAAGCCCTTTTATATAACACTTTAAAGGATGAAACTCTGAAAGTGAATTCTCAACAAATGGAAGGGACAATGGAAAAATGGATATCAAGATCAATATTGCTCTGACAATGATGAACTGTAATGCTTACTCTGGTATTAGTCTGACAATGATTGATTACACAGGGAACACCCGAGAAGCTAGAGGGTTTCACTCATCTGTAACAGCCAGAGAACAACTAGAGTTTGAAGGAGCCGAAACAACTTTTAGTTGGGCCACAGAGTGAAGTGGCCACTACATCACCTTAAAAAGTGACTCAGAGCCTACTCTTCTGCATCTTATAGAAAAGTATGCAAGGGCTAGAGAACAAAGATACAAGATAAACGAAATTTTTTGTAACAGAACCAACTTTAAAATTAACTTCTTAGTGCATTCCTTTATTTAATAATGAGAACAAATATAAATTGGACAATAAATATAGCTGTTTTTGTAACAAATATGCTATTAATCACGTTTGGTCTGAAAATGCCTTATGGACAATCCTAACTTATCTGAACCTTCGTACTTGAAATCCAGATATAATGGTTCATCGAACCTCTAACTATGGTCGTTATGTCTTCTTTCTATAACACGAGGGAAACCTCTTTGTTTTTCTTTTAAATGGCTGGATGTGCGGGCGAGGTGGGGCTAAGCTTTGCTGAGTCGCCTTGGAATAAAATTTGTGGAAGTCTCGAAGTACCTTGAACTAAAAGAAACCTGCCCCTCTCTCTGGTTTACTTTTCTTCCCAACAAAACTCTTGGCAAAACCCTACTTCTTTCATTAGCTAAAATTTCTTTAAACGAAACAAAAGACTGAAAAATGTCACAACTTCAATCACGTCGACTTCTCTTGTTTCTAGTAAACAAAAGTAATCGATTTCATTCAACAGTTTCAGGAAATCCTCCGAAGGCACCCATAGTTTCTTCTGCATCTCTTCTCAATAATGCCAATAATAATAAATCTCCTCCCATTCCTCCTCCTATCCCTGTTCCTAACATGGGTTTTGAAGGCGACGATCATGATCCATGGAGATTTTTGAAGTTTGGGCTTTTTGCATCTCTTGCTGGAGCTGCTATAGCTGCTGGTTATGCCACATATGGTTAGTAGTTTGTATTCACGTCTAGGGTTCTTCTTTGCTGTGATCTTAATTTGATCTCTGGTTTGGGATAAATTGTATAAATGTCTCACCTTTTTTTTTTCCTTGTGTGTGTTTATTTCGAGTTTCAAGTAACCCATTTGGCTAATTGATAGGTAAAAAAGTTTAATTCTTTTGAAACCAGACTGTGAAAATAATTAAACCCTAAAGTTTCTAAAGGCATGTACTTTATGATCCAGGTGATATAACGGTTGATTGTGGTGAACTAAAAGGAGACTGGAAAATGCCCTATTTGGATCCATGTTCAATTGTTTGATTGATTTTACTTTAATCCTGACCATCACATTTGATATCCTTCGTTATTTAATTGGATAGATTAAAAGATGAGATTTTTAACTGTCAAATATCTTTGATCAATTTCATAATCGAAGAAAGAAAGGGGGAAATCATGAGGAAGTTTGCAGTGTATGAGAAAGAAGTATTACTTGCATTGTTTTAGAAATGAATGCTCTTTATTGTTATTTCTGTAAAAAAAGTATCTTGGTTTTGCAGCTTACACCTCGGAAGAAGTGGATGAAAAAACAAAGTCATTACGACAAGCTACAAATTATGCTATAGAAAATGATGCACCTGCTCTTGAGGTACATAAGACATTAGGTGTTAATTTCAAGTTTTTTTTTTTTACAAGTTGGTTGTAACAATTTATTCACATTGATGTTTTAATTGTGTGAGTCTAAATGTTATCCAAATTATAACCACTCTCATTCTTCACTTGAACAGAAATTTAAGGCTCTGGCGTACAGAACTGCAATGACGGGTGAGCTTATCTTTTTGTTTCTCCTTTCTTTTTTTCTTTCACTTTCATGTTGCTGTATATCAAATTCCTTGGATGGATTTAATCTTCTGATTCTCCGGATTCTACATCCTTACATCAACCACATCAGAATGCATCTCTTTATTACACTTCCTATAAGCCATTGTGGACGGGTTCTCATCATTTGATTATTGTTCTCGATCACCAATTGATTTCAGCAATTTTATTCTGTTATTGCAGTCCCTGCTAAATCCACCGAGCTGTACCTGGACCTCAGAAAGACAATGGAGAAACATGTCCGGGTGTGTATTGTATTGTACATTTGTTTTTTGTTTTTTTCCACTGAGGAGTAGTCTCTTATACCTTTCTATTCGTGAAGGGTTTTACAGAACCAACTTCTGAAAAGCTTCTTCCAGATATGCATCCTCTGGAAGTGCCACACGTTTTTACTCTTGTTCTGGATCTGAACGAGACGTTGGTACACTCTGATTGGAAGGTAAGCTTATGCTCTTTGGAGAAGTTGTAACCTTCATCTTTATGCTGCAGCCTTTCGCAATTATTACATCATAATAGTTTAGTCCATATGGCTCGTGAATTACTTGTTGGAGCAAAGGAATTGTATGAAGAACTTTTGTTGTTTGGCCTTGCACTTCCTCAAGTTTAACTGCTAATGAAAAGTTTCTCTTGCCGTTTGAAGCGTGAAAGAGGATGGAGGACCTTTAAAAGACCAGGAGTTGAAGCCTTTTTGGAACATCTTGCCCAATATTACGAAATTGTTGTTTTTTCTGATCAGCTGCAGATGGTAAGTTGATTTACTGGTTCCGCCGAACGATTTTTTTTTTTTGTTTTGCGATTGTTATTAATTGTCCTTTCTCTTGTCCGTGGACGCGCTCTAGTATGTTGATCCGATAATTGATAGGCTTGATACAAAGGGATGTGTACGATTTAGGCTATCAAGGTCTGCAACCAGATATCAGGATGGGAAGCATTATAGGGTAATTGTTGTTCTTTTGCTTCAATATTTTCTATTGCAGTTATCTGTTTGTCTTTTGTTCTATGCTCATTATTATTTGCTTTGATGTGTTCGACTTGATCTCTTGATTGCCACGAGTAGGATGTGTTATTTATAGTAGTTTTCGTTGTCGCCGTTACATTCGTTTTCTATGTTTATTTGACTGAAATTTACCAAAATCACCTGTGCTATAACTGTTTTGTAATTTCAGTTTTTATATATTAGAGGAGGTTTAGTTTTATACTTTCTATGTCAATGCTGATTGGCAAGGTTACCTAGCATTTGATCTCCCAGACCCTAGTTTAGGAAGAGTCTCTCTGTAAATTTGTAATGGCTCTGGTCACTAAAGCAAAATGTGGACATTATACATAATGCTGTTGATAGTCTGCTATTTTATGCACATGTTGATAACTCATGTTTTTGGTTGTCTAATATGTTGGCTTGCTAGTAACTCGAACGTAACACCATAAAGTTCGCAAAACTTGCTATTGTGTCAATATAAGACTGTAAATTTCATGTGAAACCAACTTAGGTGAATTAATTTACTGAAAAGTAAGAAACTGGAACACACAGCTTTCAGTCATAGGTAGTAATTTACAGTTTTGGCATTATTTCGGTTACCTCAAAAATCGGAATATTTGGGAAATCAATTATTTCGTGTAGGATGATCCGATGATGAATAATCAAGGATCAATTGTGTTATTATTCTCATTTAATTTTGATAAGAATTTATAAAATATATGAGTATCCATAATAAAATTAGAAAACACTATGGTTTATGTTCTTTTAGATACTTTAATCACAATATATGACAACTACATTGATTTATTTGAGTCAAAGATAATGAAATGTTGTACCTTCAAAAGTTTTTATAAACATACTGTTTATAGGCTATGTTAAGTTTGTAGCAATGTTTTCTAAATAGCGATTATAATGTCTCTGGTAGCCATTACCTTTTTAACCATAAAACCGTTTTGACTGAACACTAATTAAAGCTGATTTAAAACAATAAAAAAAACAACCATTGTAACTAGGAAAATGAAAACTAATAAAAATCATGATTATTACTATGTAGCATTTGTAAGGTCTGACCCTGTCTCTGGTTTGGCCTCCACTCCTTTATATTGTCATCAAATGTATTTGAGTTTGTTTCTTTTTCTTCTTGTTTTAGCCTTCTTGTGTTATAATTTTAGCACTCTTATTTACATATACCATGACACAACCAACATGACCTTGAAAAACAAAAACAAACGGAACAGGCAACTTCGTACATATTTGACCATCCATTTACAGTTATATTAGGAGGGATGATTAACTTCTTGCTCAGAATTAGATCATTTAGGATTTCCTCTTCAACAAACCCCTATTAGTTTCCTTCGCAGGGCATTCTTTTAGTATGATGCTCTAAACAGATAAAAACTTGCATTATCAGGGGATGGACTGGTTTATGTGATATAACTTCATGTGCAGGACTTGTCAAAGCTGAATAGAGATCCTTCAAGGATCATATATGTAAGTGGTCATGCATTAGAATCTACACTGCAGCCAGAGAATGCTCTTCCAGTTAAGGCATGGAAGGTCGACACAGAAGATACAACTCTTTTGGATCTTATTCCATTTCTAGAGTGTACGTTATCTTATACTTCCCTCATGGTCGGATGATTTTATTCATTTTTTTCTTTACGTATGACAATTTAATAATCTGACCTGATTTAATTAAACAGTTGTTGCTCGCCAGAGACCCGCTGATATCAGACCAGTGCTTGAATCTTATAAAGGCCAGGATATTCCAACTGAGTTCATCAAACGTTCAAAGGAGCTTCAGAAGTAAGTAAACTGGTTAAATTGGTTATTTTTGTACTCTTCTTGTGGATGATTGGTTAGGAAGAGAGAGTATATTCATATCTTAATGCTATGTATTGGAAAGTTTCTTTTGTATGCTCATTATGCATCCATGGGTGTGACAAAATAAACATATATGTAAGGTATATCATCCAGTTATGTAGGAATCAGTACTTCTGCGTAGGGGTTTCAGTGCAAGAGGTACCCAATCGGGTTTTGGTTTCTACTATATACCTTTATAGTGCAAGAACAGGAAATCTGAAAACGGTGTTCTATTTCGTAGTGGCAGTTTTTCCCATCCACATTGTTAGCAGAATTGCTCTGTAGCAATGCAATTTAAATAATCAGGATTTACCACAGTTCCCTGTTCATTTATGTGAAATACTCTACTTTGGTAGATGATGAAACTTTTGTGGTAATTATGCAGGCTTAAATCACAGAAGCAGCACCAGCCTGGCCGTCTCTGGCGAAATTGATCACTGTGCCTTAAAGATTAGATTACGGGAAAGACTTGACTAGTTTGATTGATCCTTAATGAAAAGATGAGAAAGAATTATAACATAACAGTTTCATGCGATTCTGTTGGAGAAATTTTTTCCTTACCTGGAGCTTACCATTTTATTGCATACAAACCGGTGCGAGTTTGTCGCTGGAAATCTTTACCACCATATGCACTTTATAATGTTCTACCTGTGTTATGGTAACAGTAAGGTGTAAACGCCTTACTCCCTTGTATAAGTTTTGGCTGAATTATTAAATTAATCGTCATCAATTTGTGACAACAAAAAAATGTGCCCAAAATCTTCTTCTTAGTTTGAAACTTACGGAAAATAAGACATACAGTAAGTCAGAAAGCATTGGTGTAAAGCTAGAGGCTAATGAACTAGATCAATGAACAAATAAATTTAAGTTTCCTTGAGCAGAATTTGAACTTAAATTTGGCATGAGATCATTTGGCAAGACGTTTGGGGTCCTGCCCATTTTTATTGTTAAACTGCAGTGAAAAGAGAAGAATATTAGTTTTCTTTTTGTGATGATGTTAATTTTTATAGAATTATACCATGTCAATCGTGATTAGAGAAGGCCTTGGACACCGGTGAATGGCAGGGAAAGACAGATGAAAAATATCAAATTTAGCGGCCTAATAAACATCAATGGCTTGGAACCTTTTCACCGAGTTTATCATCTTAACATTAAATTATAGACCTGGCTAATTTGAAGCCTACCATAAAAAAAAACAGTGTCATTTTAAAGTAAAATAAGAGTCATCATTATTTTTTATTAATGACTAATTTGTTTCTGATTAATTATTGTTACTTAATTTAATTAGTAGTAGTTGTTAAATTATGTCGGTTATAAAATTAATTAGTATTAGTTAATCGCCAAAGCATGAAAAAATTTGAATTTCCTAGACCATCAAACCAGATTTACTGATATGATGATCCACGTATACCAATTTTGGTTTGATGTTGTTTATCTAAATGGGCTTTTGTGCATTTTGTCAATCTTTTACGGAAGTGTCAGATTTTCAGTTAGACCGTCGATATAATTTTGTTGGTAATAGCGTGCACCAAAGTTTTGTAGCCAAGCGTTGCTGCGTCTATTGCAGTGGTGTTGGGAGTGCTCTTTCCCTCTATCCTTCGATATCTTGGCCAGCCAGACATGTAAAACTGTTTTATTGTAAAGGACGCATACGATATTTTGTTAATTTTTTAAATTTATTAACCAAAAACTTTTACAACGTGTTTGGTTGGAGAGAATAGAATCAGTTTCATAAGATACTATTCCATTCCCATGTTTAATAAATAGAAATGGAAGGTAATTAGGAATTTAATTCCCAAAAAATAAAAGAATTTAAAACTCATGGGTTGGTAGATTTATGATTCCCCTGTCAGAAAATGGGATTCATGGGAACGTGATTCCTTCCCGCTGTCCAAACACGCCGTTAGAGCTATACAACTGGTCCCATCCCATCCTGGACTAAAACGTTATTTTCCCAACCCTCAAAATTCGTGATTCGTTCGTGGGAGTCTGATTCTGATGTACTTTTGTTTTCCGAGTTCAAGTGTTTCATCACTTCAAATATCTAGTTAGGGTTTTGTCCGTAAATCACAATTTTCAGTTTACCGTTATAGAGAGAGAGGAGGAAACTAGGGTTTATTCACTTCTGCAACTTGAATAAATTATGGGGCGTTATCGTGGTGTTCCTAATTCAGCAGACGAGGATCTAAGTTCCAGGTACTTATTACTCTTCTTCAACTCCTTCGGTTCTCTTGGCAAATTTAGCCTCTTTTTTAAAAACCTAACTTTGGAAAGTTTGTAATTTCATGGAAACAATTTTTCCCTTTTATCGAGTGTTGATTTTTTAGTGCCACAAATGCAGTTCCTTTGTGAATTTTGTCAACTACTTGAATAGTCTATATGTTCTTGAATTGAAACTTTTTTCCAACAATTTGTGAGGATTATCTTGGATTTAGAATTCCTATGTATGTCAGAAAAGGTTATTGTGCCTTTATAACCATCCATAGGGATGATGACTGTAAGGCTTAGTAGGTTTTGCCCGTGTCCGAGCATGAGAGTTGTGTTACTTTTATACTCCCTCCGTCCCAACAAAAGAGATACTATTACTTTTTCGATTTTAGGCTAAAATGAAAAGGTGATAGTATCTCTTTTGCTGGGATGGAGGTAGTATTATTATTGACTATAAAATGCTTCATGAGGTTCATGTTGAACTACTTCTATAGTTGATGTTTTAGTTTCAGATGTTTATTCACCATAGCTATCTTTCTAGTATAAGCATTTTCTGATAGTTTGTACATGCCGTTGCCTATTGTTATTTAGATTTTGTGCATCGTTTTTATAATTAGTTATTGCTGATTTCATCCTTATGCCATCTCCAGTGTAAAATTCACTTTATTCACTGCTTTCGTTTCTAGGTCTAAAAGGAAAAGAGCGGCTACCAGTGGAGAGAATTTAGATTCTTCAAGTGCAGGTTTGTTCAGACATAAATATGTGAAAATCTTCATAGTCTCCTATTTATTTTTATTATCAGTTTAAGACACAATTGGTTAGAGAGAAGTTTGTTAAAACGTTTCTAGTCGATCGTGGATTTGGCTCCTCAGTCCACGACCGTCAGATTAGAATATTGACCTTGTAAAATCCAATATGTCAACAGATTTTTATTCTCAAGTTAATACAGTATTTTGCATATTCTTTTATTATTCAATTATCAAGAACCCTGTTGGGATGAGTAAATCCATCTACCTGTGGTTTTTTCAAGCTAACAACTGGAATATTGGTCATTTCACTACAAGCTGACTGTTGAAAAATGTCCTGTCATCTACTCTGTGCAGTTTTTTTCTCTTCTGAAAACGCCTTCCTGAATAGTGGTATCCCAAAAGATAAATAAGAGGTGACTTATCAAAACGATTAGTGTTACAAAAAGTGATCATGCTATCCGCTATGCACCCGTCTTTTTTATATATTTGACACCAAAAAGTGTTGAAGTCCTTATGGAGGATATTGGACGATTATCTGGTGTATGAAAATGTTCTGATGTCATCCCCTCTTGTCATATTTTACTAGTTTATTTGCCTTTGGTTGACAAAATGTGTGTCTTAGTCCTCCTGTCAGTTATGAGTGTGAAAATATATTTCTTTTTTTAATAAAAGGAGTGTGAAAATATATTTCTGTTTGAACTGCAATACCTATACATATATAATAGTACTGGCCGTGTATTTCTTGTACCATTTATGGGCATCCTCTCAAGTCACTGTCCTAGACTTCTTCTTGATATCTAGGAGGTATCAATCAGATATGTTTGTTTGTATTATGCCATTTCGTATCAGTGATATTTCTTTTATTTTTTATTAACAGCTCAAGGAACAAGCGATGGAAAGAGGGCATTATACCACTGCAATTATTGCAATAAAGATATCTCTGGGAAGATTCGTATCAAGTGTGTGAAGTGTCCTGATTTTGATCTATGCATAGAGTGCTTTTCTGTAGGAGCTGAAGTTACACCTCACAAGAGCAATCACCCATACAGGGTTATGGTGACTATTTACTGGCTTTATATTCTCTGTGAAATAACTGTTTAGGTTGGTTTGTGCCTATGCATCTTAAGCTACTTGATGAAGCGAATGAACATATACACGCTGTTCAATGTGTGTACACAGTGTGAAACATACTCCCCGTTGGGAAAACAGAGACAAGCACATACTTGTCAAAAAAAGTATATATAATAAAATAATTTTATTTCTGATTGTGTATGGGATATGGAAAATATGTATCATAATCCAACATATGTTTAGATTGTATAGACTATATAAGGGGTAATAAAGTTGGGATTTTAAACACAGCGGCTTGAAAAATTCATACCATTTAAAATATTACTATTCAAAAAATGCTTCCTCCTTGTTCAATATATGTGTGACTAGGCACCATTTTCTGCTTTTCTTATGTTTTCCCCAATTTTTCATTTCGGTTGCTAATGGTTGTCTTAAATCTTATCTGATCTAGTGCAGATTAGATATGAAACTATGCTGCTTTATTATCTCTCCTGCCTTTCTTTTTCCATTCATTTTCTATGTATTTTCTTCAACAGGACAATTTGTCATTTCCTCTTATTTGTCCAGATTGGAATGCAGATGAAGAGATATTGCTTTTAGAGGTATTTCCTTTACTTATCATATTATCCATATGAATGAACTTATGTCCTTACATATAAGGCTTGTTTAGCAACGCGTGGGTGGGAGCTTATGCCTGCAAAATTTTCTCCTTGTAGGGAATTGAAATGTATGGATTAGGTAACTGGGCAGAAATTGCAGAGCACGTTGGTACGAAGAGTAAGGCTCTGTGTATTGATCACTTCACGACTGCCTATATGAATTCTCCGTGTTTCCCGCTCCCTGTAAGATATTTATTATATTTTAACTGACATTTCTAAGGCCACTAGGCGTGTATGTATCTATGTAGCAATAGTAATTAGTAACTTGTAAAAATGTTGGTAGCAATAATTTTTCTGATGTATCTTTTGAAGGACATGTCTCATGTTGTGGGAAAGAACAGAAAGGAGCTTCTTGCTATGGCAAAAGGAAACAGTGAGGTCAAGAAAGGTTAGTCATGGGTCATGGCTTCTGCAGCTAACACTTCCAAATTTTCGTGAATTATCCTGAACTACATTCAATTGTTATATATCAATCTCCTCGTGTGATTAATTAATTAGAATATTCAACATTATATTTCTGTTAATTGTTCTTTGTTAGAATTTGAAGTTACACTCAGCAATATTGTTTCTGATAACATAGGATAAAGAATTGGATTCAGTGTTCCTTACATATTTGACTAGGGCGGCCATACTAGTGAGGAACATGGTGATAGTAGTACCTTCAATATATCAAATAAATTCTACGTCCCAGTTCTGTTTCCATATGCTAGCAATATGACATGCTTGGTCAGTAGGATAGCTCTGCAAACCATGTTATTTGCAACATCTTATTGTGCAAATGAAAAGGAATTAGAAATCTGCAAGTTAACATCTCAGCCAGAGATGAGAGTTAAATTGGGACTCACTGTTTCAGAGTTGTTGGCTGAAAAATAGATTAGATTCCGGTTTTAATAGTTGTTGTTGGGGTCAAAAATCCTTTTCGCTGTCTTTTAACAACGTGAGCATCCTGCCGATGTCATTGTAGTACTGAGGTTAAGTCTTTACCTGAGTTCGAAACTCGTCAGCTATTATTTATTGATCGAAAAAATTAAAATAAAAACAAAGTGAGCATCCTTGTAGTTGGATAACGACATGTAAATGGGGATGCTTCAAAACTTTTACTACGTTAGTACGTTATTCTGCTCTGAACCTGTGCTACATTTGGCCGTTGGAATGTGAATTGCATACCTGTTGGTAATAATATTTAACCTTGATCTTTTCCCTATTATGATTTGTTACAAGTTGATATAGAAAGCGGTAGAGTATGTAGCTGTAACTTAACTTAGAAGGGACGAGTGAGTTGTTCTGTTAAACGTCAATTTTTTTTTTGACAAGGCATCAATTGAGTGTCAGTGCAGTTGTCTTAGAGACCTTTTACTAGGTAAAATCATAATGTAGTTCTGTTAGAATATTCATGTATCACGCTTCCAAATATACCATGTTTGTAGTTTTCTGATAAAAAAAATGCTTTTTACTGGAGATCAAGATTGGGAGGATCATTGTCCAATTCTTACCGCATGCTCTCACCTGGTGCATTTGATTTGATACAGTTTGAGTTTAACGGAAGAGATTTCTGAGCATTAGTTAAGATATCAAACATTTAAATGCTCAATGGTTCAAGTTGGGTTTCTAGAATACTTGATTAAAATAGATTAAGGGATCTTTTACTGATCCCCACCGAGTATTTTTTTTTATTTTAGTTTTTGCTCTCAGAGAATTTCCAGCTCGCTTTGTATTATCTAGTAAATATTTATTTTCTCGAAATAAAAAAGAAAAGGTCTCTGTGTTCTAAATGTTACAGTGACTGCCACAGGATTTCCTACATTTGGGGATTTCACGCTGAAAGAAGATTCTCCGTTCTCTCCTTCTAGAGTCAAGTATGATTCTATCTTATTTATGTATTATGTAGAAGATTGGTTGCCCTTTCCTTTCCTTTGTTTTTTTCTTTTTTCATATTTTATTGGAGGTTCCTTGCTAATTTGGTTTGCTTCTTCAGGATTGAAGGTCAATCACCATCTAGCTTAACTGGAGGTATGCAATCTCAATGTGCCTTCTTTGCCAGTCTGATTTAGTTGGCCAATGAGACCAGATAATTTCATGTATAATGTAAATAATGCAAGTTGCACAAACTTGTTTTCAGCATCAGATGTAGATTCAGGGGCTGGTTTTAGCAGCACCAATAGAGCATCAGCAGGTGCAGTTAAGAAAGCATCAAGTATGGCCCAAATCAAAGAGACCACTGATCCAGTCAAATTGGAAGGTTAGCTTACTCGGAAACTTGGAGTTACTGATGAATAGGCAAATTTAGGAAGTAAACCTTTCTTGTCTTCAACTTTTCAAAGCTTTGTCGTGCAGGGCTCTTAGCCCTAGGTCTTTTGGGAAGTATTTGTTTGTTATTATATGCTTAATGCAGTTGAAGGAACTAGCTTTTGTATCTAACTTCGTATTTGAACCCGATCTTTCCCCTTAGCTCTGGGTGTCCCTTCCATCATAATCATAGAGTGAAATCACACTTTAGATTTCAAGTCATATAAATTTTACATGGGGCAGGTAGTCCTACAAGTGAATTTGGGGCCTCAACTTTCAAGGCCTTACCTGTTATTTCTTATAGGCTTCCTGGAGACACCAGTTCCTTGTGGGCCATGTGGTCGTTCCTTACTGATTTAAATTGGTTCACCACGGTAACATCTTTTACTAAGTTGCAATCGGAACCCTGCAGTGTCTACGCTCTTAGTTTCTACAGCGCTAATCCTTACAGCCCTTAACAAGGTAATTTTTTTGTTGCTAAAATGTTGCTGCCAGATTCTCACATGGACAGAAGTATTGGGGGAAAGAAACCTATACCATCCAGAGAAGAGGGGCCTTCTATGACTGAACTAAGTGGCTATAATGCCAAAAGGCATGAGTTTGAGCCCGAATATGACAATGATGCTGAGCAGTCACTTGCAGAGATGGAGTTCAAGGATACGGATACTGAAGCTGAGTGTGAACTTAAGCTGCGAGTGTTGCGTATTTATCTGAATAGGTATACTTGTTCCCTAAGTTTCCCATAAAATAGTAGATTGTCAAAGAGAAATTGAATGAATCACATTAGACATCTGCAATACATGATAAGAGTTCATTGCTTAATGTATACATAATAACATAACATTAAATGGCAGACTTGCAGTGAGTGCTTGTTATTCTGCTTTTTGATGCGTAACACAAGTACTATATAGTGCAGTGTGCACACAGTTACTTTGGTTAGAACTTATACGTTGGCAGTATTGGATTCCTGTCATGGTACCCCTAGTGAATGTGAACTAAAAGTACTGCACGGCATTATAGTTAGTATACACTGTTTGCAGGGGTCTTTTGGTACATCTGTGATAGGATGTTATCATGAACCCTACTTAATATGCATCCCTTAGAAACATTCTTCTATGAATATATGGTGTATATCGATACCCTAGCTGTTTGGGGTGTATCTTACTTTTTTCCGGAACCACCATAGTTTTACACTTCCATTTTAAGGAAAAAGTCATATGTACTTCATACCTTCAAGTTTCACGTAGTAAACATTACCTGATGCCTATATATCATGTGGGTGAATGCGAAGTTTCTTATTTACTGTGAGATTCTCTTAGCATGTCACAGTAGGTTTATAATATGGATGTGAAATGCATGCTTGTAGTTGAAACTCTGCTTTTATAACCCTCCCATGCTAGACCTGCTTTGAGGTGAATTTTGTTTGTCTGCGTTCGTTTCTCTTATAGATCAAATGTACTAACAGATTTTTGGCAGGCTTGACGAGAGGAAGCGTAGGAAGGACTTTATATTGGAAAGAAATTTACTGAACCCTGATCCATTGGAGAAGGACCTGTCTCCTGAAGAAAGAGAGATCTATCAACGTTACAAGGTTTACATGCGCTTTCATTCGAAAGAAGAACACGAGGAACTCATAAGGACCGTTATTGAGGAGCACGGAATGAAGAAAAGAATTCAAGAACTTCAGGTATGTTGCTTGTTTGACAAAGAAAACCAGTAGTTCTGGTTCAGACAAGCATTTTTTTCAGAATTACCCTAGAAGTTTTACTGCGAGAAGTAGCAAGTTGTTTAGGCATGCTATGATGAGTTGTTGACAAAGATACATGCATGAAGATCAAACTGAGTCATATTATCATCGAAAGAATGGTTTGTACCGTGTCATGTATGTAAAGCACGTTTAGCTTTAGCATCTTGAAGGAAATGATGTATGTAGGGTAACCTCTACTTTTAAGTTTGTCTAGAACTAGAAGAGATTCTGCCTTAAATGTGACCAAGGGCCAGGGCTGCTATTTCTCAGGGAAAAATATAAACCTAGACCATTCGATCTGTCGGAGACTGAGTTTGGGCCAGCTCCGGACAGTGAAGTGGAGTCAACCGTACTAAATGTTATGTGGAGTCTTCGATAAGAAAGAGATGCCTCTAAACATCCATATTTACATGTTTGGTATAAGAATGTTTGACACACAGTGACCCATGTCCTAGATATTTTTAGAGCAACATTTTTTTAATACGCATTCAATTTCTAAGCTTAATGTTTTGACTCCGGGCCAGACCTGATATCTTAGTCTTTCTCTGATTTTACACGCCTCTAGATTTGCTTTGAGTCACCCTCTTAAAAATAAGATAGTGCACCAACTATACAAGTTTTATTAGGTTCTCTAAGACTTCAGTCACTCACAGTAACTGACAAATTTATTGTTTTCCGTTGTTAAAATCTAACTGTACTTGGGAAATTCTGACATTTTGTGGGGGAAAACATCCTTATCTGATTTTGGAAGGGTAGATATTCTTTGATACTGGGTGAAACAGTGAAGTGATGAATTTCTGGGGGGTGGGGGGTGGGGGGGGGGGGTGGGGAGGTCCAGTAATTCCCTGTTTTCAATATTATAAATAACCACAAACATAGAGTGAACCAGATACAATTATAGTTAAATATGATATGACATCCACTATCCTGACTCTTTAATTTTTGCCTTGTAACATATCATATTTTTTCTGATTTGACAATAGAAAGTAAAGGAACAGAAAGTTCGTCGTAGGTCATTGTTCCTCTTGTCACTCATCTCTTAAATATGATGTAGGAAGCCCGAGCTGCTGGATGTCGCACATCAGCTGAGGCTGACAGATATCGTGAACAGAAAAGGAAAAGGGAGGCCGAGGAAAGCGCTTTCAAAGGGAAGGAAAGTTCTCAACTTGGGGCTAGTGGTAAATTTCTGCAAAGGGTAAACCGTCCCAAAAGTGAACCTGATGGAAGCAGTCCTCGATGTGGTTTAAAAGGATCCGCTGGATTCGAGTCTGGTGGCAAAGGTTTATCTACAACACCAGCACTGGGTTTTGCAAGTTGTTTGGATGATTGGGATGTCACGGGACTTCCTGGGTCTGATCTACTATCTGATGCTGTAAGTTTGTACTTGTTTTTTGCATTATATTTAGTCTTGTGATTTTCAAGTTCAGGCTACTATTGAGAGCAAGTTTATTGATCCACATTTAACACCGGAAGAACAACCTCAACAGATGAGTGACGTTAGGCACAACTTCAATTGTGAGAAGGGTGTTAATTTCTTAAAGTTCCTACAGAGCACCGTCTTCCTTGTGCATCCAACAACAAATTATACACGTTAGTACAGAATAAGACATGGTAACACCATAGGGTGAGTGTGTTGGCTCATGCTCAAAGTGATGTATGATGAGCTTCCCAGGTCCCACCGATTTTCTAACTGTTAACACATTGTGGGATCTTCTTTCCATGACTTGGTCAATAGTATTGAACTCCAAACACCCTCTCGAAAGTACCTTTTAAATACCTTTTTCATTTCCGCCCTAGTTACTTTTGGGTGGATTAGTTATTCCTACTGTCTTTGACCAACAAATTTAGATCTGACTAAATTTTGTGATGATTTCTGACTGATAGATTTGAACATTTTGTGCGTGACTTAGATATAACCAACCAGGTACTCCATCTGATTGCTTAAATTTCATCAATCAGGTTGTTTTTTTTTGGATTCGAGTGTCGGGGTTGCTATCTGCACTTGGAAGCTCAATGAATAGTCTAACGTATTTAAGATTTAGGGCTGCGAACTCGTTATCTTGTTTGTTTTATATACAACCTAGAACTGGAACCTACTGAGTAGGTAGGTTTTGGTTTTTGTTGGTTAATGTACACAAGTAGGAGTTGGAAGGTGATAATCTGCTCTATTGACAACCCGATGAAGTAGTTACGAAAAGTCATGCATAGTTGGAAATATGAGAATCTTGTAACTGTAGGGTGGTCTGAGAGCAGGAATCATTCTTTTTTCCTTCCCGGAATTGCTTTCTGATTTCAGTTTATTTTTGCTGTTTTTGCAGGAGCAAAGATTGTGCCGCGAATCCAAATTGCTTCCTTCTCATTATCTTAAAATGCTGGAGGTTATGTCAAAGGAGGTTTTCAGTGGCAACATTACCAAAACAGCTGATGCTTATCGACTATTTAAAGTAGACCCAAGCAAAATTGATAGAGTATATGATATGCTTGTAAAAAAGGGAATTGCTCAAATATAAACTATTTTTTGTCCCGGGGAAGGCCGTGCAGCAGTTGCTTGCTATTGTACAACCCTTTCGACATATGTATCATTGTATGTATTCCTTTCAACTCTTCTAAGCTTACAACATTTTATATGAACAAGATGCCATTTCAATAATTTTTTCCCAGACTGACAGGTTAAATAATTCTGCCAGTTTAAATAAGAAGCCTGATATAGGGGCTCCCACATCAATAGAGGGGCTCCTAGTTGAGCCAAGGTGACCCAATTTTACGATAAGGGATGTCCTAGGGGGTAAAGTTAAATGTCCATTTTACCCTTCTACTAACTAAAACCTAAACTCTTTTAATTTCTTTCCAAAATTTTCATAACTTTTAAAAACAAAACCAAAGAAAAAGCCAACCGTAAACCATCTAAATTCATCGCCGATTCACAAATTCATCGTCGATTAAAATCAACAAAACAATTCGAGATGAAGAACCATACTAAAGGAATTCAAGGTAGTAGTGATGGCAATGAACACTTTTCAGGGCAACCTAATCAAGAGATTCAACAAGAAATCGATAACCGTTCGCAAAATCAAGCAGAGAAAAATCCAACAATGGTGTATCTAAGGTATTGAATCAAACCCATGTTATTCTTAGAACTTGTAATTGATTTATTCGCATGTTTGATCATGTTTTTGGGGAAAAAATGTTGAACACAGTTGATATTACGGTTGGGTCCGTGTCAAAACCCAACCGTAACATTTGGTGTTCTTGAGTATTACGGTTGGGTTATTTTCAAAACCCAACCGTAAATTAAATGGAAGAAGATGAATAGTTTAGGATTTTACGGTTGGGTTTCAATAGAAAACCCAACTGTAAGTAATTTGCGCCATTTTTTGAAAACCATTCTACGGTTGGGTTTTGAGAAAATCCCAACCGTAACACTAGCTTGCATAAAAATTTTGTTAGAAAATTACGGTTGGGTTTTTCTTAAAACCTAACCGTAACATATGGATAATTTTTTTTATATAGTTTACGGTTGGGTTTTGAGAATAAACCAACCGTAATATTTGCGCACATTAAAATTTATGTTTTTGTATTACGGTTGGATTTTAAGAAAAACCCAACCGTAAAAATGATATGCAAGTCAGCTACATGTAAGTTACGGTTGGGTTTTTGTTAAAACCTAACCGTAACATATGGAAGAACATTTACGGTTGGGTTATTCTCAAAAACCCAACCGTAAATTTTCTTGTGTAGTCAATTTTTTTTACTTGAAGTTGAATTGCTTGGAAATTATCTAACTTGTATTGGTTGTGTGTTGTAGGAAGAATAAAAGGGGTAATAATTTAACACCTATTTCTCACACTCCAACCCCTCGCCACGGAAAGCATTTAGGGGTTGAGAAGAGAGGCGTGAGCAAGACCCATAATCCCTCTTTTGAGGTAGGTGGTGGTAGTGATCCTCAAATTGCAGAAGAGGAATATAATGTGTTCCAAGGCTTGGGTGATCTACCAACACCCAGAGGTTCTCTTGTGATTAGAGAACCACCACAAGAGCAACAAGTAGAAGAAGAAGAGGGGGACAGAGAACAACATGTCCCTCAAGGCAAAGGTAAAGAAATTAGAAAAGAAAAGGCAAAGAAAAGGGTGGTTGCCAAAGAAATTCCCAAAGAAAAGGCCGAACCTCAACTGTGGCCTAAGAGGAGGAATGTAGGACTATGGGGTGAGGCCCCAGACAAATCAGCAATATTATTTGGTTATCCCCATTCATGGGCTGCCAAAGTTGCAGCGACCAAGGTATTATTCTAATCACTTCTCTTATTCTGTTAAATTTTGGTTTGTTAACTTGTGTAAGTAAAACAAATTTTTTTTTATTCTTTGTAGGATCATACACAGGCGATCAAGAAATTGGTTCGTCAAAGGGCACAACATTGTCCCTTAACTGAAGAATGTACGGCTGTACAAATTCTTGTAAATGGTACCGGGTTAGCTCCCGGAATTACAAATTCAATGTGGGAGTATGACAGCGTCGTCTGCGCAGCGTTCAGGGAACGTTATTGGCCTGAGACCGATACGTTTTATCTCCCATTCGGCGAAATGACTATAACGCCGGATGATGTCCACTCAATTCTAGGGCTGGAGGTGGAAGGTAAATCTGTGTTTGAGGGTTTTGACAACAACATGTCCTGGAGTGATATTTATGCACTTGTCAAAGAAACACTTGGATGGGAGAAGACCGAAGCTGAATCGGAATTTAAATTGGTGACTGGAGATAAACCGGGGATGCCAAAGAAGAAAGTTCAATACATGAGCAAGAAAATATTGCTGCGGTCACTACGGGAGAAGTTTGGAGGGACCGCGAAGTTGGAAATGGCTGGGTCGTCATAGATGACACCAGAGCCATTCGAACAGCCAGAGCTTATCTGCTATAAATGCTCGACACCATCTTCTTTGGTGACAACTCGGGCAACAGGGTGAACGTCCAATATCTACAATGGCTTCAGGGTGATCTCGGGATGACCCATCAGTACTCGTGGGGAACTGCCACCCTGGCCTACCTACTTGCTAACCTTCGAAAAGCTTCGAGGGTCAGGGGAACTGAGATTTCCGGTAATACCGGTCTGCTTCAGGTAATTTATTTTTGAATTTGAATGTTCAATTTTAATTTATTTTTTTTTCATTTTCTTATATTAATATTAATTATCTTTATAGGCATGGGTATACGATCACTTTCCCAGACTGGCTCCTCAAACAAGCGTTGATGTTAATGGACCTACGGGAAAGAAATTCGTCTTCACCGGGACGCAGGCAAAATATAAAGAAATGCTCATAGCAAAGATGAGAAAAGAAATTGATGCTTTCACGGTCGAAGATGTTGTTTTCGATCCTTATGTGAAGATTAGCATAGAGGGTGATGGACATGTTGAAGATTTACGACGATTGTCGGACGTGGCAGGCTACAACGGCCCTTTGTACCATCCGTTTGGGTACGTGATGTCCAACCCCCGGCGAACTCTCCGCCAATATGGATACGTCCAAACAACGGTTACACTGGAAATGTTTAAATTGTGTGTGAATGGGTCGATGATCGAAGGGCCAAACATCGTGTTAAACTATGAGCCAACGCTTCAATCGCGGTTTGGAATAACCGCAATGATCCGAAATACCAAGTCCAAAGGAATGAGTTAACTCCCTCTCCGGGCACAAAAGAGGCTGCAGGAGATTACTTGGATTGGTATCGCCATTTTGGTCATCCAACTATCATCAACAATGATCCGGAGACTCTGGCAATCAACACAGGAGATGGTTTCTGGAAGAAGGCATATTTCAATTTGGTACGTACATTATTTTTGTTATTAATGTTTTTAAGATTTATTATTAAACACTGATCCTACTTTAATTTCCATATGTGAATAGAAAAAGAAAGCCGTTGCATTGGCGGACTCTATTAATCCATGCCTAAGCACAATTGATGTGAGGACGCGTGACCAAGTCCAAGCTTTGATTAGGGAGGTTCATCATGAAGTTGAGGATGTGCAGCGGACTTTAAAGAGGAGTAGACCCAGTACAAGAGGCGCGACTACAGATGCGAGTACTACTAGGAGAGAGCCCCAAGCATCGGATGAAGAGACACATGATGAAGCCGGGGATGCTCAACGTGGTGCTCGTACTCGAGGCGGTCGTGTTGGAGCTCGTACTCGTGGCGGTGCTGCTCATCGTAATGTTAGGAGCAAAAAAAGAGCTCGTCAAAGTCATCGACCTACCCCTCCTCCTTCTCCCTAACTCTATGTCTATGGACAACAAAGTTTAACGTATGTGTGAATTAGTTGTGAAGTTAGATTTGAAATTTGAATTTAACATGGACGTGAAATGAAAAATCAGTCGCCAAAATTTAGTTACCAGTTATTTGAAGTTGGAAACCAAAAAACTTATATTTTTCCGGTAAAAATAGCCAGTCACATTATTATTACGGTTGGGTATCAGAAATAAACCCAACCGTAAAACTGGCAAAATAAAAAATAAGACAGGTTTACGGTTGGGTCTCTAGCCAAAACCCAACCGTAAAACTGTCACATTTTTATACTACAGTTTTACGGTTGGGTTTTTGATGAAAACCCAACCGTTTATATGAAAGAATAATGTTACGGTTGGGTATTGGCTGGAAACCCAACCGTAAGGTTTATGACCTTAACACATAAATTCCCTAGGATATTACGGTTGGGTTTTCAGCCATAACCCAACCGTAAATTCTACTGGATAACTTTAATTTTGATTCTCTAATTTGTTTGTTTTTCGTTTTTTCTTTGTTTGAATGACCCAATTTACCTTTTATCTAGTTAAAAGGATTGAATAAGTTCAAATTTATGATTTTGAAACCCAAATTTGACCTTAAAACTCAAAGGTAAAAACATCGGTTACGGTTGGGTATTGGCTGGAAACCCAACCGTAAGGTTTATGGCTTCAACTTGGTAAATTCCCTAGGATATTACGGTTGGGTTTTCAGCCATAACCCAACCGTAAATTCTACTGGATAACTTTAATTTTGATTCTCTAA